>CM034151.1:66962887-67513289 GCA_019776745.2 Taxus chinensis
GAATGTTTATCTTATAAATCATAACTTGGATTAATTCATAATTATGACAAATTTTGTCTAACATATAAGGGAACAAAGCTAGTAAAAATATAAGAAACCCAAATTGTAAGTTAAAAGTTATGAATTGTTTTCCGATTGGAATTCAACCCAAAAAATAAATATAAACTATTCAAAACATATTACTAAATTACATTCTTCTCTTAAATTACAATATGGGTTTGGTTGAAATTTTAACATGTTTCTAACCTAGAAAGGAAAAAACCCACTTAAAATTTCACAGATCTGAATTGTTAATCAAAAGTTTATGATCAATTTTCTAGATACATGATTTATAAACAAAATTAAGATAAAAAAACTCAAACAAATTGATTCTTTCCTTTTTTTACAAAGAAAATAAATGAAGAATATCATATCATAAGAGATGTAAAAATATCTCAAATAATAAGAAAAAGAATCTCGTGAATTAAAATTTATTTATGTTTTATTTTTTGAAAATAAACATAAAAATAAAAGAAAAATACCATAGAAGAATGGATTTAAATTGATTTGAAATAGCCTCCAACAAGCTTGTATAATGAAGAAAATCCTACAATAGATTGTGAGGGAAAAAAGATAACAATGATATTAAATGGTTATAACAAACACAAAAAAATATTTGCAAGGGTATGAGCCCTTCCAAAAAAAAATGTATCAAATAAACCAATAAATGTTCTTGCTTCTTCACCAAAAAAATTGAACACTTAGAAACAAGATTTAATAGTATAGCTTTGGTATCATGTAAGAAATAAAATATCAAATACTAAAATATTGAATGATAAGTAAATAAAATGCAATGAATTTTTTTGAAGCATAAAACATACCATTGAGATTGTTACGAAAATTTAGTATTCACATGGTAGTTAATTATTTACTACATGGTAAATAATTATTTACTTATGATAAGTTAGTTAATAATATATTATTATTGTGTAACAATAATGTGTGTGTGTGTGTGGAGTTGTTCAACCATCTTATGATGTAGACACCAAAATTTGGTATCTATCCTTTCATCGCCTGCGTGTGCATTATTTATTTAATCATCCTCATCATTTAATCAAATGCCCATCCAAGTCCTTATTAATTAATCAAGCAACATTAATTAATTAATCATTTAATATTTTACATGCCCAATCATCCCATCCACATTAATCCTTATTAATTAATTAATTAATCATTTAGATCCTTTTGGCCCTAATCAACCTTCTAATTAGGGCGCTTTTATCCTACCCATAAATCACCTTGCTTTTCTAACTTTCATCCCATCTATTTTTATGTCCTAACTACATTAGATTCATCCCCAAGTCATCTAATCCCACATAATGCTTTAAAGTACTCGCCCAAGCCTTAAAAGTAGAAAAATACCACCTTAAATCAAAATTCATACCCATTGGAGAAAATTTCTCTGTAGTTGGTAGCAACCTAGCCTGGTCACTATCGACCTGCTTTAAAACAAGTGTTTTCTTTCCATTATGGACATCAGGTAGTTGAAAATCAATCAACCAAGCTAGCAATCGGATGCATGCAACCATCCTCATGCCATAACAATTCTGAGACATCCACAGACCTCTTAGACATCCCTTCATCTTGTTTGCATTGCCCACGATCATCGTTCATGAGATATTCTTATTGTTATGGCATTATCTTAACCATATTATCATATATACTTTGCTTCTAACATCTTGCATGTACAGAGTAGCTTCAGAAATACTCATAAGCCTTCTCCCACAACTCCTTTTGCTTGCAGGTTTCCTTTTTCATTCTTTGATCCCTAGCTTTACATTTCTCTAGTATAGTCGCCACCGATCCTCCCTGGTCGCCATCAACCAGGGTCCTGTCTATCCAAAAATTTGTTTGAATTCCCCTTTTCATCATTTATCCTACCTCTCTTCTTCTGATTCACTCCTACATAATCTTATATAGTAGCTACAGACCCTTACCTACCTTCAGATCACTTTAAAACCTTAAAGGTCTTTATATTTCAGCTACAGATCCAGATCCATCTTCCTAGGTCACCGTCGACCTACCTACACATAGTCTGGGTTGCCGTCGATCCAGACCAGGTAATACATAATTTGCATTTATTGTCATCTAAATAGTTTTAGATCAATTTCTATCAATTTCTAGATTTAGTACTACTTCTATTTCTACATGTACTTACTTTATTTCATCCTTATCTAAAAAAATGGGGGTTGACATCCACCAAGGAAGCTAACTACTTCTTGGAACCGACAGTGTTCAGGAAACCCCCGCATCTATTTATTTGATCAAAATTGTTTCCAGTATTATTTGCAGGTTTAACAGTGGCAACTATCCATCACTCAATGCCCATATTAATCATCATCACATCCGAAGTAACATAAAACCTCCAACATTTATGAGTTGAATACTTTCTTTAGTAGCTAGTGCATTAATTTCATTATCGAACAAGAAATTTGGATAACATTCCTAGCACGCCCTGTTAAACCACCCTTTAAGTGATCCCTTTCTTTTCTATATCTTGCTTTTTCGTACTAACACCGCTGTGTGAGGCCTTGCTTTTTTGCTTGCTCGGTTCGAGGCTTCGATTGCTCATCACTTGAGAAGTGCAAATAAATAGGAAAAAACCTATCCAGATATTCTTCTTTTCCTGATTTGCTTGTTTTGCATCATAACTTACCTTCTTGTCTATGTACTCATCGAACATAACATTTCATTTTGGGATTAAAAAAGAACCTTTCCTTTTCCATCTTGCTTGCTCATATAGTTTAAGTAGGGGGTTCATTATTTTGCATCACACATCTTATCACACACAACCTAAAACTTCACAAATCAATTAACACATCAAATCATTCGTTTTACCTGGTTCACTGATTGGGATTTGATCACCCAACAGGACAACGTTTCTAACATCTCCCAACCACAACTTACCTGAGACCAAACATAGTTTTCCATCTCCCAGGTCCTTTGACATCCATCCTCTTCACACTTTCTTAATCAGAACATAAAAAATAATTGTTTACTTATTTTTCTGTTTTAAAATGGAACCAAACTTTTCCTCAAGCAGTTCTCAGCAATCCTCTATGACCCCATATAGACCACCATTTGCTTCTAGGGCTTCCTTCAGCCCTATCTATGACTATATTTTCTGTATACCTCCCACTTCTTGCCCATATCGATCCGTAGACCATGCTTCACCCTCATTTCCTTATGCATCATCCCCTTTATCTCCATCACCTTATACTCCATTGCCTTATATCTCATCACCTTTATCCTCATCATCTTTAACCCCATCCCCATACACCATTCCTTCTTCTACCCCATCATCTTTGACCTCATTACCTCATGCCCTTCCGGGGTTATCCGACATCACCATACCCACTTCACTTATGGATACTCCTCACGAGAATCCCATCCGTGACTTCCTCCTCCATAGGTATCAGTCAACAGATCCTACTCCATCTAATGACATCTCTCCTCCCGACTCACCGAGGGATACCTCTAATGAGCCTATCATATTAGATCTCCCTGTTCTTACCCCATCTCCACCATCTCACTATGACCCCGCTTATCACCATGCTCATGTATCCCCCAAGCAATCCAATCCTCATCATATGACATCTTTAGACAACCACTTCCTAACCCTCCACCAGCCAGTTCATCTTCACCTTCTACATCACATCTATTTAACCCATTCTTAATCAATACCATATATCAAACACCTCTTTCCACATCATTTTCACCCATTCCCTCATCTACTTCCATCCTAAGTATTGCACCCTTGGCCTATTCTAACATTTTTCCTACATCTATCACATATACAGTCACCTTACCGACCTCACTTACTTCTACCGCTTCTCTTACAACCACATCTAGTCCTACTCTCACTACATCTGCATCAGCCTTGGCCAGCCGTTGCTGCACTGACATCCTTATCACACATTTCTTTGCCTATACCTACATCATCTGATATTATATCTACCCCAACATCCCTACCACCTATCTCATCACTTATGACCACCCCACTTATCTCATCTTCCACATCCACATTTGTTACCACACCTGTCACACCTCTCCTATCCACTCATGTTCCTTTTGATACTCATACCTCTTCCGTCCCTGTCCTAGCTTGTCCACCATATTTCTTGTCTCATATAGATATCATTAATCCCATCATCCATATGCCTCTCATCATTTCCACACCCGCATCTATTACAGATCCCACACCTACATCCACCTTATCTACTTCAGCCGATTCTACACCTCCATCCCCATCTACTTTGACAGATCCTATTTCTCTGTACACATCTATCCCACCCTTACATGTCCTACCTTCCATAGAGTCAGTACCGGTCCCTCATTCCGTACTTCTACCTACACCTACCGCATCGACCATTGTCACCATATCCCCATTATCTCCCTCTTCCTGCACACCGCCTTAGTCATTTGAACAATATTGGAAGGCACTTGAACTTGTAGTGGCTATAAACGGCCCTTTATATGCCAATCCTCAACAATCTAAATCTAGAAACCTTGGCATTCTTCCACAGTGATCCCTTGAGCACCCTCACAAGAAGATCAAAATTTCCCTTATCAAGATCAAATCTACATCTTATATCATGGGGCCTCATCCTTCTGTCTTAGGATCCCCTCCCCCATCACAACCAATCAACCCATCTAAATCAAAACAATTTGATTCTCTCCTAGGGCTATCCCCTTCATCAAAACACATCTAATTATCCAGCCATCTAGGCCTAAATCATCCACCACTGCTTCTTCTTCTATATCACCTAGACATTAACCTAGTGCACGTTTACCTTTGCCATCCACACCATCCTATATGACTTTTCTTGGTGCCCATATAGAATCATATGCAGAGGTCCTCCAACATCCTCTTCATACTTCTACCATTACACTTCCACCTATATGAGCCTTCAATCCAGACCTTCTGAAGCCCTCATGGTTCAATTCTCATCACATTTGTGCTTATCGTCGCACCCTGGGCCATGAAATTGAGCATTGTAAGGCCCTTCAGACCATTGTCCATGATATTATTGAGTGAGAGGACCTCCTCGACAAGTCCCCTTCACCATCTATTGCTTCATCTGTAGCACATCCAACCCCTTTCACCATATCTCCATCTGATCAACCTCTTGATGGGGGCCCTCCCTTGTTTATTGATATCGTTTGTCTTGATACACCATATTCATGACATCCATATCCTTTGACATCCATTATCTTATTTATACCCCTTTATCTAGGGGAGCATCATCCCCCCATTTTGGATATTTTAACATCCTTCTTCTCATCTCCACCGATTCATCCTCCAGCACTAGGGGGACTTCCTTATAGGACTTGTTTGTTCATGGATTAGTTCCTTTGAATATTCGGCATATTCCTATCTCATCTAGCTTGATTTGTTTGATTGTACTTTCATCCCCTCTTCCTTCGACCACATTTGTGGCCATATATATGATTTCATTTGGAAGCACCATGGCTTTAAACCTGCCATTGCAGTGCCTATTTCGTAAATCTTTATTTAACTCATCTCATCTTATCCTAATTTATCTTGTCCCTCTAGGGGGGCCATTTATTCCTTGTAAATGCATACCATTCACTTTCCTAATAAGCAACGCTTATTCTTATCCTCACTCATTCATCTCATCCATCTTAATTAAGTGACGTTAACGTCGACAACCTTGTAATTTTGTCAGAATGTCAATTCTATAGAAAGGAAACAATGTAGAAAATTTCCCCCTAACTAGATCAGACCATATGGTAAACCAGAAGTGGAACCACTTAACACATTACATTTTGACCATTCTATTATTAGCACATTTACCAAAGTTCCCTTATCCCCATTCTTAGATCATTCCTCCATCTTGGATCCTTTCCATTTCTCAATGCGATGATTTGGAACTATGTTGTTGTCCGTCACTTCCTAGATGTGACCTTAAATATGGGCATCACATATTTTCCCATAACATTTTACTTATGGATAGGTTCTCCCTTTGGTGAGAACTCCATGATAATCACATCCATCTCCCTCTTATTTACCTATTGGAACCATGCAAAGGGTCCAAGGGTGTCTATTGTACATCATTTATCCCCTCATAAGTGGTCTACTTAGCTAGTCCCAGTTCTCCCCCATGTAACATCAAAAATTATGGATGCTCTTGTCAAAAATCAAAGTTATAAAAAACAGACTGATCCCTCAAAGGATGGCTATTATGTATTTTTGCCATTTATATATTGTAAAAAGTAGACCATACCTTTGAAGGATGGCTACTCCTTATGGCATTTGAAGGCTTCCTGCATTGATTAGCCTTCTATTTTATTAACATCCTAAGAAATCTTCCTGCATTGATCATCTTTCTCTTCCCGATGTAGCCTAGAATCTACTATGAATAACCTAGGCATGCTGGCACATCACCCAGCTTGAGCTGAGCGCTCACCTGAAGCATACAAAGGTACCAGGCCTCTCTTTAGAGTTCCTTGTGTAGGATTTTAGTGTGATGGAGATAAGACATGTTCAGATCCATAAATAAACATAAACATTCCAAAGTACATAATCCAGATCTAGATCTTAGAGAATCATGAATTAAATAATAAATGTAATAAGATTAACCATACATGAACCAATTTTAGTTAAGTCTAACACCATTATCCAACCAATATTATCCTTTACATCAAACACTATAAAACACAGAAGCTTATTACATTATAAATTATCACCATAAGTCACGCGCGCGACAAATTCAACAACATAAATTTATAATAACTCCATATCTCTAAACTACATAGTTTAATACATATTTATAGGGGTGGGGACTTTCCCTTCACCACCTACGCACTTCTCAAAATAGGTCACATGTTGATAATAGCCATGTACCTTTACAATAACATGCACACATGCAAGTGCGCTAATAATAGATGTCTTATAGTTAACTGGAAGAAGTAATCCTATTATTAACTACAACCATGCATGGCGCTTATCAGCCACTCATTCCCAAAATACCATTTGTGTGTCGTGCAAGTCTCCATCCTGATGTGTGCTCCACACGCTATCTCCAAATATAGCCCTTATCCATAAAATGGCTAAGTCCTGAGCCAATTGTTCTGGCACGTGTTTCCTTTCCTATTATTTCGTGCCTTCAAATGCACCTTGTTCCCGCACACATTATTTTGTGTCTTCTCCTTAGAACAATACTATGTTCTCAACATTACCCCACACTAAAGTACATTTCCGTCCCAACAATGGGGATTCTTTCTGATGTTTTCAAAGAATAAATAATAAAAATTGAAAGAATTCAAAGAATAACTGTACAAAAGAATGAATCTTTACTCTACAACAACTTCTTCTTTAATTAGGAGGATCAATTATGGATATTCAATTTTGATTTCTTCCTCTAGTGTTTGCTAGTCATCTAGAGATATCCTTGTATTTTCTGGGATATCTGTGGTGATGGCATCTAACTCGTTCTGAGTAATCTTTTCCTTAACATTCTACAATACTCAGACAACGTTGGCCATAACATACATCATTCCTTCCAAAAGACCCATCTTCTACTCTATAAGCTTCCAAATTTCATCTATTCTCTCCTTATGTGGATCTTGGGCTGCTGTAAGGGCTTTGTGCTTTTGTTTTACTAGTGTCAATATTTCTGCACACCCTAAAGTCTCATCTTTCATTGCTGTCAGGACTTCATTATCTTCAACCAGAGTCTTGATCCTTATTACTGCCTCTGGTGCTGCACACAAATTAAGAGCTTGGTATGCTTTCTTTAGCTCATCCTTCAAAGTCTAGAGTAACACCTCATACGTTAATTTTTTTTATCATAGAGGCTCTTCGTCTCTCTGCTTCTTGTTCAACATATTTTGGTGCAAGCATTCTAAGTGGTCCATCTTCTAGCACCAAATCAACCAAAGTGCGCACATAATGCATAATAGAAGGAAAATTTTCAGGTACCTTTGGTTCAAGATGAGGCCTTGCCTTCATAATGTAATCACCAATTTATTTAACCATGCCAATAAAGGCCTCATTCTTTACACGTTCTTTTTCCTTCTCTTCCTTTAACCACTCTATCTCTGCATTTTTGTCCTTGTTATCCTCCATCAACGCTCTAATGGTGGCGGCCTTATCAATATTTCTCCACGCCACCTTAGTTGATACCTTGACTAAGGCATTTGTTACTTGTTCATCTGACATAAGAGTGGGATTTATGGTCATGTGCCTACTATGTGGTGCCTTCTTTACTCTTCTTGAGAGACAAGAATCCTTGCATACATAAAAATTTGGTTCATCCATATGGGTTTGCATGGACATAGGATATTGTTTCCTTGCATGCGTAGTAGCCGTATCTGGATCCATTAACCCCCATCCATATAATTCCTTAAGGTCCACTATGCTTTGAAACTGGGAACAGATGATTTTGCTTGTGTCCTCAGCATAGCCCATACTTGACACAATATACTCTTCACTTCTCTTTGTATTTGGCCCCTTAAGAACATGAGAACTAGGGTATGGAGTTGGCCCTTCTCATGTCTGAGTTGTAACTGGTGCGATGGTCTGTACGTGTATAATCTCTTCTGATTCTTTTACCCCTTCTTCTTCATCTCTAATTTCTTCATCCCGGGGCTCCTCCACATCTTTCAATTGAACTGGGGTTCCAGACACGCTCTCTTTGGACTCCTTTGCCTCCTCACTAAGCTTCAACTTTCTTATTTTCTTCTTCTTTGGTGCTTCTTTATGAGGGGAGAGTCGAGGTGATCTTCTTACAGGTTGTGATGTTCATGCGCTTTGGGTCCAGGTTATTTTGAATACCCTCTTAAACTGGCACTCTTCAGGGACTGCATCCTCGTCCAAGTCCTCTTCTCCTTCTTACGCCTGTGGTGGAGTATCTGCGTGCTCACTCTCCACTCTATCTGTGGGCTACCTCTGTCCTCTATGGTCCAAGCCTCCACTATCCTCATGTTCTTCTTCTTCATCTATCTCTATGGTCATGGTAGGCTTTGGAGCTTCCACATTCTCAACTGTGTGTTTGCCCTTAGGCGGCCCTGGTAACAAAAATTCATTCTCCACATACTTGTTATTTTCTAGCCTAGGCTTGAGCTGAAGATAGATGAGTGTGGATCCACTATCCCCAATAGCCAAACTTACTGGCTTTATATTTATAACATCTGAAATGAGCCTCTCAATGTAGGCAGACCAACCTGGATAAACATATGTTTTTATGAGAGTATGGTAGTCACAATCTACCTTGTCTACATTGAAGTTCAGCCGACACGCATCAGTAAACCTGTGAACTGAGGCCTGAAGTAGCACTGTGAAGGCATAGGGAATTTTGCACCATGGACTCCATGTCCCATCCTTCATTGTAAATAGTGCGATGTAGAAATGCTGATACACCGCGAACTGTACTGCCTTGCCCACTATCAAGGGTAGCTCCTTTGGAATGTGTGATTCCTCCTCAAACGTCACATGAAGTTGGTCATACCATAATTATTCCCTTTTCTTGAATGGGCCACTCATTGTTCCTTCACATAAGTATTTCTCAAACCTCTCTTTGAGGGACTTCTTCTCTGTGGGGTATTCCTAAATTTTGTTCTTTGGCCCATCGGGCACTCCAATTTCTACAAAGACAAGAGATAATATAATAGTGCCAAAACTTATCTTCTCACCTGTGTGTGCTTCCTTAGTAATAGTCTCTACAATGTAGGCTTCTAGATTGTAGACTTCTCCTTCTAACATTTTCTTCACGATATATAGCCACATGGTATTTACCTGTGATCATCTCTCTTGGTCATTCAACTTAGTGAGCAGGTATGTGGTTGCCTACACTACATGATACTTCCTCAATTTGTATATGTCCATTATACGCGGACCCTTGGAGTATCCCAACTCCTTGCTGGTGGCTATAACAGCTGATTTATCAGTCAGATCACTAATAATAGCTATCCCTGTGCCCTTTAGTCCTGTTAATGTAGCAATCAGGGCTACTGTGATCCTTACCCTCCATCCAACAAAATAGAAAAAGTCCTCATGGACTCTGCTCATAAGCCATTGGTATAAAGCTTTTGGTTTTCCAAAATATGGGAGTTCATATAACTGACAAACTCCTACCTTTTAAAGCAACCTATCCCCAGTGTCACCATACAATGGCATGTCCTCTACCATGTGCTTATTGGTCTTCTTGTTTAACAACACATCCAATTCTCCATTGTTGTCAGTGGTGCGGTGGTTGTAATCACTTACTTTACATCTGTGGATGTGGGAATCCCATTCCTGTATGACTATCACTCCTTTTGGATACCACATCTCTGAAAAGTTACTCTCGGGAGTAGCTTCGACCTCAACTTCCACCTTTTTCTTCCCCTTCATCCCTGCTGTAGGTGCTTTCTTTAGTGCCATAATAAAAATCCCACCTTTTGTCTTTTGTGTCAAGTAAGCTCAAACCCTATCTTGAAACCGTGTGCCCTAGATCGAAACCGCATGCCCTAGCTCTTTCTTAATGCTTCTGCTCCACTCAAACCACAAGCCACTTCCACACACAAATCCTCTCTCCACGTCTGGTTTCATAACTCTCCGCACCTCAACACGCTTCACTTGGCTTGGTTACACTTATCTCGCTTGAATAATTGTGATCACAAAGGTAAAAATGAACCCGCATCATGTCCTTATATAGATTTTCAAAAATTTAGTGCATTTATTACTCCTTCACCTACCACCAATCCTCTCATTAATTGACCATTTTCCCAATTTCTGTGTGGTACACCTTTGTGCCCCAACTATAACCTTCTAGTGCACCTTCCTACCTTCTGGCTGTAGACTTCTCTTCTACGTGCTTCCATGTGCCAAAGTACCTCGCCACTGCGCCCTCTTCTAGTAGTTTCCATGACCTCTACGTACCTCACATTATACTGATCATTAATTTATTTCCATCTATGGTCTTCATTAGAAGCAATTTCCTTTCTAACAACTCCTTTCCATATTTGAATAACACCTGTAACCATTTGTTCTCATGTGTACCCATTTTTGAATAACAAATAACAACCACCCCACACCAATGGTATGTGCAGTCCTCTACACATAAAAATACTTCAGATTGTAATTAGCTTCCAGCGCACAAACACACTTATTACACAAAACACCAAACTAAATTGACAAAGCATAGCGACGAAGAAGGAAATACATTAAAAGAAATATAGAAAGGGAAATCTATACTAAATGGAAATACTCCCTTATTACAAACACCAAGAAGACTTATTTATAGTAGGGCTTCACCCTACTCCCGTTAAAGTAACCGAGTAATCGTGCTCCATCAAGCACCTCTAACTAATAAGCACCTGATTCAAGGATGTGAGTGATAACATACGGTCCCAACCAATGCACCTTAAGTTTTCCTGGATGGCGTAGAAACTTAGAATCATAAAGAAGTACCATCTATCCAACCTCAAGCTTCTTGTCCTTGATGTGTCTGTCATGCCATGCCTTCTACCTGGCCTTTTCCTACTTCTGACTTCAATGTTCTATAGCGCACCTCTCATCGAACTGTATTAACTTGTCAATTATTTCTTCTAATGCCTATTATTTAGCTAGACCTCCAGTTCACACAATACACAATGATGGTAACATGAATTCTATTGTAATAACTACTTCTGTACCAAACACCAACTGAAGGGTGTGGCCTTATTCAACCTCTTTTAGGTTGTTCTCTATGCCTAAAGTACATCAGAAAATTTATCATCCTAATATTTCCTACCAACATCACAAATTTTTGTCAAGGTCTGGATCAATATCTTGTTGAAAGCCTTAGCAGTCCCATTTACTTAAGGGTGATAAGGTGTAGTCTTATGGTGGGCAACCATAAATTCATCCAATAATATCTTGATTGTCTCATTCAAGAAGTGTGTACCCCTATCACTTGTCAAGCTTAGCGGACATCCATACCTAGTAAGAATATTTTCCCATAAGAACCTTGCTGTTGTAGCTGTTGTACAATCCTTTGTAGGTGCTACTTCTGTCCACCTTGTAAGATAATCTGTGTAAGTGATGATATAACGCGATCTAGTTCTACAAGTGGCTTGGGAAATAGGACCCACAAAGTCTATAGCCCATTTCTCAAATGGATCTACACTAGCAATAGGCCTCAAAGGAATTTCATCTCTTTGCCTAGGTTTTCCAAGGCGCTGACAATGATCACATGCCTTAGAATACTTTTTACAATATTTGTACAGGGTCTCCCACCATAATCTAGCGAGTAGAATATTGCACGAAATGGCGTCACCTACATAATGCCCACTTGTAATACCACCATGAGCCTATTCCATGATATCCGTGCACTCATGTTCTAATACACACCAACACAATACTTCATCTTGGCCTAGTTTGTATAAGTCACCACTGATCAACATGAAGGGTGCTGTGTGAATCACAAGTTGTTTCTTCTCCAATGCTTTCATTCCTTCTGGCGCCATACCTATGCGTAAAAAGACAAAAATATCCTTTAATTTTGAAGGCGTGTGATTTAACATGTACAACTCTACATCCGACATTGTATCTTCAATTGGTTGCGCGTCCTCTCTTGATTAAATTCTTGATAAGTGGTCTGGGCCAGAAGTACTTTTCCCTAGTTTTACCACGATTGTAAAGTCAAATTCCTGGAATAGGAGCACCCATTAACATATGCGTCCCTATAAAACGGGCTTATTTACCAAGTATTTTAATGTCATGTGATCAGTATAAAATAGAAAGGGTGTTGCTCGAAAATAATGTCTGAATTTATGTAGCACATAGATCATCAACAAGGCTTCGTGCTCTGTAGTTGTGTAATTTTGCTATGCAGGAGTCAACTTTATATTAGCAAAACAGATAAGATGATCTATAATACCTTCTCCAAGCTGAGCCAACACCGTGCCAATGGCTATGCCAGAGGCATCCACATGTACGTGAAATGGTTGGTTCCATGAGATAAAATGTATAATTGGTGTTGTAGTAAGTCTTTCCTTGAATTCCTCAAACATGCGCTATTGCGGTTCTCCGCAATAGAATATCCCTTTTCCTTTTACTAACTCTTCCAGGGGCACATAAATCTTTGCATACCCTTTGATAAATTTTCTATAATACCCTGTGTGGCCCAAGAATCTGTGCACCTCAATCTGACAGGTAGGCTCCTCCAGGCCTACAATAACTACAACCTTAGCTGGATCTACTAACAAACCTTCCTTGCAGATGATATTCCCTAACAAAGTTCCAAAAGGTGTAGAAAACACACACTTCTTGATGTTTAAAGAGATGCTTAACTGTCTACATCTTTCAAAAATTAAGCGCAAATTGTCACAATGATCCTTAATAAGCCCATATACCATCTAATCATCCAAGTAAACCTACAAGAATTTGTGAATAAAATCCTGGAATGCTTGAACAACTATGCGCAAAAATATAGCAAGCACGTTTTTCAAACCAAAGGGCATCACAGTATATGCAAAAATTCCACATTCAGTGGTGAAAGTCATTTTCTCTTGATCTTCCAGTGCAATTCTAACCTGATGATTCCTAGAGAATCCATCTGTAAAAGAGTAAACTTCATGCCCTGCAATGCCTTCTAATATTTCCTCGGTGAAAGGCATAGCAAAAGGATCAATCACACATGCAACATTCAGCTCCATGTAATCCACATAAATCCTAATCTGACCATATTTCTTTATAATGATTACCATGGGTCTAACCCACTATGAATCTTCTAGGGGCTTAATGATACCCTATTTCAACATTTTGTCAATTTCTTCTTTAACTTTTATGCGCAGGTTCGGGTTCATTCTGTATGCTCGCTTCCTGACTGGGCGCACTCCATCTTTTATCTTAATATTCATCTCTCCTAATGACTCATGCACTCCTTTTAACTCATGGTAGCCCCTAGAGAATAAATCTTGAAAATATAGTAATAACCCAATTATCTTTGCCACTTCAGAATCAAACCAATAATCCCCAATTATTTCCTCCTTGGGTTCAGCATACGTGCCAATGTTCACTTTCTTTGTCTTCATAGGTTCATGATAGACATGTGCGTTCTTATATGCACTGTCTAACACTTCACACGTACTTGGTGAATGAGCTATGTCCAAATCTTCTACTTCCTCATCATCCACCATGTAGACCATCTTTCCTTTCTCTTTCTCAAAACAAGTGTGCGTAAATAAATCGACATTTGTATCATCTACTTCATCAAAACGCGCTCCTAATTTTTCCTCACCAAATAAATCATGACTGATTTCTTCAGCCTTTACACTATCTCCAATAGTTAAGCGCTCCATAATCCCGTATTGCCTCGCTTACTAGAGGTTTAGTAGAAAAGTACTCAAAAGTCTAGGTAATTCCTGCAATCAAGTCCTGCCAATTTCTAGCCTCCCTATGTAGTTTTGCATAAACATACCAAGTGCGTGCGCAACCTTGTAAAGTGGAATAAAGTTTATGCACCCAAAGTGAAGGTGGTATAGCTTCCTACCCCACTGCCCAAAGTTTCTCACACTGCTAAACGTGGTGTTGAACAAGTTGATTCCCATGATATATTCATATTTGAGTAGGCGCATTGCTCCTGAAGAACCGAGTGGTTAGAGAAATTATGACTTCATTCCATTCTACGATATTATCCCTATGAACCATCCACCAACATGTTGTAGTCCCACACAGGGTATATACTAACATATTTCTTCTTTTAACTTGATTTGTCCACTACTCCTCCATAGTGCATAAGAATACTATAGGATCTCCTTCTTCAGTATACCGAGGTACAAAGTGGTTACATATTATCCTAATACAACGAGGGTTTCTTCTATGCATAAATGTGCTTCTTACTTTGCGCTTAACCATCTCATAGGTGCCATGCACCCAATTATCGCAAGTAATACTTATAGTATCAATAATAGATTGTGCATCTTCCCACTAGAGGATTCCTTCCTTAGATGGCTCAAGTACTTTCGGATCCCAAATGACGCGTACATAAATTCAATTCAAGTCTTCCTCACTCAATGGTTCAACATAAGGTGAAGATTTCCCATTTGTCAAAGGAATAATAACTTTTTCTTCCTTGTTCTCAAAAATTATATACCCGTTATTGAACCATAGATTAACATTATTTTCATAACACCAAGGGCGACCAAGTAGAGCTGGGAAGCTGTCTGCTTCTGTAAGTGCTAGAACCTCAAAGTCCCCAGTGAACTTGGCCCCTTGTATAGTAATGGATGCATCCTTTAAAACTTTGATTAGAGTGGCCTTAGTTTGATTAGACATAAACATCACATTAGATGATGACTATAATGGAGGTCTTCCCATCTGTACCCTTGCATCTAAATTAAGCACATTCACTTCCGTGCCTATGTCAATAAATATATTTCTCAAAATCCATCCATCCACAACAACATTTAGAGTGATTTCCTTGTCACAATCCAAGTTATGAGGGGGAATATTAACATGCAGGATATGTCATCCATTCTCAATACTTTTGTGTGGAGTGTTCCCCTTTAATCCAATTCAAGTCATAAATATCTAGACTGTATGCTGAATCCAATATTCCTTTCTGTATTTTAAAGGTGCTGATGTATAAATCATCTTGCATGTACCTCTTTGGTAGGATCATCAATATCGAATATTCGATTGGACATTTTTGTGAAAAGGCGAATTTTTTTGCTGTTGCCTTACACTTTAATTTTTTTTAGGGGTCGGCTTTCTTGAAAAATTCCTATATAAACCTGATTATTTCCTTTAAACACAATATGATATATGTATTTCACCAAGGAGGGTTTGCAGATGAAGATATTTCATGATTTTGTTACCTCCATGGTCTCCTGATAAACCTCCTTATTGATGTGTATGCGCGATAGGCCTTGGACACGCGTATAGGCCTTGACGCGCGTCAATGTAGTGAAAAAGTGACGCGCGTCCTCCTTAGTACAACAGATATGGTAGGCACTTCTGAGAAAGCAGAGGTCGGAGGCTGTAACAGCACCCTCAGTCTCTAGGCTATTGACGTGCGTCACACAACTTCAAAATCTTCCGTCACGCGTCTGCAGCCTTCTGTCGTAGATAATAATATTCACAAAAGGTACTACCTCACCTCCGATTTCCAGGAGGTCTCTTAAAATTGGGTAGGATTCTTCAACGTCTCTCTGCATGCATCCATGTGTGTAGATTTACCTCAGGTTTTGGTGCCAATGACATCCATTGATTTTTTATGGCACACTATATTCTAACCATCTGAGTGCCCTTGTTCTCTTGTTTATGCTGCTTGCAAAGATGCTCATATAAGTCTGGGAATTACTCGTAGTTATGATTCTTCCCACAAAAAGAACAAGTAATATTTTAAGGACATTCGCCCCTGTAGTGGTCAGGAGATCCACATGCAAAACACGTTCCACGAGGAAAATCACCTCATCCACCACCATGGCTTCGGCCTCTAAATCCACCACGATATCCTCGACCTCTGCCACGACTTCCTTCAAAGTGCCCTTCGTTTCGATCATAGTGCCCTTGGTTGTGATCATGATCATGGTTCTCATTTTTACTTTTAGCATTATCAGATACCCCTATCTGTTGCACCCCAATATCTATGGCATCATGGATCTGACCAATCAACATGTAGTCTTTTGTATTGTGAGTTATAGACTAGAAAATATTACAATAGCAAGATACATTCTTCCTTATCGCGCGTTGTAATAATGGGCAGCAGCTTACATCATGGTCTAAATGACATATCTCATAGTCTAGCAACAATGAATGTACTAACCTGCGAGGACAACTATCCTTAGTGTACCCTTCCACTTCACAATTTGTACACCAAATCCCAATGCACGTCTCATGTGCTGAATTTTCTGATAGTTTCTCCAACTACTTTTCCATAGCTGCAATCTATGCTTTCAGGAATGAGTTCACTCCTGTGTCTATACTTCTGACTGCCTCAAGTGCTTCACGTGGGTCTGTATATGTCTTATGTGACAGTGCCCTCTTAAATGGTGTGATCAAACCTCCAACAAACCATTGTGCATGCTGGCTTGCATGAATATCATAGGAAAGTTTAGACAAAAGTGTTTTAAAATGAGCATCATATTCCAGAACACTTTCAGTAGTGTCGTTCTTAATATCCTTGAGCACACTTATACTCTTTTGCTCGAACTCAGGGATATGAAACTCCTTAAGGAAAGCTTCTCATAATGCAACATAATCTATGCAAGTCTGATCAGGGTCAAACTTCATGTACCAACTGTGAGCTTGCCCCTGCAACATAGTTACAAACTGACTTTCCTTGTGCTCAGAAGCTATGATTCCTTTTGCGTGCCACAGTATCTCACACATGTGCACATGTTCAATAGTTTTTTCTATGCCCCTATACTCTAGAAGATGAAGAAACATCTCCATGTAAATATTCTGGGGTTGATGAGGACCCTGCCCACTAGATCTAGAACCTTTTGTGTTACCTCTGCCTCCAAACCCACCAGATCCACCAAAACTAGAGCCACCTATGCAACCTGATCCTCCACCTATAGCCGGAAGCGGACCTGTGGATATATTGCCATGTGTCCCAACAGTGGTACTAAATTGAACTACTACAGTCTGCGAAGTGGTACTACTCCCAGAAGTGAATCCAAAATTCTGTGCACTTGAGTTTTGTGCAGATGACGTGCCTGAAATGGTACCTCCAAAAAACAAAGAAGATGTTTTCCCGACCATAGATACACTTTCTACTTGATTGAATCCTTTTCTATTACTCCCCAAACTAGCTTGCTAACTACTTGTTGTACTAGATATTGGAAAACCAAGCGCACGGGCTAGGTTGCCAAGTAGATTTAGATGCACGCCTGTGGCCCATATCATCTCTATTAGCACACTCCCATGTGAGATCGAGGAGGGTTCCCTGTCATGTTTACCAAAATGTAAAAGTTCAAGATGCTCTAGCCCCATGCCTCCTGCGTGAGGTCCAAATCCTTCACAAACCATCTCTCTCCTCAATGCCATCCTCTCTGTAATGTCACACTACTTCTTTATCTCCCTCTCGCATGCCTCATTGTACTTAAGCTTTCTTTCTTCTCTTTGCCTCTCTTCCGTTAGGTCTGCCATCCTTCACCAAACCTGCTCCTACCCCCGTGCGTGGTAGGGTTTAGCTTGCCATTGAACTTTCTTCCAAGTTAAGAGTTACCATCAAGATTTTGATCACCAATGGAATTCCTTGCAAATAAGTTCCCCTGGGATAACATAAAAATTGGAACTCAACTACCTCTGGGAAAGACTAAGTGGAAATTGAGTACTCCAAAATATAGCTATTCAAAACACCACGGAACCTGTTGGAACATAATGATTAATTGGTCTGGCCAACCCTTAATGTAGATGGGCCCATCACTAATATATAGGCTAATATTTAATAATATTTATATTTATATTTATATTACTAAATATTCTAACCTAGGTATATATTTTAGGTTAAATATTTAATATCATGAAATGATTATATTTCTAATATTAAATATTTTAAACCTAGGTGTATGTGTCAACCTATTTTAGGTTGAAAAGGTGGGTTCGGGAGACATACCCGATCACCTTATATAAAAAGGACTTTAGGTCCTCATTTGATATATTCGGGAAATATATCAAAGGTGTGCAAATCAAGTGATTTGGTTTTACCCTTGGTAAATAGGGTTTCAAAGGAGGAGGTGATCTTACTGGATGTAAAATAAGTTCTCTGAAGTAAAAGGTCATTTTCAAAGTGGTTTTTACCGTATTGAGGTTTCCACTATAAACATTTTGTCACCTGTGTTATTTATTTCCTGTAAGTATTTCTTTATTTACTTATGTTAAGATGCAATCTTTATTTATATATTTATTGTAACATTATGTAATATGTAAGTTGATTAAATCCGTATTTATTAGAATCCTCAAATTCTAACATGGTAACAAAGTGAGATAAATTAAATAAATTAAGATCAAATGTTGTGTATTTTATTTATTTAATTTGTATGGGTTTTTTCAACCAACCCAAAAGGGTATTTAAAAGTATCCGGTCCCCTTTTTTTTCCCAATTTATTTTGGCATTACATTTATGTAATTAAACTCTTGGTAAATTTTTTAGGGTTTTTCAATTTTAAATCCCTAATTTTTTTGGGGGGGGGGAGATGTAATATGTTATGATTCTTACTTTCATTTACATTTTGTAAATTATATGGAATTAATGTTTGTTTGGAGATTGATGTGTGCACAGGTGAAAGGGGCTTCAAATATTTACCTGCGTGAAAATCACATACAGAAAAATAAAGGATTTATTACTATATGAAATAATTTTCATGTTTTCTATAATTTCAAATGTTTGCAAGTTAAATATTTCGGAAGGTAAATTCATACCCGTGTTCTTTGGTCCCCTCTAAAAGGATTCATAGATTTGAAAAACTATAGTTTATAGTTAATCTATAACTATATCATATATGATTTGAAAATAATTTGAAATATATATAATATTATTAATCTAAATATAAAATATATATAATATATAGAATAAGGTTTATATAATAATTTATATAAACATCATATTAAAATTTATATAGTTTTGAAAAAAAAAACTATATATTAAAAGTGGCTTAACCATATTAAAATTCCATGGGATTGAGGGAAGAGTCAACAATACCATATTCTCAAGCCTAAGTTTAAATCATATTTAAACTTAACTTATAAATCTAGGCATATATCCCTAATGTTTTGTAAAAAAGAAGATTCTTAAACCTAAGTTTAAATTAAATGGAACTTAAGTTTGTCATATTTTATAACTATGGTTAGTTTAAACTCGCTTAAAATATAAATTTATTAGATTTGGTCTATATGAAATGTTTTTAAAAAAAATAAGGTTCTTACTTTTTTTTAGGAAAGGGGCAAAATGTTTTTATTTTTGGCCATGAAGGGATTACTTTTTAAATCTTAATACTTATTAAATAAAACCTAACATGTGTCCCTAACCATTTATATTATCCATGTAAGGGGGTGGCCCCATTCATTTATATCTTATAGTTTATAAAAACTATATAAATAAACCTATTTAAAGGTTTTCTTTTATATAAGAGTGGGAGTGGAGAATAAAATGAGATAATATCTCAGGTATAAATGTGGAACTCTCAAGTATAAATGGAGAATTAAAAAAAGGGCTAGTTTATTGGTGGCCCACGTGAAGTGTGGTAAATATTTATTAAAATATTGGTAGTTATAGCCACATAAAAGTTTTAAAGTTTTTAGCTTGCAGGAATTATATAAAATATTTTGCAATATTTCCATAGTTTTAAATGTGTGCAAGGGTAAAATTAAGAGGAAATGAAGGGAGGAGATAAGGTTCATGAAAATAGGGATTTCAATTTATTTCATTGGTCAGGTGAAATTACTTGTCCCCTCTGTAAAATATGCAGGTTAATCTATACTCTCATAAATCTACTTGCACCTGGTAAAATTATTTTAACCTAGTCTATGTCCTTTAAACCCCTTTAATAAGGGTTATGTGTTTTTTTAATAAAAAATATATACTATAGTTTATAATTTTTATGAACTATATGTTGTTTTTTATTTACATTCTATAAACTATATACCTCTTTTTTTTTTAAAAAGTGTATATATTTTTACATTATAAATTATAATAGGTTATTATAATGTGTTAAAATATAACCTCCCTAATATTATACAGAAGAAGAAATTCTAGAATTTCACATTCTGGAAATACACACAAGTTTTGGCTTCATTAAATTTGACGGTCAAATGACCGTCACGGTAGACCAAACATAAGACAATATGATGGTCATTTAGACGTCAAATTTAAGCTCGTAGGTTCCAAAAAACTTTCACTGTGTTAAAATTGATGGTCAAATGACCGTCACGACAGACCAAAAAATAAGTCATTATGACGGTCATTTAGACGTCAAATTTAAGCTGGCCGGATTTTTGTCTACATTAATTTTTTTCAGAAATTTGAAGTTGTTATGCATTCTTAGGGGTCTCTTCTTCACTTCTATATGGTCGGAAATATTTTTTATATAAATCTGGGGTATAATGCAGAGCCCTTTATATTGCGGGTTATTATTTTGATCATGGGAGGTTAATTAGTATGCATTGTAATGACAAAATTAGTTATGATCAAATAGTTTCTTTAGATCTATAAAATTTAGATCTGATTCTATTAAAAGTGTTGTTTTTATTATCGATAAATATGTATCTAACTCTGTGGTACATTGTATATTATAATGGGGTGTGTTTTACAAGTTTAGGAAAATAATGGCATCCAACTATTTCTGTCTTGACAAAACCCAGATCCTGAATGAAACCAACTACAACATTTGGGTCAAAACAAAATTTATGGCGAGGAAACTCTAGATGATTGTTTCTAGATCTGAGGTTGCTCCCACCGGTCATCAAGCAACTGTAGATAACATGAATACATTCTTGCAACAAATGTAAGAGGCTCTTTCTATGATTCTACGCAATGTGAACAATGAGTACCTTCTACACATTGGTAATATCGAACATCTGAAAGAGGTATGGACACAACTAGAATCCATGCATGAAGGATACTTGGTATATCAAGGATAGTAATGAGAGTATAATAGCTGAAGGAATTCAAAGAAATGGTCTGTATATTTTTGATGATTTCTCTTCTACATCTTGTTTTATATCTCAAAGTTTGAATAATTCAAAACTATGGCATGAAAGGTTAGGACATGTTAATTATCGAAGCTTATATGAAATGTATAGATATAATCTAGTGAAAGGTTTACATGTGTTGTCTTCTTCTCTTGAAGTTACTTCATTAAATGCTTCTAAATGATGGTTTTGATTCTGATTTAGTAAATGGTCATGATGATGTTTTGATGTTATAGATGTTTCTGAAACTCTTATCTTCCTAGATAAGAAATTAAATTGGGCTCAATCTATGTTAGAAAGTTCAAATCCTATTAACCTTAGGAAAATGACCAGAAGCCATCATATGTACCATGCATTAATTACCTTGTATGAACCTGAGCCATGAAGTATTATAGGGTCTAGGTGGATATACAAAGTAAAATATAATGTTGATGGTAGTATTAACAAACATAAAGCTAGACTTGTTGCTAGAGGTTTCACTCAGAAACTTGGTATTGATTATGTTGAGACATTTTCCTTGTAGCTAAAATGAGTACTGTTAGGGCCTTATTTGCAATTGCAGCTCAATTTGGGTGGGAAATTGACCAAATGGATAAGAAAAATATTTTTTGAATTGTGATTTAAAAGAAGAACTTTACATGTTTCAACCTAAAGGATTTGAAGAAACTGGTAAAGAAAACTATGTTTGTAAGTTGAGAAATCCTTGTATGGTTTAAAACAAGCTCTTAGAGCTTGGTATGTGAAAATTGTTTCCTTCTTTAAACTGTTAGGTTTTGTTAATTTTTCTTCTAACAATGATATATTCATTAAGCAATAAGGCTCACATATTATCATTATATGTATATATGTTGATGATTTGCTTATGTCTGGTGACAATTCTGATTTAATTCATAGGATTAAAGAGAAATTGAAGTAGTACTTTGAAATGAATGAGTTAGGTCTCTCACATCATGTTATTTGTATGATTGTATTTCATTCTATTTTTATTTTTCAAAACACAATATGCAACCATTGTATTGAAAAAGTTTCTTATGATTGATTATAAACCATTTTCTACTTCAATGGAAGTTGGAATAAATATTGATCCTAAATCTGCATATGAAAAAGGTTGATCCTATTTTATATACGTTGTTAGTTGATAGTTTGATTTATCTAACTATAACTAGATCAGATATTTCCTATACAGTAGGAATTACTTCAAGGTTTATGCAGGAACCTTTTTTAGAGATCATTGGAATCTTGCAAAAAGAATTTTTAGATATTTGAAAGGAACAATCAATTATGGGTTGCATTATAATAAGAATGAAAATGCTATCTTATATGGATTTTGTGATTCTAACCATATTGATGTTGTGTTATAAAATATACTGGATATGTGTTCAAGTTTTTTGGTGTAGGAACCATTACTTGGAACAAAAAATACAATCAACAGTCTCCATTTCTTCTACTGAGGCAGAGAAGTACAATGGAAGAAGTAAAGAATCCATGTGGCTGCAATGACTGTTGGTAGAGATACACATGGAAGCTAAAGGAAGTATTTCTCTTCTATGTGGTGGTCAGAGTTGTATTACTCTTGATTAAGAATCCAGTTCAACATCAGAGGATGAAGAACATTGAGATACATATACGCTTCACCCGTGAGAAGGTGCAAAGTGATGAGATAAATCTCAAGTTCATGTTGACTGAAGAGCAGGTTGCTGACATCTTCACAAAGTCCCTGAGTGCTGCAAAGTTTTGTCACTTTCATGAAAATCTTGGATTGTCAGAGTTTCCATTGAGGGGGAATGTGCATGACAATGTCACCTCCTAATGGAACTTGGTTTTTGTAAAAAGACCTTTGAGCATTTGTAAAAGACCTTCGAGCAAGTGTAAAAAAGACCTTCGGGCAAGTGTAAAAAGACCTTCGGGCATGTATACCTCCTCGACTTCTTTTTTAGAAAGAAGTGTAGAAAGATCTTAAAGGCGGTCTTCAGTAAACTCTTTAGTGTTATTGAGTTTACTAGTCCAAATCCTTCACAAACATGCCATAGTACAATCATATTGTTAAGGAGGTCATTGGTTGTAAAAGGCTCCTATATGCTTGGCTTCAATAACCTTTATGAGAACTTGTGAGAACATGTAAAACTCACAAATCATACTTAGCCACTGATCATGGGATGATCTTTGGGATTCCAAATCCTTTTGTACCAAAAGGTAAATTGAGTATGATGAAGGTGTTATAATTCCTTCAACCGATATGCTAGCCTAAAACCTTTATGGTTTAAGGATTGTAAATCCTGTAGTGTACCACGGACAGGTAATCTATTGGCATATGTTATGTTATCCCACTTAACATTAAGGGGGAGTGTTGGAACATAATGATTAAGTGGTCTGGCCAACCCTTAATGTATATGGGTCCATCACTAATATATAGGTTAATATTTAATAATATGAAATATTTATATTTCTATTATTAAATATGCTAACCTAGGTATATACTTTAGGTTAAATATTTAATATCATGAAATGATTATATTTCTAATATTAAATATTATAAACCTAGGTGTATGTGTCAACCATTTTAGGTTGAAAAGGTGGGTCGGGAGACATACTCGATCACCTTATATAAAAAGGACTTTAGGTCCTCATTTGATATATTCGGGAAATATATCAAAGGTGTGCAAATCAAGTGATTTGGTTTTACCCTTGGTAAATAGGGTTTCAAAGGAGGAGGTGATCTTACTGGATGTAAAATAAGTTCTCTGAAGTAAAAGGTTATTTTCAAAGTGGTTTTTACCCTATTGGGGTTTTCCACTATAAATATTGTGTCACCTGTGTTATTTATTTCCTGTAAGTATTTCTTTATTTACTTATGTTATGATGTAATCTTTATTTAAATATTTATTGTAACATTATGTAATATGTAAGTTGATTAAATCCGTATTTATGGTCCCCCTTTTTTTCTCCAATTTATTTTGGCATTACATTTATGCAATTAAACTCTTGGTAAATTTTTTAGGGTTTTTCAATTTTAAATCCCTTTTTTTTGGGGGGGAGATGTAATATGTTATGATTCTTACTTTCATTTACATTTTGTAAATTATATGGAATTAATGTTTTTTTGGAGATTGATGTGTGCACAGGTGAAAGGGGCTTCAAATATTACCTGCGTGAAAATCACATACAAAAAAAGAAAGGATTTATTATTATATGAAATAATTTTCATGTTTTCTATAATTTCAAATATTTGCAGGTTAAATATTTCAGAAGGTAAATTCATACCCATGTTCTTTGGTCCCCTCTAAAAGGATTCAATTTGAAAAAAATATAGTTTATAGTTAATCTATAACTATATCCTCTATAATTTGAAATTTATATTATTATTTTTAAATAAAAATATATATAATATACAATAAGGTTTATATAATAATTTTTATAAACATCATATTAAAATTTATATGGTTTTGGAAAAAAAACTATATATTAAAAACCAAGTTCCATTAGGAGGTGGCATTGTCATACACACTCCCCCTCAATGGCAATTCTAACAATCCAAATTTTTCATGAAAGTGACAAAACTTTGTAGCACTTAGGGACTTTGTGAAGATGTTAGCAACCTGCTCTTAAGTAAACATGAACTTGAGATTTATCTCATCACTTTGCACCTTCTCACGGGTGAAGCGTATATGTATCTCAATGTTCTTTGTCCTCTGATGTTGAACTAGATTCTTAATAAAGAGTAATACAACTCTGACCACCACATAGAAGAGAAATACTTCCTTTAGCTTACATGTGTATCTCTACCAACATCCGTTGCAGCCACATGGCTTCTTTACTTCTTCCATTGTACTTCTCTACCTCGGTAGAAGAAATGGAGACTGTTGATTGTATTTTTTGTTCTAAGAAATGGTTCCTACACCAAAAAACTTGAACACATAACCAATATATTTTATAACACAACATCGGTATGGTAAGAATCACAAAATCCATATAAGATAGCATTTTCATTCTTATTATAATGCAACCCATAGTTGATTGTTCCTTTCAAATATCTAAAAATTCTTTTTGCAAGATTCCAATGATCTCTAAAAAAGGTTCCTGCATAAACCTTGAAGTAATTCCTACTGTATAGGAAATATTTGATCTAGTTATAGTTAGCTAAATCAAACTATCAACTAACAATGTATATAAAATAGGATCAACCTTTTTCATATGCAAATTTAGGATCAATATTTATTCCAACTTCCATTAAAGTAGAAAATGGTTTACAATCAATCATAAGAAATTTTTTCAATATAATGGTTGCATATTGTGGTTTGAAAAATAAAAATAGAATGCAATACAGTCATACAAATAACATAATATGAGAGACCTAACTCATTCATTTCAAACTACTACTTCAATTTCTCTTTAATCCTATGAATTAAATCATAATTGCCACCAAACATAAGCAAATCATCAACATATATACTTATAATGATAATATGCGAGCCTTATTGCTTAATGAATATATCATTGTTAGAAGAACAATTAAAAAAACCTAATAGTTTAAAGAAGGAATCAATTTTCACATACCAAGCTCTAAGAGCTTATTTTAAACCATACAAGGATTTCTCAACTTACAATCATAGTTTTTCTTTACTAGTTTCTTCAAATCCTTTAGGTTGAAACATGTAAAGTTCTTCTTTTAAATCGTAATTCAAAAAAAAAAAATTCTTATCCATTTAGTGGATTTTCCACCCAAATAGAGCGGCAATTGCAAATAAGGCCCTAACATTACTCATTTTAGCTACAGGAAATATCTCAACATAATCAATACCAGGTTTCTGAGTGAAACCTCTAACAAGTCTAGCTTTATGTTTGTTAATACTACCATCAACATTATATTTTACTTTGTATATCCACCTAGACCCCATAATACTTCATGACTTAGGTTCATACAAGGTAATTAATTCATGGTACATATGATAGATTCTGGTCATTTTCCTAAGGTTAATATGATTTGAACTTTCTAACATAGATTGAACCCAATTTAATTTCTTATGTAAGAAGATAAGAGTTTCAGAAAAATCTATAACATCAAAACATCATCATGACCATTTACTAAATCAGAATCAAAACCATCATTTAGAAGCATTTAATGAAGTAACTTCAAGAGAAGAAGACAACACATGTAAAATTTTTACTAGATTATATCTAGACATTTCATATAAGCTTCGATAATTAACATGTCCTAACCTTTCATGCCATAGTTTTGAATTATTCAAACTTTGAGATATAAAACAAGATACAAAAGAGAAATCATCAAAAATATTGTTAGGAAATAAGAGATAAAATATGCGGAATAATCCCTTACAGAATCACAACAGTAGAAACTAGTATGTAGAAAATACTACAGATCTCAAATAAAAGTGCAAAATAAATAACACAACACAGAAAGACAGTATTTAACTTGGTTCACCCAATTTGGGCTACGTCCACCAAGAATCATTTTCTTAGATTTTATTACAAGCTTCCACTCTCTTAATACAATACCCAGATCCGTTTGGAGCTATGCTCAACAAACTCTACAAAATTCACACCCGAATTCAAAGTACATCTGCAATGCATTTTCTTGTATATGTATCATATGCATAAGACCATATAAATAGACAATTGCTTAAGTAGTTTGATACAAAACCGTGGGTATCAAAACCATGGGCAAAAAACCGTGGGTATCAAAACCATGGGCAAACAACCGTAGGTATCAAACCAATGGGTACCGAAAAATCATGGGCCCAAAAACCGTCCATAACAGTTACTCATTACCCATGGATTAATAAACCACCCATGAAAATTTACTTTAGGGGCTTCACCCCTGAACCCTCTTGACCCGCTCACCGGTGAGCGAGACCTCCGTAAAAATACCCGAGTGTAACATATAGAAGGTGTACCACACTCTACATGAAAATAAGCTCCACAAACATAAAAAATATACAAAACATTTATTTGAATTCCTTCAGCTATTTTACTCTCATTACTATCCTTGATATACCAAGTATCCTTCATGCATGGATTCTAGTTGTGTCCATACCTCTTTTGGATGTTCAATATTACCAATGTGTAGAAGGTACTCATTGTTCACATAGCGTAGAATCATAGAAAGAGCCTCATGCATTCGTTACAAGAATGTATTCATGTTATCTACAATTGCTTGACAACTGATGGGAGAAACCTCAGATCCAGAAACAATCGTCTAGAGTTTTTTCGCCATAATTTTTGTTTTGACCCAAATGTTGTAGTTGGTTTCATTCAGGTTTTAGGTTTTGTCAAGACAGAAATAGTTGGATGTCATTATTTTCCTAAACTTATAAAACACACCCCATTATAATATACAATATACCATAGAGTTAGATACATCTTTATCGATAATAAAAACAACACTTTTAATAGAATCATATCTAAATTTTATAGATCTAAAAAAATTTATTTGATCATAACTAATTTTGTCATTACAATGCATACTAATTAACTTCCCATGATCAAAATAATAACCCGCAATATAAATGACTCTGCATTATACCCCAGATCTATATAAAAATATTTCTGACCATATAGAAGTGAAGAAGAGATCCCTAAGAATACATAACAACTTCAAATTTTTGAAAAACATAATGTAAAAAAAATTCGGCCAGCTTAAATTTGACGTCTAAATGATTGTCATAATGACTTATTTTTTGGTCTGTCGTGACAGTCATTTGACCATCAATTTTAACACAATGAAAGTTTCCTGAAACCTACGAGCTAAATTTGACGTCTAAATGACCATCATATTGTCTTATGTTTGGTCTACTGTGACGGTCATTTGACCGTCAAATTTAATGAAACAAAAACTTGTGTATTTCCAGAATGTGAAATTCCAGAATTTCTTCTTCTGTATAATATTAGGGAGGTTATATTTTAACACATTATAATAACCTATTATAATTTATAATGTAAAAATATATACACATAAAAAAAAGAGGTATATATTTTGTAGAATATAAATAAAAAATAACATATAGTTCATAAAAATTATAAACTATAGTATATTGTTTTTATATTAAAAAACACCTAACCCTTATTAAAGGGGTTTAAAAGACATAGACTAGATTAATTTTTTTACCAGGAGTAAGCTAAAAACTTTAAAACTTTTATGTGGCTATAACTACCAATATTTTAATAAATATTTACCACAATTCACGTGGGCCACCAATAAATTAGCCTTTTTTTAATTCACCATTTATACCCGAGAATTCCACATTTATACCTGAGATATTATCCCATTTTATTCTCCACTCCCACTCTTATATAAAAGAAAACTGTTAGGTTGAAACTGTTAGGAATTACTTCAAGGTTTATGTAGGACCTTTTTTAGAGATCATTGGAATCTTGCAAAAAAAAATTTAGATATTTGAAAGGAACAATCAATTATGGGTTGCATTATAATAAGAATGAAAATGCTATCTTATATGGATTTTGTGATTCTAACCATACCGATGTTGTGTTATAAAATATATTTGTTATGTGTTCAAGTTTTTTGGTGTAGGAACCATTTCTTATAACAAAAAATACAATCAACAGTCTCCATTTCTTCTACCGAGGTAGAGAAGTACAATGGAAGAAGTAAAGAAGCCATGTGGCTGCAACGGATGTTGGTAGAGATACACATGTAAGCTAAAGGAAGTATTTCTCTTCTATGTGGTGGTCAGAGTTGTATTACTCTTGATTAAGAATCTAGTTCAACATCAGAGGATGAAGAACATTGAGATACATATACACTTCACCCGTGAGAAGGTGCAAAGTGATGAGATAAATCTCAAGTTCATGTTGACTTAAGAGCAGGTTGTTGACATCTTCACAAAGTCCCTAGTGCTGCAAAGTTTTTTCACTTTCGTGAAAAATTTGGATTGTCGGAATTGCCATTGAGGGGGAGTGTGTATGACAATGTCACTTCCTAAAGTAAAAGGTTATTTTCAAAGTGGTTTTTACCCTATTGGGGTTTCCACTATAAATATTGTGTCACATGTGTTATTTATTTCTTGTAAGTATTTCTTTATTTACTTATGTTATGATGTAATCTTTATTTATATATTTATTGTAATATTGTGTAATATGTAAGTTGATTAAATTTGTATTTATTAGAATCCTCAAATTCTAATAGAACCAAGTATCCACAACGCGCATCTATATCAAATCAACATCATAGAGGTCCTAAAATTCTTTCTGCATCCAAACAAGTGTATGATACCTCCAATTCCTTTTAGATGCATAAGAAACCAGCCAATCATACAAATATATTTGAAAGATAACAAAGAAGCTCTCATACAAACAATCATATAAATTCTACTCCACCCACACACGTGCGTCAAACTTAGATCCAGTGCTGAACCTCCGAGCGTACTCTTCTTCCAAATCTATTATTCACTCCTCAACATTGCTAAGGTCAACTGGTACGTCTTCATCGTGAAACATCCTGAAAACAACTGAAAAAGAGGTCCCGACAATGGAACCAATGATGTAGCCTAGAATCTACTATGAATAACCCAGGAGCGCTAGCACATCACCGAGCCTGAGTTGAGTGCTCACCCGAAGTGCGCAAAGGTACCAGGACCCTCCTTACTGGTACTTGTGCAAGATGTTAGTGTGATGAAGATAAGACATGTTCAAATCCATAAATAAACATAAAAATTCACAATGCATAATCAAGATCTAGATCTTAGATAATCATGAATTAAATAATAAATGTAATAAGATTAACCATACATGAACCAATTTCAATTAAGTCTAACACTATTATACAACCAATATTATCCATTACATTAAACACTTTAAAACACATAAGCTTATTACATTATAAAATATCACCATAAGTCATGCGTGTAAAAAATTCAACATAACTTTATAATAACTTCATCTCTCTAAACTACATAGTTCAATACATATTTATAAGGGTGGGGACTTGCCCTTCACCACATATGCACTTCTTAAAATAGGTCGCATGCTGATAATAGCCACGCACCTTTACAATAACATGCACACATGCAAGTGCGCTAATAATAAAAGTCTTATAGTTAACTAGAAGAAGTAATCCTATTATTAGCTACAACCATGCATTACGCTTATCGGCCTCTCATTACCAAAATACCATTTGTGTGTCATGCAAGTCTCCATCCTGATGTGTGCTCCAAATGCTATCTCCAAATATAGCCCTTATCCATAAAATGGCTAAGTTCTGAGCCAACTGTTTTTGGCGTGCATTCCCTTTCCTATTATTCCGCACCTTCAAATAAACCTTGTTCCTGCATGCGTATTATTTGTGTGTCTTCTCCTTATAACAATATTATGTCTTCTCAACACTTCCCCCTTCCCAGAGCTGATGCATAGTTTTAGGGAACACCATTTTTGGAGAACACTCTTTCCTTTATACAAGTTTCATCTCAAATCCCTTTTTTCATGTCAACATTACGTTTATGAGATCATCTCATCCATTGCTTCCTTGTGATATGTGAAATGACTAACTAATGTTGGTTATTTGCTAACATCTTCTTTGGTCGCATATGCCTTGCGTTACCTGGATCCCCTTTTTTGTTTACATCCAATACGGTTGGAGGCATATGTTATAATGTAGTATCATTTGCACCTATAGGTCGCCACTGTTTCGAGGCAGATTTTTTCCTAAATCCTATTGCATCTATCTTCCAACACATATTTTTTCATCTTAATCACCTATATGATATCTATCTTACAAAAAATCCATCATCAATCACATTCATTCTCAATTTGTTTTCATCACATCTTACACATATACATTTTAATCATCATGATCAAATTTAAATACAAAACACATGGTCCTAATCATCACATCAAACATCTATATCATCGTTCTATTCATACACATACCAATTAAAAAATAATCATCTAATCAAACCTATTGTTTCACCATCATCATCAAATGAAAAACCAAGATGTTTCCCGAGAACAACCATCACTATCATATATAATATAGAAGTGATCATCATGACATATAATCTAAAATCATCACATCAAATTAAAATCCGTCACAACACATAATGAACACATCATAATCCATGAAAAAACCATATATCATATATCAAAATGTATGTCAATACATTATGGCCCTCTAGGGGGCTCCTTTAAAGCAAAATTACTATCAAAATAAGTAAACTGTATGTCTGATACTCTCAGACCCTCTCCTCTAGGGGTAGGTATAACACCTGATCCCTACGCATCTCTGCCACCCTTGTGGCCTCCCTCTACTCACTGTAGTTGTGCCACACTTGCCATACTCATAGATGGCCTAGTTTCACCTACCACCTACCTCTGGAGATGCTCCCAATATCTCAGTGTTCGAGGTAGCTTATGAATCACAATATCTGTTGGTGTCAGTCATCCTATGTGTCCTCCTCTCATATTGGAGGGTCATCTCACATAGGTTAGGTTTAGGGTTTCATATGTGTCATGCACTAGGGTTACTCAACACCCTATATGTACCCCTTTACTATTCATTTATGAGCATGCCAAGACACTCCGTTGTCTTTCCTCTATGTGCAAGCTTTGTTTCTGTTGAGCAAGTTCTTCCATTACTGATTAATTCTTTCTTGCAATCGCTAGAGCTATCACGATTCCGTTGGAGTGCAATTACTTCGTGGTGCCTCGTTTCTAATTTGATTCTCGTAAACTCTTTTCATGGTATCAGAGCTGAGAGCGAGTAAACGTGCACTTGTTATTTATTTAGTTGTGATTACTCTTTCTTGGTTTCATTTTTTTTACCCTACATGCAAGTTTTTCGATCACTATTTTCTAGAATTATTTTGCTAATCTCTCTAACAAGCTTTCTCGGAAAGTTGTGTCAGTTTTTGTGCCTGTTTTCTTTACTTGTGCAGGTATTCCTAGAGGTTTTAGGGTATTTACAGCCACATCTAGCTATCTACTGCTAAATCTGGGTTTTCAGCCAAAATAGATATTATTTCATTTTTTTAATAAAATTATTAAAATAGAAGTGAATTTTTTTAGATCTCTGTGTTTTTTGGCTCTCTGTTTTCCTGGTATTTTGCAGAATACAGGTTTTTCTATGGCTTGGAGTTCATTTGAAAGGTTTTTCCTCCTCCCCGAGCTCGTGTTCTTCCCTAGTCGCGTTGTGTTTGTTGGCTACTCCTCCAAATTAAAAAACCTTCGTTTTTTTATAGGGCGCGCCTTCTTAGTAAAGAGGGAAAGTATTATTCTTACTAGTTTTTTTGGTAAGTGCGTTTTGTTTGTAAACCCTGCCGTTTTTTGGGACCGTGGTTTTTGTTTGTATTTTTGCTGCTCTCCCACGTGCTGCCTGACCGCTCCCACCTGGTCGTGCTACTTTTTTCTCAGGCTGTCCCCTCCCTGCCCTCCCTGCGCACTGCAAACTGTAAACTCTCAAAACAATTAACAACCCTGCTATTTTTTTTTTACTGGACCGTGTTTTTTTTTTGTGTTGCTGCCGGGACCCTTGCTGTCCGCGTCGCCCTCCTGCCATGGCCTCTCTCTAGTCTGCCCTGCAGCCACCGGCCTGCCGCTGCTCCCTACAACCTTTCCCACGCAACAACACTTGCAATAAAAACACAAACACAAAAAAAACTAATCTGCGCGGTTTCCACAAAAGCATTACTTTTTCTAATTTTTAAAGCGCGTTTTCTTTGGAAAGTTTCACGGCTTTTGGTAAGTTTTTAAAACCATACTTTCCAATTTCAAAACGTGGTAAGTTTTTTCATTTATTTTGGAAATAATTTTTACTTACTACCTTTTAAAAATCTGAACACCTTTTTTAAAGTTTTTTTTAAAACATTCCTTTTTAATACATGCTTTTTAGCTTTTAAAAAAACGTGAAAGTGTTCTTTGTAAAGTTTTTAAAACAATATATAAAATTCTTTCTATTCTTTTAAAAAAAGAAGCTTTTTACCTTTTTAATAACATTTATTTAATTTAATTTTTTTTAAACAAAAAAGGGAAAGTTTTTTATTTAGGATTTAATTTTGTTAATTAAATCTTAATTAGTTTTTTTGTTAGTAGAAATTAAATAGATTTAATTTAATTAAATCTAGTGTATTAATTTCAATTTCCTTAATTACAATTCGTAACATATCAATTATCAACATCTTCATTAATGCTCAATATCATTTTAAAAAAAACTCCAATAGCTCTAAAAATAGTAAAATTGGGTGTTTCCAAATAGTAAAATTTAGGTGTTATTGTCGATTTTTTTTGCTAATCGTGCGCTCAAGTGTGTAGTGCCACTTCGTGCACCTCTTTACCTTCCGAGCGCTTTTCCGGCGTTCTGGCGATTCTCTGAACTCCTTGAGTTCATTTAAAACCTTGTATTTCACCCTTATTATATTGCTTGTGACTAGTGAGCGCGTCCGCCACAATCTGCAGCAAGGGGGTTTCCTTTTACGACGTGAGACATTTTTTCTCACCACCAGGATTGGCTTTCACCTCCTTCCTTGTTTCTTACTTGTTTACGGTGTCCTATTTGCTACGCTCCATGAAACACTATTGTTGTCTCCTCTCTTTCGCGTTATTACATTGATTGCAAGACGAGTTACCTAGTGTTTCAAACCACACTCACAGACCCGATTGTAATCAATGCACTAAACTATAAAGTTTCGAAAGCAGGGGGGTTGTTATTGTCCTGAGTGGTTGTGTTTCTTTTCTGCATTTCTTTCTCTCTCTCTCTCTCTCACTATGGATGCACTTTCAATTCCTTCGCTTATTTCGTTCAACTTTTTTGAATGAAGATCGAAAATAATAATGAAACTAAGGGGTAAAGGGTTAATCCGCATCACCATGGGAACTGAGACTGAAGCAGATGACAAACTTGAAAAATCTAAGTGGTTAAACCGTAGTAATGAAGCTTTAGGTCTTCTTTGCATGTCCGTTTCTCCTAACTTGCTCTTCCACATTGAGGCGTCCAAAACACCTAAATCTACGTGGAAAACACTGGATGCGATGTTTGGATAACTAGATGGCATGAGACCATTCCATTTGAATCTCACCACCCAAATCCCTACAAAATTTCTTGCTTAACAGTTACCTTAACTCGCTTTTGAGGGAATTGGGCTAAAACCATTTGGGCGTCCTTAATCTGCCCGATCAGAGGAACTTGCTTGGTTTCCATAGAGTAACATGATCCGAATGTTCTCGTACAAGTCAAACCAAGAGCATGTGCTACTTTTGCCGGCATCACATTATCCGAGGCTCTAGAGTCTATAATGCAATTACTTAACTTGCATCTGTTGATCAGAAAAGACATAAAGAAAGGTTCGATCTTTTCATTTGAAGGTGTAGTGGCTGCCACAATATTTTGAGTTTTCCCATCTTTGGGAGTTTTTAGAATTCCTTTAGAGGAATGAACAGTAGAGTCACCTTTGATAAATTGGACCAACTTCTCGAGCTGCTCCTTGTTGGACTTCAAGTACTCTGCCCGTGACATGGAAATTTTTGTTTTATTGATATGATCAATGATATCAAATTCAGGTAAAGTAATTACACTTGAAGTCTCAGATATGAGTTCTTTCAAACTTGATGATGGCACACTTTTGACCTTGGTCTCGAGCTTGGTTGATACGGATGTGGAAGAAGAAGTTTTCTTCGTAGTTGGTTTACTAACTGATTGATCTAACAAGGGCTCTCCTTTCTTTAAGATAGTCTTGACCTTTGAAACCTCAGTATCTCTGGACTCTTTAGGAGCCTCCTTTATCTTGGATTCTTTGAGAGTTTCCTTGGAAACCTCTTTATCTCCCGCCTTAGTGGTATCTTGGTCCTTTTCCTGAGAGCGTGTGAAAACGGCGAAGGATTGACTATTCATATCTTCTATAATTTCTTCATATTCGTCTTCTTCATCAGAACGGTACTCAAAGAAATGATTATTAATTTCTTCCTCAGGATCTTCAACTGCAGGTTCATATGTCTCAAAATCAGGCTCTTCCTCATCAACCTCGATGACCTCAATCTCATCGTCGCTTTCTTCAATGACATCACATTTGGAATTAGTTGCGGGAGCTGCTTCAATAGCAAGCCTCGTTGGAGCACCTGCAATCCTGGCTTTGTTGGGAACATATCCTTTTCGTGGGATGTCTTTGTAAGGAGCAGGTTTACTACTTTGAGCAACTTGCTTCTTCAAAGCTAGCACATCATTAGCCAACTTAGTGAGTATAGTTTCTGAAACATTGAGAGTTTCTTGACTCTTTCCTTTGAGGGATTTTTTTTTGAATTTTCCTGCCATGATTAAGTCATCTTCAATTTCTATGGCCAAAGATTGAGCAAGTTCCAAAGTAGCCACCCTAGCCCTTCTTAGCTAATAGCACACTTCTGGTTGTTGTGTGTTAATAAAGAAAAAAAATTGTCCATCAAGGTTGGGATGAATTCTAGTGGGAACTTTGTTTACCATCTTGTTGAATTTGGCTACGAAATTCCTCATGGGTTCTGTAGGCTATTTCTTTGCCTGGGATAGTTGGGAAAGAAGATCATGTTCATCTTCCGCCATTTTGAATCGATTTTCAAACTTAGTTTTCATATCATCCCAACTTGTAATGCATCCATTGGGCAGATGATGAAACCAATCTGCAGCAATATCATGCAATGTCTCGATGAAGAGATGAATATCAACATCTTCATATTCTACCGACAAAACAACACATGCAGCGAAGAAGGCAGAGATATGATCATCTGGTGACGTCTTCCCATCGCCGTCGAACTTGGGAAGAATCTTTCTTGATCCTCGTGGGAGTTCATGTCGAGCAGGTAAGGCCAATGGGCCTATGGCATTTCCCCATGGTACATTGGCTGCCATTGGAGAAAAGGTGGTATGCAAAGGTAAAAACAATGTGAGCAAGGACAAGTGCTTGACTGGTAGTGGTTCCTTCCTTGCTTGCTCTTTCAGGACTTGATGCAAGGCTTGCAGATCTACGAGGTGTGTTCTTTTTGGGAGGAGATAACTTGAAACCAAATTTTCCTTGAAAGTCAAAAGTGGGGTTAGATTGACCTTTAGCTTTTTCTCCTCGCGTAAACCTCTTTCCCTCTAGTTTGGAATATTTATGGTGAAGAGATCACTGGTGTGTTCCGAACAACTCTAGCCTTTTCTCTTTGCTCTCTTTCTTGAGCTATTTGCGCCTGAATAACTCTAACAACTCTCGCGGCTTTCTCTTCTTCGTTATTTAGTACTGATGCGGCGAGATGACAATGATGGTTACTTGTGTGCTTTTCCCAAATAGCTTGCCTCAAATTTGATGATATGTCTTCTTGAGTATCTACAAAAACAAGATTTGGTTGCAAGATAGGTGGGTTACCTGTAATAGTCATACAACTTATTACCTGGGTGGAAGAGGACTGCGTTGGTGAACAACTATCAACACTTGCCCAAGAGGTCTTCTGGCCACAAGTGCAGGTGCTCTTCTTCTAAGGTATTTGATGTAGATTTCTCTGTCAATGGCTCTATCAATAGCCACAAATTGCTGCAAGCTTTCATGGTTTTCCCAAGCTACTATTCGAAGGTTGACAGTAATGTCTCCTTGGAAATATTCATCGGGCACAAGATTCGGTTGAAGAACTGGAGCTTGTGCAGAGGGGATAGTCATAAAGATTTAACCAAGCACTAGTTAACAATTTCTGAATCCCCAGCGGAGTTGCCAAAAACTGTTAGCATATGGATTTACACACATGCAAATGACATGCAACAGTGTGGGAATAAAGTCCCTCCTCAATGAAGGTGAGGCTACCTTTATTGAAGTTCAAAATTGTATGTGGGGGGTGTTTTGGAACATCAATGGAAGAAAAGTGAATGAAGGAAATGGAATAGAAAGAAGAAAAGGAGTGGAATGGAATGAACTGAAAGAACATGCAAGAGTTAGGTAAAAACAAAGCCTAATATTGCATGAAGAGGAAAGTTGAATAACCAACACAAATAAAAACGGAGTTTGAGTTAGCCAAACAAGAACATGCAAAAGGGACCACACATGAGCAAGTAGATAGTTAGAGCTTGATCACTGTGAACTAGAACAACTGATTACTAATGTTGACAATAAGATCAAAGATAATATTTGCATGTAAGATTCAAACACCTAACATCTAATGAACATAAGAACACCAAATGTTACAAGAGACAATGAATGAGACACAAAGTTCTTATTCTATTAACTCCAAAATGTTTTTTCACAAAGAACACAAAGTTTCTTCTTTAAACAAAGCTTGCACAAAAGTATTTTCTTCTCCTCTCTCAAAGTCACCCTTACAAATGAGCCCCTGACTTCCTTTTATAACCCAAAATTTGGTTACAAAGTAGTTAGGGTTTTAAATGCACATTAAATAGGGCACTTAAGTGACTTTGACTTTTTTAACCAACTTTTAAAAAGTGACTAAAAATAGAAACCACTTAAGTTAAAGGGTCATTTAAGGAAAAATACATAAATAAAAGAAATGGGTACATGTGGACCCCACTTAAATGACTTTTATGCACACGTAGACATCCTAGTCAGCAATGTGCCACCCAGATCAAGACACCTAGGATCAATGCCTTATCCATTGGGCCAAGAGTCCGCCTATCCCGATCGTATGGGAATGAACTCATTGACTGTGCTCTGCAATCCACCAAATGACAAGAGTGCTGAGCTTGAAACTTGAGCAATTCATCCACCCCTCTATCTGAGCAATATCCTGGTGTGAGAAAATTTGTCTTCATTTGTATTCACATTCACAATTCTCCACATGCTCCGAGTACCTTTCCATGGTGAATTATTCATTTGTCATGAGACCGTAGTCGTTACGCCACCTTGGTTTATCAGAATCTAGCTTCTGGTCTTTCACCATTGAGAAGATCTCCAAGAGCCAAAATTGTAATTCACTGCCTAGAGTTATGTCCTTTGTCTTTGTCACCATTCTAGAGAGTATTGACCCATCCCACATATCATTAGATATTGAGCAGTCTTTTATATAGTACACTTGTGATGTCCTATAGGTATTTTAGAGGAGTTCATCATCTCTGTTGTTGGGAGTGCCCCTTCTGGGACTCTTGCCACTTCCACTTTACCGGAGACTTTCATTAATCCACCCTTGTTTGTGGATCCATTTTCTGTCATGGGGGATGTTTTATTGCCTTCACATCAGTTGGAAATCCTTTCTACAAGTGTTCACCCTTCATACTATGACAGTTCTGCACTTGTGACATTACCCTCGACTCCTTTTCACTCGCTTGCTAGACCTATATCACACTTTCGTGAACAAGATTCAGAGTTCTTCATGCTATTGCCTTTGGTTTCCTTCGTGGAGTGGGCATTTTTCAACACATATTTTCTATCCTTCCTAAGGGTAAACACATAATTTAGTGCAGATGGATCTTCTTCAGTCTAGAGGCAGAGGATCTCATCATCGACATTCTTTCGGGAGTCTTCCTAGAGTTGTAGATTTTAGATCCATCCATGGCATCTTTTGCATTCATCTCATCTCCCTCATCTTCTCTATTTTTCATCTTTCTGAGAGATTGCCCCTTTGTACATGGGTACCTTTACAGGCTAGTCTAAGGCTAGGACCCATCTTTGGCATCTTTCTTAGATTAGAGAGTATTTTTTGTTCTCTTACGGTGTATGTTTTTCCCACTGGGTTTTCCTTCGCTACTTGGGACTTATTTTGTACATGGGTACCTCATCAATCTTTATGCTAAGACCCATTTTTCTTCTTCTTGTTCTAGGAAGATTGTGTTTGTATATGGGCACCTTATCAGGCCTTTAGTTGTCGAGCCCCATTGACACATCTTTCTTAGTTGTTTAGGAGTGTCTTCTCTTTCTGTATGACTCATCATAGCAGCTTCCCTAGCTTCGATGAAGGGGCGGGTGTTGGTGTGAGTCATCCTATGTGTCCTCCTCTCATATTGGAGGGTCATCTCACATGGGTTAGGTTTAGGGTTAGGTTTAGGGTTTCATGTGTGTCATGCACTAGGGTTACTCAACACCCTATACATACCCCTTTACTATTCATTTATGAGCATGCCAAGACACTCGGCTGTCTTTCCTCTATGTGTAAGCTTTGTTTCTGTTAAGCAAGTTCTTCCATTACTGATCAATTCTTTCTTGCAATTGCTGGAGATATCATGATTCTATTGGAGTGCAACTACTTCATGGTGCCTTGTTTCTTATTCAATTCTCGCAAACTCTTTTCAATACCCTCATAATACTTGGCCTCAACAGCCAATGCTAAGTACCTATCCATCCTAATCATGCTAGGGGTGCCATCTATCTTGATCTATATGGCACTACTTGGATACTGTTGGCCAAATCGGTTTCTACAATAGTAGCCAAATCTCCAAAACGGGCCTTGTAGGCCTCCCTCTACCTACGGTAGCGGTCTCTCTCCTGAGTAACTTGGTCTCACTCCTACATGTCTACGTATCGATGCTGTAGAGCTGTGTATCACTCTACACTTGTCTAGTATCTCTTGACCCTCATTTGATCTAGCTCAGCACGCAAGCGTGCCACCTCAACAGACTCTTCCGATCCATCATCTCTACCTCCTCTGGGAGCCACCTCAACATCTACCTCCATCTCCTCTATCTCCTCCTCTCCTCCCTCCTTAACCACACGAGCTTCCCATGTTGTTGTGTGCCAATAAGAGTACCCTGCTCCAACTCCCAGATCTTTGTCATCATCCCACAATGCAGTCTCCTCCTCTAATGGGTCTGCCATTGTAAGACTCAATACATCTCCATTTAGCTCCTCCTCCATGTACAAAATCGGATCATGTGAGACTGACTAAACGACTCCAAATTGTCATCTCAACCTGTCAAAATGAAAAACCTCAATCATCTCTGGTCGTCTCCCCTGTACCCATCTCATCCTCCTCATTCCCACTAGCTCCACATCCACACCAGGAAAAACAAGGGAATCTCAATATGGCTGCCATCTAACCTGATCAATATCTAGCTCTATAAGTTGATCTACATACCAATCCACCCCTCTCTTTCCCTATCTTTGAATGCCCAATCAACCCTCCATCTTAGAAATCCCAACTCCAACTGAATATGGTCTCGTATGACCCATGGAAGCCCTGGTGGCCTAATTACAACAACATGCTCATAGACCCAACAATGTAGTAAGAAGCCTACATCTAACCCTGACCTCCTACCTGCTCCGTATCTAGATAGCTCATGGTAAACCTGAGCTAATAAGGTAGTCCCTAATGAAAACACTATCTGGTGGTCAATAATGTTAGCCACTACACCAGTCAACGCCCATGAAAACCAAGCTCCTCCCGAGTTCAAAAAAGCATAACAAGATACTACCATCATAACCATGCAAATCAATCAGTTGCGTGCCACCCCAGCCTCATATATCTATTAATAGGAAAATTCCCCTAAAGAAAATCTAATAAGGGGTGCATCGGCTCCAAATAACCACGTCAAAACTACCAATATGTCATCACTAGTAATGGGAACTATCTACTCCCCCTGTATCGGCATCCTGAGAATCTGATACACATCCTCCAGGGTGATAGTCATCTCCCCTGTCCTAAACCAAAATGTACAAGTCTGTTGGTCCTATCTCTCCACAAGAGAAATCATAAGCCCCACATCCCGTGGGATCATTTGATAGTGTCTAAATCCACCTAATATGACTATAAACATATGGTCCCATTCAACATCTGTCACATCCCCCCCTCATATATAGTAGGCACTCAATCTCTCATATAAGGGTCTCTCTGGTCTGTAATAACAAGCAAAACACTGACATCGGATCTCATAGATCCCAAAATATAAGGTCTCAAAAATTGTGGTCCAAAAAAATGGTATCAAACCCTGATTCAGGGATAATTTGAAACAAGCAAATATTCGTAATATGGCATACTTCCAGTTTTGTGAACATTCATAATCTCATAATCCGAATGATTTTGGCACGAAAATACCTGTTCGCCTAAAATGTACACTTTAATTTTTATCGCCCAAAATCCAATAAAACCATAGATTATGCACCAGGTAGAACACATTTATGCAATAATATCCATATACCCTAGTCTATTATAGTTTAACCCAGTTGACCGACCCAGGTCAGGTCGACACATTTCTAGTCAAATTGACTGAGCCCTAGGGCCATAATCGATGTTGACCCATGTCTAGGTTTGTTGACCAACCACCCCATGGACATCATCAATTTTGTGAGCAAAAAAAATGACAACAAAAAATTAAATAAAACATGAAATTAAATTAAAAACCAACGTGAGTTTTCAGTTACTCACCATCCTCACGCACCCTTTGACGCATTTCCTCATACGCGTGACATCGCCCTCAGTGACGCGCCTCCATTTCCTCAATCTCTGACGTTCCCCCTCTCACTCTTCTCTTTCGACATCGCCCTCAGTGAAATTCAGTGTACGTGAAAATGAGACATTTATTAGCCGACACCTTTGGGCTTATATAGCCCACCAACAATAGTTTGGTTGACACCGAGTCATCGACCCCCTTGCTGGTTGCATTGACGCGCGTCGATTGGCCTTAGTCACCATTGACTACGCGTCCTTGTCCACCAATGCATTTTGGGCTATTTCCCCTTCTTCTGGCATCCCTTCCTGTGGGCATCATCTCTTGTTGACCTTTAAATCCACATTTATGATCATATCTATTTTCCCCTTTGGGCATTTTCATACAACATTTTCAATTATTTCTTAAAACTGAAATTAGGCATACATAGTTCTTGTTAAGTCCACATATGTGGCCATAATCAATCTTCCTCACTCTGGGCATGTTAATCATATTTACCTTCTATAAGTCCAGTCATCCGTGGCCATAATCTCTCCTCTACTGGGCATTTTATTTTCCCACGATCTTATCCATCTATTTTCCCCTTTGGGCATGAATTACTCTTTAGGAATACATAGGCCATTTGGCCATCTTCCCCTTTGGGCATGTTACATCATATTTATTCTATAAGTCCATACCCTTTGATAATCTCCATATCTATATCCAATTTTCTTTTGACGATCATATTCAATTTGTGCATGAAGTCCTCCTTTGAGGCCATATTCATCTTCCCCTTTGGGCATTACATCCATTATTTTATCAAGTCCACTCTTGTGGTCCATATTCGTGCCTTCCTTGGGGCACCATTATTGTTTTCATCAAAGTCCACCTTTGTGGCCATACCTTTTCCCCACTTGGGGCATATTTTACTTTTTCCTTTTTTGCCTTTATGGCCATACTTTCCCCTTTGGGGCATATTATTTTGTACTTTCTTTTTCATCTTTCCTTATCGGCCATTCTTTGTGTCCCATTCGGAACCATATCATTCAGCCTCGTCCCTTGTGGACGCATACCTTTTCACTCAATTCCTCATGTATGAAGGATTTCACATACCTTTTCGCATTAGTTGCACATATTTTGATGACTTTCCTATGACCTGTTGGTCATCCCGACCTGCATCCATATTGCAGTGGTCTTCACCCACTCACTGGTCCATAGAACATTGTAGCCCGTCTCCGTTGAGACCGAAATTTTCCCCTACCGATGTGATATTGGAGTCATCGCCATAGTTTTCCATCCTTATTGCGAATCCTTTTTCATGGGGCATCTTTCCTTGGTAATCATTTTACCCATCCTTTACCCACCCACCCTTTTTCAACTATCTCTTTTCAAATGCGTCATCGATTCCTCGTGGAATCATCGATCCCCCATTTGAGGGGGACCTTATCATCAATCCTTTATCCTCATCTAACCCTTTTTGTTTTTATCTCATGGCTTGTTACTACAAACCACTCAACAAAAAGGGGCAAAATGTAGACACCTAAATTCGGTATTTATCCTTTCATCGCCTACGTGCGCATTATTTATTTAATCATTCTCCTCATTTAATCAAATGCCCATCCAAGTCCTTACTAATTAATTAAGAAACATTAATTAATTAAGCATTTACTATTTTACATGCCCAATCATCCCATCCACATTAATCCTTATTAATTAATTCATATTAATTAATTAATCATTTAGATCCTTTTGGCCCTAATCAACCTTCTAATTAGGATGATTTTATCCTACCCATAAATCACCTCACTTTTATAAATTTCATCCCATCTATTTTTATGTCCCAACTACCTTGGATTCATCCTCAAGTCATCTAATCCTTCCTATGTTGTAAAACACTCGCCCAAGCCTTAAAAGCAGAAAAACCCCACCTTAAATCAAAAGTCATGACTATTGGGGAAAATTTCCCCGTAGTCGGCGGTGACCCATCCAGGTCGCCATCGAACCGATTTAAAACAAGTGTTTTCTTTCGATTATGGACATCAGGTAGTTAAAAAGCAATCAACCAAGCCAACAATCAGATGCATGCAACCATCCTCATGCCTTAACAATTCTGAGACATCCACAGACCTCTTAGACATCCCTTCAATTTGCTTGCATCACCCCTGATCATCATATGTCACATCTTCTTATCGTTATTGCATTATCTTAACCATATTATCATATATTCTTTGCTTCTAACATCTTGCAGGTACATAGCAACTTCAGAAACACTCAGAAGCCTTCTTCCCAACTCCTTTTTCTTGCAGGTTTCCATTTTCATCCTTTCATCCTCAGTTTTACATTTCTCTGGTATTGTCATCATTGATCCTCCTTGGTCACTGTCAACCAGGGTCCTGTTTATCCAAAAATCCACTCGAATTCCCCTTTTTTTCATTTATATTGCCTCTCTGCTTTTGGTTCACTCCTGAAGAATCTTTTACAGTAGCTACAGACCCGTACCGACCTTCAGATCACTCTCAAACCTTGCAAGTCTGTATATTTCAGCTACAGATCCAGATCCATCTTCCCAGGTCATCGTTGACCTGCCTGCACACAGTTTGGGTCCCCGTCGACCTAGACCAGTTAACACATATTTTGTAGTTATTGTCATCTAAATAGCTTTAGATCAATTTTTTTTTTCATTTTCTAGATTCAATACTATTCTATTTCTACATGAACTTGCTTTATTTCATCCTTATCTAAACAAACGGGGGTTGACATCCACCAAGGAAGCTACCTACTTCTTGGAACCGATAGTGTTTGGGTATCCCCCACATCTATTTGTATGATCAAAATCATTTGCATTCTTATTTGTAGGTTTAGCAGCAGCAACAATCCATCATTTAATGCCCGTATCAAGCATAATCACATCCGAGGTAACATAAACCCTCTAACATTTCTGAGTTGACTATTTTCTTTAGTAGCTAGTGCATTAATTTCATTATCGAATGAGAAATTTGGACAACATATGAATATGGGAGAGTTGTTGAAGCAACCTCCTTGAGTATAGGAAATATTCTTCCTATATATTTGTAATGGTTCAAATGAAGTAAAATAATGAGTGTAATAGAATACAAAACAAAAGCGTGTGTATATAAATACTCTTTGTGTATTTGGCTTATTGTAGACACAAAATCACGCACTTTGGGTAATTATCTAGTCTTGATTACATACAACTATTCATATGATTCATAAGTGGGAAAAGTACTAATCAACCCATGTCTATGGCCACATTTCTTTGCTTTTTGTCACTTCTCTTGATCTTACACCCTTACTTTCTCAGTCTACCTTTTTACACCTTAGCATTTATCATCTTGAACACTAGCAGCTAGCCAGGACACCAGCATTAGGCGCCCTCATCCCCTCTGGGCACCCTTGATCTCAGTATACTTTGTTCACACTTTTTGTGTCCTTTATAGCCGTTTGATCATCTTATCTTTTTGGTACTTGGAATTTTTAAAGTGAATTATAAAATTCAAACAAGGGAATCATATAAATATAATGTTATGTAATCATAATAAGGGACCAAACACTAAGCATTAGCTATCACCACCTAAGGTTGCATCCATCAAGCATCTAAGAGCCCTATTACATCCATCTAGCACCATGTAAGGGACACAAGGGATGGTTATTCTACATACACTTCATAGGAGGGAAGTTCATTATATTCCATGCACACATCTATTACATTTCTTTACATCTAGCTACTTTACTCGTTATCAAGTGCAACACACACAAGATCCACCTAGGGCACGATTCCACACACACACACATGAAACTACATTGGGTATGAGATGTAGTGCATTGATTAGTCATAAGTTTGCCATTGTGACACCTGAGAATAGTATGACCCCTCATTCTACATATTTTTTAAAGGATTTGATATATGTTTGAGGGTTTTGTGGGTCAATACTTCATTGCAGGTTTCTAACGACTTCGATGATCATTGTGTGACCTCATAGTGACCGTAGGCAAACAACAACGAACAACTAAAAAACCACTCAAAGGAGGTTTTTTGAGCATTTTTGCAGACCCAGGTGCCCAGAAATAGGCCTATGGCATCCGCAGGTGCCCTTTTCCTTCTCTAGGCACCCCAATCTAGGTTATCCTTCAAGATCTACAATTTTTTAAGCTCTAGTGTGACAGTTAGTGCTTCGTATTTTCTAGTTCTCCATATTTGTACACCTATGGTATTTCTGTGAATCAACTAAGTCATTTTACCTCTTCTTTGCACTTAGGGTTTCATATATTTTAGCTTAGTTTTCTTGGATTAATTTTTGTACTTCATTGTATATTCATTTACTACTATAATAACAATCAGATTAGGCATAAAATTCACATTTAGCTCAATCACTTATGGAATCAAATTTATTATTAAGTTTTTTGTGAAATAATTTGTCACAAGGGAAAATTAAGGGTTTTCACCAACACTTTGGGACTAGGTCCCTCTATTTAGGAATGGGCCAACTCCATTTATTGAAAACATGCAATATATACATTATTCTAACCATCGTCAGTGGCCTTCCAACCAGGGATCACACATGAATACTCCACTTAACCTGTGTGTAAAAAGGAGGAGGAAATATGTGTGTATGGAGAGAGGGGAGAAAGTGAAAAGGGGGTTTTACTCAATACATAACAAGATGAGTTTATTAACATAAAATCAGAATATTTCTAAGTTAACAATGAGAATACACCATGTTAAGGAAAGAGGAACAAAACACAAGTAAATCCAAGTTTATTTGCATAATATTACACAAGTATCCATGCTCATGGAGTAAAGTTAAGATGTAGAGGAAAACATAAGACAATGAGATAGAAGAATTGTAGTTTCTTGCTTGTAATAAGACAATGAAAATTATCAATCAAGAAAAACCAACCATTAGGAATGGAGAATTCATTCCAATTTATAGCTTACAAAATGTCTCTTCCTCTCACCCATGTGAATTTTCATCTCACCACCATGTGACTTTTCAAATTCCCTAGGAATGGAACTAAGTCCTTTTCTCATTTATGAAAAGAGACTTTTACAATGCAACATTAAGTCACTTAAGTGAATAAGATGAAAGAGTGAAAAATTACATTCTTAATGAAGAAATAGGATGCAGAGAGAGAGAGAGAGAGAGGAAGGGAGGAGAGAGAATAAAAGAGAGAAGTGAAAATTTAGACATGGAGAAGCATCTTGTTGACGAAGAACCTGATTTTGATGGATCTTGAGTGAATGTTCCATGAATGAAGTTCCTTACCTTTGACCTCCTGTTAAGTTGGAACACTATGATTAAAAATTCCTCCTCATATGAGATGTGGAAACACTCCAAGAAATTGAATAAGTGTTTATAAATATTGCTGCAAGAATTGCACTGATATGGAAACATAATGATCCTTTTTGAACACAAGGTTGGAGTTAGAACATGTAGATCATCACCTTACTCTTCTTGGCTTCAAAATTCACCTCCGTGACAAAGATGTTTCCTTTTTGAATGGAATCAACCCTAGGATTCTTAAACACTTTCTTGATCATCTGTTATTCATTGGAAAATGTCCTCTCCTCCAAACAGAAGAATTGCTCCTTCATTCAACTGAAAATTCATAGTATGAAATCCTGAATTTTTCAGGTCACTCAGGTGTTATGAACTATTTCAAACTTATCTAGGTGCTCTTTCTTCAGCATGCAAGGCTCAACATGTTTATTTATTGCCAAATATCCCAACAATTACTATTTTTAGTAAGCCTTATTTTGAGAAGTCCATTATGTTGGTACTCATTCTGAACCAATATCTATAATTAGAGTGAAGTTTCCAAGATTTTCCCTTATCCTTGAGACTCTAGTTTACATAGATTTATTAAAACCAGAATGTTCTATTGTCCTAAATTAAACCCTCCCATAATTTTGAACAACTAGTAAAATGGGCTTGGCCATTATGCTCTAAGAAGGCCACGATACACTAAGCTAAGTCATCTGTGGAGTGCAAAATATAGTGTTTCACAGGTTTTTATTTGAAAATCAGCTAAGGAAATATACCATGAAACAAAGGAAGTGAGCGAATAATGATTTAAGTAAAAATGATTACTTGTGAAGGATCTTATACTGTGGGGTGACATTTTACGAAGGATTGAAGATCGTGGATATGTAACGAATTCGTGGCACACTAATTCAATGTTCCGTAGGTATTTCAAAAGTTAGTATTCTATAAATTTCAAGAGCCATGGAATACTCAAGAATCTGAAAAATGAGAAGAATTCCGCAAGAGGTTCAAAACATCTAAAATATTTCAAAATACCCATGAGGAAGAAAGAAATATAAGTAAAATATGTGGAACGAGTGATGGAGCATTTTTCCTATAACTCTTGTTGCAAGTAACCAACTCATGCAAGATTGATATTGTTAGAAGGGTCTCATTAATGGCTATATTCTAGGACACAATGAACACTTGGAATTGCTACAAGTAAATATAAAATAATCTAGATTAATCAAATGATCAAATGAGAAACCAAGGGAATCAAATAGATATGCATAAATTAAAATAGAATCAACATAAGAAGTTTGTAAGAAATTTGTAACATATGTATATGCTAGGTACAAAATGGGGATTCTATAGGGGCCCCTTCCCTTGAAATTCATATAAATTTTTTGGTATACATATACAAAAGGATTTTTGTGCAACTAAATACATTGTCAATTTATGACTACAAACTCCTCTGAAAAGACAAAGAGATGAGATAACATATTTTTCTTCCTAAACTCAAATTCCTTGCATTCTTGAGCACCATAAACATAATATACATATCATACTAATCCGTGAGACATACCCTTGTCCATAAGTTCCTTGATATTTTCCTTGGGCCTTCCAAAATCTCAATCAATTCCAATTTTTTCCCATAGGAAGAGGCCCACTCACGAAGAAATTTAAGCCCTCCTATGAGATATGCCTTGGTACCCCAACGAGTAGAAGTTTTGAGGGTTTTGGATGGCCCAGGTACATCAATTAGCTTAGCAGGAACTGGCTCAGGCACATCAATTGGATCAAAAAATACTAGCTTGGACACACCTACTGGATCAACCTGAGTCCCTTTTTGCATTTCTTCAATGGAGGTAGAGGCACTTCAAGAGCTTTCTCAGAGGTAGACTTCACATAATATTTTTCAAGAATGGTGAGCATTTTCTCTATTTTGGCTATTGTGAGAAATTAAGGATACATCATCTTGAGGGTTGTCATCAGACACTACAAGAACATCAGGTGGGATTTCTTTCTCTACCATATCCTTATTGAAAAAATTGGGTGACATATGTATGTAATTTTCATTAATCACCGGCCTACAATGAATCCAAAACTTATTCAACTTCTCTGGAGTTACGTGGTCCTCTAGGAAAAGCAAATGATGAACTAAAATTTGGAATATAGAGAAGGGAGTCATTTTGATCAGTTTCCTCATCAAATAAAGTCACACTATGTTGATAGTTAGTGGTCATGTGGGCTCTTCTTAGTCTTCAACCATGAACAACATCTTATCGAATGCTTCACTTGGGCCATAAATATTAAATATTGTGTGCAAAACTTCTACAGAAAGCTCTTTCAAATTGTTTCCCAGTTCCATCTCTACCATTGCTTGAAAAGGGATAACACTAATTCTTTCACAAGAAACTTCACTTATAATACTCAAGGGAACTTGCAAATTCATAAGAAATAAGTGAGAATTTATAAGAGGGTGAATTTTGGAGATTTCTGTGTGAATTATAATGTCGAGATTGAATGCAAGATCAATTTTGGATGCTCGCACAAATTTAAAAAGGGGAAGGCATAATGATGTATGTCAAAAAGTTCTTTTTCTTGATTAAAAATTTTGCACAAGGAAAGCATCAAATTCAAATGAATATCCATAGTTATTCATTTCCCAAAACATATTCTCTAAAAAGGAAAGTGTCAAATCAGTTGGAGTAACGACATCAAGGAAAAAATGGTTTGTGACTGGGCACATAAGTGATTGTGACAAGATGAATAAGAAAAAATGGGATTGGGAAACAAAACAAAAAATATCTTACACACATGTCCATATCTACAACCAAAAATAAAATTAAGTTGATGGCTCATAAAGAAGAATCTTTGCAGTTGAAATATATTTTCCAAAGATGGAGTTCATTTTGTGCCTTCTGGGATTGCTCGCATATGCTTTTGGGGGAAAATCAAAGGAAATTCATAATAAATTTTGAATAAATATGAAGGTCTGTCCTCATATGAAAGGAGGGGGATAGTTTTTATCTGATAAGTTGAGAAAATATTATTATAACTTTGTATTTTTGTTTTCCATCAATAGAAAGCATGTGAACTTTGTATCTTGGACTCATTGTGCCAAGGTGGTTACACTGTACAACCATTGGAAAACATTGTAGACATTTAATCTATATCCCTTGTTAAGGAATGGAGAAATTGAAATGAAATATGTTTGTCTATGATTTCTAGTATGTGTTTTGGTATCATGTATGTTGAATAAAGATTAATGAATCATAACTTATGTTGCAATCTTTGTCTTCATTGCATTTATATAATACACTAGATCAGTCCTTGGTTGTTGCATTTTTGGTCATTAAATCAATATTTTCTTGTAGAATTAGTCTACAATATTTGATATGGTTATAAAATCCTTATTGCAACCATCTTATTGAGTGATTTTTGTCAACCTTAGAGTGTATTTTTGGCATATGAAAGTAAAGGAAATGAATATTTTGTTAGAACTCTTGCATGATAATTTGTGTTGAGTGTTCTAAATATTGTGTTGGAAATATATGTGTTGATTTGGTATCAATGAATGAAAATATTTCTTATAATTTTTGTTACTTAATTTTCATTTCACTGCGTTTCTAGAAAAGCATGTTTCCTTAGTGATTACTAATACATTGTTTCAGTAAATTGGACTATCATTTTTTCCCCCCTTTTTTCCATAAAAAAACCTATCTCACCACCCTACCATTTCTACCATAACTATAAGATTCAACCTACCATACTTGTGTTCTAATCCAGGAATCCTTGAAAAATTCATTACACCTGAACTCCCATATAATGATGCACAATAACCAAGTCCTTCTGTCTTTAGTAACATGTTTCTGAGACACTAAGTATATTCAATATCCCAATGAAAACTCTTATGAGTAGATATTTATTTTCATGGCCATACTCAGCCCAAATTGACCCATCATTTTCAAATTAAGAAGAACACATTGTGTAATTTTCTTCTTCCATTCAAGTTACATTAAGGGTCCTCTCACCCTAGTTTAGGTAGGACTAAAAGTAGTAGGATTAGGCCATCCCCTTTTTTCATGCCTCTCAATTGTCCCAAAATCCTGGTGTAGAAGATAATGTTAGATACATCCCCATCCACAAATGACATATCCTACAAACATCTGTCATACTCTAAGCCATCCCACCCTGAGGGAGTGCTGCCAGGTCCTACGGGGTGTAAAATTGGGAGCCAACACGTCTTCTGGCACCATTTCCAGGACTATTTACTCCTATTAGGCTCAGGATAGTCTATCCTTTGAAGAAATGTTCTAAAATCATACAAGGTAAGGATTAATATGGTGTGTTTCTTGTGGTTTTTCCAAATATAATCAAGATTCTGAGTAAATTGTTTCTATAAAAAGGGCTGGAAGTAAGTTGATATTTTGAAGTGGATTCCTAAAATATTGTCGAGTTAATCTACATTTCTAGAGTGCAAGGATCTAGTGATAGTTCCACTTTTGAAAGAATAATATTGGTTATACTAATGTTATTTCCACCTTATACACCTCACTAATTGACTCTCCATTTTTAAAAACTGGAAGGATGAAGGTCCTTTTTCAGATCTGACCTCACAATAAAATTACTCCCAGAATTAGAAAGTGCATAATTAAGGAGGCAAGTTTGGAAACATGTAGAGGGTCAAATCTCTAAAAATAAATGTGTTCAAACCCCCGAGTTTAATCCTCCTTTGATAGAGGATTACTCCAACACATCTGAAAGTTATGAAACAAGTAGCCCTCAAGACCATTTACATTCCTTATTCATAAATGGTTCATCCCTTGATATTGATAGAGATCATCCTCAGCTTCCACATTTGTTCACATGAGAGAATAGAGTTTTTTGTGAAACTGAATCCCCTAAAGGATTCCATTGTGTGGATCATATCCCTTTACCCCAAATACCTCCTATTCCCCATAGATTCAATCCTCCATTTGAAAATCCTCCACTAGATAATATGGATCCTCCTCCTCCTAGAGATCCTTTTGTAGTCACTACATATTGAACAATAAATTTCAATGGTATGGTGGGATATCCTAATGAGGTGCCAAATGAAATAAAAAATAGGTTGCCTTGGTTTTAGGGGAATAATGCTCTTAGTGGGGAGTAACATCTCAAATTAGAATTCGAATTTCATGGATGATTATGAGGTTGAGTTTGAGGATCTTTATGTCAAGTTTTTTATACACACACTAGAAGAAGAAGCCAGAGAATGGTACAATTCATTACCTACAATATCAATTGAACTCTTAGGGAGAAATGAAAAATGATTTCAAAATACAATATGGTGATAGAACTGACCCTAGGTTTCTTCTATCTAAATTTGAGAACATCAAGAAGAACCCCAATGAGTGTGTACAAGATTTTAATACAAGGTTCAATAAAACTCTGACTAGGTTACCAAATAACATAAGGCCTAGTGATGAATCTTTCCTAATAAAATACTTTGATACTTTTGATAAGAAGGAAAAAAAATATTTGAGGGATAAGGGCCCTCAAAATTTAAGGAAATCCTTTTCTATGGCTATTCAGATTGAAAATAACATCAAAGTAGTTGGGAATCCTAAAGAGAGAAGGTATTAAGTTGGTCAATACTGAAAAACCTCAAGCAAGCAAGTCTGTGGATTTAGAAGAAGTAGTTAAAACCTTGGTTTGAGAAGTCAAGGAAATTTTAGACAAAATTTCTAGAGAAGAAAAGGGTTTCACTCCAAATCCTCAAACACCAGGCCCCCAGAATAATATATTTGGGAACCATCCCAAAGGAGATCATTGAGTAGAGGACAGAGGAAAAAGGCCTATGGGTTCAGGAAAAAAAAACAAGCCTTCAGGGACAACAAGACAGTCCCAGATCCCTTGATGGACAAGAGTTTCTGTGGTAGAGGAGGAACACACTATTGAATGGTGTGATAAATTCCTTTTACCTCATGCTCCTTTTAATCAACCTTTTGAAGATGAAGATGAAGAAGCTGATTTTGGTGATGTATGTATGCTGGAATGTCAAAAGGAACTTATGCAAGGAGAAAATTCTACTAACCTTCTTTGTGCTAAAACTATGGAAGATTTTTGGGCTTGCACCAATCATGTATTTTCCATCCCCTCTGAAGTAAATGTTGATATTGATATGGCTCAATATTTTGAACTCCCTAGCCATGATTTTGAATATTTAAGAGCATTAATGATTAAAAAGTATGATGGTGAAATTCCATCAGAGGAGGATAAGAAGTTATTAATAAATGTTGTTGTTTCCCAAGAGAAGGGATATAATCTGTTTAACAGAAAAATCAAGGGACCTATCCCATCTTCCAAGTTTAGGATGCCTTTCTTGACCAATATCCCAAAAGAGACTCCTAATAAAAGTATACTAGATAAAGGCCTTGTCATTACTCCAAATTCAAGTACTTCTTCCCTAGCCCAAGAAATAAAAGACAATATTCCATCAGAAAAAATAGTCACTCTTGCCCCCAATACACCCTTACCCAAATATACCACATGTGATATGGCCCAAATCTTGAGCCAAATAAAGATCATTATCCCCATTGTATAATTACTTAGGATCCTAAACATAGAAGAAGGGAATTTGAATATTTGGGGTTGAAAGAGGATATAGTTGTCAAAGAAATAACTACTAGTAATAGGGTGACTCCTCCTACTATTGTTGAAGCTGAAATTAAAGAAGATCAAGAAAGTGTTGAGGTACCTCTAGAAGTATATTTAGGAACTTCCCTAGTTGAATCACAATTAGATGTGGATCCTTTCTTTACCACTCTTATTGTCAATGGAAGGCTTCTCCACAATTGCATGTTTGATTCAGGGGCTTCCTATAACATCATGCCATTAGAAGTCATGAATGAATTGGACATCAAGATAAAAACTTAATTTTGGGAAGTGTTTTTCTATGGATTCTAGGGAGGTTCTTGTGGTTGGATATGTCAAAGGTTTGGTGGTACAACTTGTTGCTTACCCTGGTAAATATTTGACTATGAATGTTGTTATAGTTGACTGCCCTACCAAATGGGGCATGTTATTATCAAGAAAATGGGTAGCCAGTGTAGGGGAAGTGTTCAAATGGATATGTCCTTTTACTTCCATACCTCTATAAATAAAACTAGTCAAATTTCATAGAGAAGACAAGATTTTGCACCTCATAGAAGACCCTCTAAATGCTTCTTATGAAGTATTATTTGTTGATACAGAATTGGGTAACTTTGTAGGTTGTGTTGATTTTGAAGATCAGTGTGTAGATATGAATGCACAACTTGAAGATATCAATGTTCCATGGACTATTAATTTTGATGGAGCATGCTCTAGTGTTGGAAACAGGTTGGAGTAGTTTGAATTCTCCAAACCATGGTTCTTTCAGTTTCTCCTTCAAGTTAAAATTTGAGTGCACAAACAATATAACTGAGTATGAAGCATTGATTCTTGGTTTGAGAGTTTCTTGGAGGCATGGAATTAAGAATATCATTTTCAAAGGTGATTCTGAGCTGGTTGTGAAGCAAGTTAGAAAAATATATGCAACAAAGAACTAGAGGTTGAGACAATATAAGCATGCGGTGTGGGATCTCATTGAATTATTTGATTCTTTCAATCTCCTATACCATGAGAGAAATCATAATTCAGAAACTGAAAAGATGGTTGTCCTAGATTCTCAATATGACAATGAAAATGTGTCTCCATATTGCAATTATGAAGTAGAAGTGTTGGTTAGGCCCTCAATCCCTGACAACATTCAACATTGGCAGGTATTTGAAGATGATGCTCAAATCCAAAGGTTTTTGAATTATAGAGGTGAGTTCACTAATCAACTCATTGACCTCAAACCTATGGTGGTGTTGAGTGAAGGAAAGGAAACCCTCTTTGGGAAGGATATAATTCAGTTGAAAACAAACACCATCCCTAGGGGACTTGTTATCCTTGAGTCTAATTTTGACAGTGGAGACATAGTTATGACCAAACCTATCCATGCACCTAGAGATGTTGTGGAATGTAACTTGGGAACTTCTCATAATCCAAGAAAGGTTTGGTTAGGAAGCAACATGAATGAAAAATAAAAGCAAGACTATACCAAATTATTGAGAAAATATCAGGATTGTCTTGCATGGTCTTATTCTGAGCTAAAGGCTTATAGGGAGGATTTTTTCAACATGAAATACCTTTGGAACCTCATACTAATCCATTTAGGTAGAAGAAAATACCTATTAACCCTATCCTTACTACTAATATGCAAGAGGAGTTAACATTTTTGAGGGATGGTGGGATAATACAACCCACTAGATACTCCTCATGGGTAGAAAACCTGGTGCCAGTTAGAAAAAAGAATGGGGATATTAGGCTTTGTGTGGATTTCATAAATTTAAATAAGGCATCACTCAAAGATAATTACCCATTACCTAACATGGATAATATTTTGCAAAAGGTCTGATTTATTGTCTACATTGGATGGATTCTCAGGTTATAATCATGTAGTGGTGAAAAAATTAGAACAATATAAAACCTCCTTCACCACCCCTTGGGGCACATATGTTTATGTTAGGATGCCTTTTGGATTAATGAATGCAGGAGAAAGTATTCAAAGAGCCATGGATGTGGCTTTCTTAGGATTCATTAATGATTTCATTGCACTCTATCAAGATGATATAACTGTCTTCTCTAGAAAAAGGGGTGATCATTTGGAACAACTTGAAAATATCTTGATCAGATGCAGAGAATATGGGATTTCATTAAATCCAAAGAAATGTCACTTTGGGGTACAAAAGGCAAATTTTTTGGGACACATAGTATCACATGAGGGAGTTATGATAGACCCTGAAAGGGTGGAAGCCATTGATAAAGTCCCCATCCCCATGTCAAAGAAAGGCATCCAATCCTTCTTTGGACAAATTAATTTTGTAAGAAGGTTTATCTCTAAATTTTTTGAAATTACTCTCCCCATCACAAGTATGTTAAATAAATATCAAGTTATCAAATGGGAAGAAGGGGTTGTCCAATATTTTGAAGGAATAAAGGAGGTACTCAAAATGCCCCTATATTAATTAGCCTTGATTATAAAAAGGAGTTTCAAATGTTTTCCTTTTCCTTTGATAATACAATTGCTTCTATCCTATTTCAGAAAGATGAAGAAGGGCACAAGAAACCCATTGTCTTCTTTAGTAAGGCCTTATAGGGGTTTGAGTTGAAATACTCTATTATGGAGAAACAAGGTTTTTCCTTAGTAAAAGCTACTAAAATTTTCAGACCCTATATTTTGAGTTCTAAAATCATAGCCTATGTACCTCATACAATGGTAAAGGATATCCTATCTCAGATGGAGATGTCAAGAAAGAGGTGTAGGTGGGTGAACAAGCTTCAAGAATATGATATGGAGATTCAGACTACAAAGTTGGTTAGAGGTTTGGGCTTGGCTAGGATGATGACAGAAAGATTTTTACAGATAGTTGAGATACACAATGTTGATGAGGATGAAAAATGACCTCATGAGAAATAGTACCTCAGCTTGGTACAAGACATAGTTACTACTTAAAAAACTAAATTGTCCTACTCACTTAGACAAGAATCAAAGGAGGACACTCAAAGGTTGGTATCCCAAAATACATCTTAACTAATCATGGAATAACTTGGAAGAACCTAGAAAAATATTTGCTGAGATGTATCACAGAGAATGAGGCCCTTGGGTTAATTACTAAATTTCATGGAAGGTTATGCGGTGGCCATTTTTTTGGAAGGGTTACTGCCCATAAAATATTAAGGGCAGGATATTGGTGGCCCTCCCTCTTTAAAGATGTGGATTTACTGGTCAGAAAGTGTGAAAGTTGTCAACATTTCTCTAGTAGGTTAAAAACATATGGATCCATTCCCTTGCATCTTGTCTCAATAGAAGCTCCATTCAAACAATGGGGGTTGGATTTCATAGGTGAGATATCATATTCTTCAAGTGTAGGTCACAAATGGATATTGGTGGCCACTGACTACTTCACCAAGTGGGTTGAAGCTATTCCTACCAAGAAGGAAACTCATCAAGTGGTTATGGACTTCATCCTCAATCACATAATCTAGAGATTTGGGGTTCCCGCCAAGTTGGTGGTTGATAATGCCATCATTTTTAGAGCTAAAAAATTTGCAACAATGTGCCATGAATATGGCATAACCTTGGCATATCCATCAAAATAAAATCCCCAAGGAAATGGGTAGGAAGAATCAAGAAATAAGAACCTACTCAAAATCCTCATGAGGACATTAGAGATAAATAAAAGAAAGTGGGGTGAGAAGCTCAAATTTGCATTATGGGAAGATAAAATTACCACCAAAATATCCACTAGTAAGATCCCATTTGAGTTGGTTTATGGTGTTCAATCCCTTTTTCCCCTTCATTTGCAACTATCTACTTATCAGTTTATGCAACAATTAGAAGAAGGGGAAGGGGTGAGTCCTTATGATGCAAGGATCAACCAAATTGTAGAATTGGATGAAGTAAGAAGGGAATCCCATCAAAGGCATGTTAAGTTCAGGGAGAAGCTCAAGAAAATATTTGATAAAAATGTTACTCCAAGAACTTTTCATGTTGGAGATTTGGTTCTGTTATGGGATAATAGGCATGAAGACAAGGGAAAGAATGGAAAATTTGATGCCCTATGGATGGGTCCTTACTCCATCGACATTAGAATTGGAGAACACACTTTCTTCTTGAGGGACTTGGAAGGAAAATTTCTTGAGCTTCCTGTCAATGGTAGGCATCTCAAGCATTTCTTGGATTAAAGGATACCTTCATGTGTGTTTTTGTATAGTATACAATTTTGTTATTTTTGTTTATTTTTGTTGGTGTTTCCCTTTTTTTGTTATGGTCTACAGTGATTAGGTTTTTCCCATTGTTGTTATACTCATGAGTATGCTTTGAACTTTTTCCAAATCCATGACCCTTTTATCCCTTATAACTCCCTGCCTAATGGACTAGGCACCTAGTCTGGGTTTTGTGAATTTTTGTTTATGGTTCTTGTGGCACCCATGGGGGATTGCCCATCCCTGAGCAGGAGTTGATGTTGGTACTCATTCCGAACCAATATCTATAATTGGAGTGACTTTTCTAATATTTTCCCTTATCCTTGAGACTCTACTTTACATAGATTCAGTAACACCAGAGAGTTTTATTGTCCAAAATTACCCCCTCCCATAATTTTGAACAACTTGTAAAATGGGCTTGGCCATTATGCTCTAAGAAATCCATGGTACACTAAGCTAGTCATCTGTAGAGTGAAAAAGAGTGCAGAACTTAGTGTTCCATGGGTTTTTTCCAGTCCATAGAACAACATGAATCATCTCAGGATTTAGGTGGGATTCTAGTATGGTTTTATATCATGACATCAAGTCAGTCTCATAAGCTAAAAAAAGTCAGGGTATGTGGGTTTCAATCCCAAGAGATTTGAAAATTGCTAAGGACAAGAATCCATAAAACAAAGGAAGTGAGCGGATAATTCTTTAAGTAAAATTGGTCGACTGGTGAAGGATCCGATACCACAGGGTGACCTTTTGTGAAGGATTGAAGAGTTTATATATGTAAAAAATCTATAACATATTGATTCAATGTTTCATGGGTGTTTTAGAGGTTAGTATTCTACAGATTTCAAAATCTGCAGGATACTCAAGAATTTCCAAAATGAGAAAAATGTCTCAGGTGTTCAAAACATTCAAATATGTCAAAAGACCCACAAGGAAGGGAGAAATGCAAGGAAAAGCTGTGAAACGAGCGATGTATCATTTTCACTTATAACTCTCATTGCGGGTAACCAAATCATGCAAGATTGATCTTGTTGGAAAGGTCTCATTAATGGATATATTCTAGGGCATAAGGAACACTTGGAAGTTGCTACACAATTCTCAGAGTAGATAGATGAAGCAAAGGATCAAATTGAGGAAATCAAACATACATGCATCAATTGAAGTGGAATCAACATAAGAAGTTTGTAAGAAATTTGTAACATATGTCTATGCTAGGTACAAAATGGGGATTCTATAGGGGCCCCTGCCCTTGAAATTCATATCAATTTTTGGTATACATATACAAAAAGGGTGTTTTTATAACTAAATACATTGTCAATTTATGACTACAAACTCCTCTGAAAAGAGAGGGAGACGAGCTAACATATTTTTCTTCCTAAACTCAAATTCCTTGTGGTCTTGATTACCATAAACATATTGTACATATCCTACTAATCCATGAGACATACCCTTGTCCATAAGTTCCTTGATACTTGTCCTTGGGCCTTCCAAAATCTCAATCAATTCCAATTTTTCCCATAAGAAGAGGCCCATTCAAGAAGGTTAAGCCCTCCTGTGAGATATGCCTTGGTACCTCGAGGAGTAGCAGTTTTGGAGGTTGTGGATGGCCTGGGTACATCAATTGAATTAGCAAGAACTGGATTAGGCACATCAATTGGATCAACGAAGACTGGCTTGGATGCACCTACTAGAGTAGCCGGTCCCCTTTTACATTTAATGGAGGTAAAGGCGGTTCGAAAGATTTCTTAGAGGTATACTTCACAAAATATTTTTCAAGAATGGTGAGCCTTTTCTCTATTTTGGCTATTCTACGAGAAATTGAGGATATTTCCTCTTGAGGCTTGTCATCAAACACTACATGAACATCAGGTGGGATTTATTTTTCCACCATCTCCTTGTTGAAAAAGTTAGGTGATATCCATATGGAATTTTCATTAATCACCGGCCTACAATGAATCCAAAACTTCTTCAACTTCCCTGGAGTTACGTGGTCCTCTGGGTGAAATAAATGATGAACTAAAATTTGAATACAGAGAATAAGGGAGTCATTTTGATCAGTTTCCTCATCAAATTAAGTCACACTATGTTGATAGTTAGCGGTACTCTAGGATCTTCTTGGTCTTTAACCATGAATAACATCTAACAAAATGCTTCACTTGGGCCAAAAAGATTTAAGATTACGTGTAAAGATTCTAAAGAAAGCTCTTTCAAATTATTTCCCAGTTCCATCTCTACCATTTCTTGAAAAGGGATAACATTGATTCTTTCACAAGAAAATTCACTTATAATACTAAAGGGAGTTACAAATTCATAAGAAATAAGTGAGAATTTATAAGAGGGTGAATCTTGGAGAGGTCTGTGTGAATTATCATGTTGGCATTAAATGCAAGATCAATCTTCATGCTCATCATGGATTAAAAAAAGGGGAAGGTGGAATGATGTATGTCAAAAAGTGTTCTTTTGGCTTGATTAAAGGTTTTGCACAAGGGAAGCATCAAATTCAAATGAATATCCATAGTTATTCATTTCCCAAAACATATTCTCTAAAAGGAAAGTGTCAAATCAGTTGGAGTAATGACATCAAGGAACAAATGGTTTGTGACTGGGCACATAAGTGATTATGATAGGATGAAAAAGACAAAAGGGGATTGGGTAACACAAGTGAAATATCTTACACATGTCCATATCTGTAACCAAAAATAGAATCAAGTTGATGGCTAACAAAAGAATATTTGCAGTTGAAATATATTTTCCAAAGATGGAGTTCATTGTCGTGCCTTCTGGGATTTCTTGCATATGATTTTGGGGGGAAAATAAAAGGAAATTCATAACAAATTTTTTATAAATATGAGGGTTTATCCTCATATGAAAAAGAAGGGGTGATAGTTTTTATTTGATAAGTTGAGAAAGGATTATTGCAACTCTATATTTTAGTTTTCCTTCAATAGAAAGTATATGAACTTTGAATTTTGGACTCCTTGTGCCAAGGTGGTTGCACTGTACATCCATTGGCAAACATTGAAGACATTTAATCTATGTCCCCTTGTTAAGGAATGGAAAATTTGAATGAAATATGTCTATCTATGATTTCCAGTATGTGTTTTGGTATCCTGTATGTTGAATAAAGATTAATGAATCATAACTTCTGTTGCAATCTTTGTCTTCATTGCATTTATATAATACACTAGATCAGTCCTTGGTTGTTGCATTTTTGGTCATCAAATCAATATTGTCTTGTAGCATTACTCTACAATATTTGATGTGGTTATAAAATCCTTACTGCAACCATCTTGTTGAGTGATTTTTTTCAGCCTTAAAGTGTATTTTTGATGTATGAAAGTAAAGGTAATGAATATTTTTGTTAGAAATCTTGCATGAGATTTTGTGTTGGGTGTTTTGAAGATTGTGTTGGAAATATTTGTGTTGATTTGGTATCAATGAATGCAAATATTTCTTAGAATTTTTTGTTACTTAATTTTCATTTCACTATGTTTCCAGAAAAGTATGTTACCTGGGTAATTACTGATACATTGTTTTAGAGAATTGACTATCATTTGTTCCCCCCTTTTTCCATAAAACAAACCTATCTCACCACCCTACCATTTCTACCATTAATAATAAGATTCAACCTACCATACTTGTGTTCTAATCCAGGAATCCTTGAAAAAATGCATTACACCTAAATTTCCATCAATGATGCACAAAGAACCAAGTTCCACTATCTTTAGTAACCTGTGTCTGAGACACTAAGTATATTCAATATTCCTGTGACAAATCTTGGCTGAGTAGATATTTGCTTTTCATGGCCATACTCATGGTTTAGGAAGAACTAAAACTAGTAGGATTAGGCCATACCATTTTTATGTGCCTCTCAATAATCCCAAAATCATGGTGCATGAGAGAATCTCAGATAAATCCTTGTCCATGGAAGACACATCCTATAAACATGTGTCATACTCTAAGCCATCCCACCTCATGGAAGTGCTTCCAGGTCCCGTAGGGGTGAAAAATTAGGAGCCAACATATTCTAATTTCTAGCTGCTCAATTTTGACTTTTTGAGTTTCCTTGATGTGTAAGGGGCAATTCCAACTCTGATAATAAATTATTTGTAGTACTTACTAGTTTTAGTCAGTGATGCTTAGGAAGGCTTACCATTTTTATAAGTGGGTATTCCCAAAGTTAGAATGGAATGAAAGTCATCTTAAAAGTCTTGTTATTTCATAATGATGCTTTGCTCCCATTTTTGGAGGATTTCAATCGACATAACTCCGTAGATATGAAAAATGAGTTTTTTTATTTTGAGAAACTTTATTTGGCCATTAAAAATAATATATAACACCATTAAGTACAAGTTTGGGGTCATTGGAAAGGTGTTTTGGAGAGGAACCTACAGTCCAAGTTTCATGACAAATAGGCATGTGGTTTAGAAGATATGAGAAATAAGGGTTTTCGAGCATGGAGGATGTCTAAAGAAATTTTGGTAGCATAACAACACTACAAAAATAATAGGGGGAGATAAAATCACAATTAAATACAAAGTATGAAGTTATACCTCTTTCAAATTTATTGTATCTCTCATTAGCTCCATTTAACTCATCTTAAACTCAAACTAGCTAACCCATGTCTTGTGGAAGTTAGAGGTGTGGTTACACCCTAAAAATAGGGGATAAAGGGACAAAGTGACAATGGGAAATCAACCTCTCCAAAATGTGCCATGGGTGAGGCTCTCATGAGGAGGGGGGAAGATTTTGTGAAAATGGTGAGTTGTTAACACTTCCCTAACACCTAAGTTGTCACTTTCGAAAGACAAAAAAATTCCTCCATAGGGGAGCACAATTTCTTTTCCCCCATATCCATTTAGCTATTGGTATAAAGGGATATCAAAACTCCAAAACGCCACCATGGGTTTAGCTATCATGGGGATGGGGCCAAAGATCAAGTTGTGAGTTTATAACATCTCCTAACACCTTAAGTTGTCACTTTAAGTGACACAACCAACTCTTCCAAAGGGGGAGAAAAATTTGGTTTCCCCCACATTCCCTTGTATCAATTTACAAAAGGAAAATGGAAATCCATGCTCCAAAACTCCACTAAAATTTGATTAGTTGTGTTGATTTCATTAAACTCAACGTGAAAATAAAATAAGGAGTGGTATTTCAAGTCTGAGAGAAAGACACAAAGTTCAGATGGCCATGAGTTCAAAGGACCCTATGAGTTCATTACCAACATTTAATTACCTGATTAAACTTGAAATTTTCAATCCATTTTCCAATTTTGGCTACGCATGTGCGCTAGTAAACAAAGTTGCCACCAAAGTACATAATGAGTATGAACAAACACAACACATGTACCATGAGGAGGGTCTAATGTAATCCATTATGACCTTTGGTTAGACTCCTAACTCTTCCCAAGGTTTCTAAAACCTATTGAGCAATTTTCAACTTGTAAAAAGAATCTTGTGTTGCATTAATGGAAAGGTTTCCACATTTTTATACTCCAACAATTCTATCTTGATTATTTCTCCATGAAGTAGGTTTTGTCATATTTCTAATTCATGTGATATGGCTTCCCAAGACCGCTCAAGTATTTCAAAACCTTTTGAACAAGGTGACTAGATCCTTTGAAACATGCATTCCCCAATGTCATGCGCAAAAGATCCAATTTTTCTTAAAAGTTTCCTGACCTCTTATAGCTCCAAAAAAACTTCCTAAACTACCTTTGATTTAAAATAAATTGAATTAAATCTATATTTCAGAGTAACTAATGTAATAAGTGATATAAAATCGTAATACATAACAATATAATAGTGTTAGATACTCAACAATGAAAAAATCTAAGCAAGTGAGGAAGATAGATGACTTAGTTGATTATTGTGTGATTTGGAGGCTGTTAGGGCTGTGTTGGAAAGAAACACCCATGGAAGGACAGGAGCGCCTAGGTGCTAGTGTCTGTTCTGGGTGTTAGTGTCTATGTAAATATTTAGGTTTTGTCTCTTTTCTGGGTTTGAAGCTCTTCGTTCCAATATCTTATTTCTCTCTCTGGTTCCCTCGTAGGAATTTAATCACACATGTAACGTGGAAAACAAACCCTAGCTACCTACATAAGCTCACAAACACATTAAATATGAAAGAAATAGACAATATGTGAATTCAAACTGACCTTGGTGGTCACCCAATGAGTGAACTTAGTACCGAGCGTTGCACTACATTTCAAACTCCATGTAGTTTTATTTACTTGTGTGTGAAATAGTGTCCTTAGGTTTTCCATCATGCCAGTGACACCAAGATAGTGGGATATATCTATATTTGATGCAAATTTGTGATATGGAATTCAACACTTCCCCTTCCTATGTAGTGTATGGAATTCAACACTTCCACTTCCTCTTCTATCTCTTTGTCTTATGTTTTCCTTTCCATCTCAACTTTACTCCAGGAGCATGGTTACTTGAGAAATATTATGTAAATAAACTTGGATTTACTTTTGTTTTGTTCATTTTTCCTTGACATGGTGTCTTCTCATTGTTAACTTGGAAATATTTTGGTTTTATGTCGATAAACTCAACTTGATATTTATTGAGTATAACCCCCTTCCCACTTTCTCCCCTCTCTACATACACACACCTTTCTTCCACCTCCTTTTTACACACAAGTGTAGTGGAGTATTTCTGTATGATCCTTGGTCAGAAGGTCACCCATGATGGTTAGAGTACTGTATATATTTGTTATTTTCAATAAATGGAGCTGCCCCATTCCTAAGAAGAGGGACCTAGTCCTAGAGCATTGGTGATAACACCTAATTTTCCCTTGTGACAAATTATTTTAATAGTAATTTTTGGCACCCACCATGGGGTAAATTTTTGTCCTGCACACTACAACAATCCATAAAATCATAATAATCAAATATATTAAAAAGCATAAAAATCCAAAAAATGTAAAACTAAAAATACCATAAAATAATAATCTTATTGGATGCTAAAGAGACTTGTTGTAATCCTATTGAAAAATATGCATTTTTCTAGTTTCATTCCTTCCTAATGCTTTGAGAAAAATTGGTAGGAAGAAGATTCAATGAAGAAAATTAAGTAGGTGAAATTATAGTTTTTCATAATCTTTTTTTGAGCCATGAGAACAAGAGGATTTCATACTTGCTCCCATACAAATCCCAAGACAAGTCCCTTAAAATCAACTTGAAGATCCCATTAGAGAATCAGTTGTAGAACCACTAGATATCATCTTACCAAAAGAAGAAGAAGAAGAAATGGCTACACCTATGTCATGGGGACAAAACACTGGTCCACTAGAATTTTCTCCTTCACTTCATGAATTACCAAAAGGATCAAGACATAAATTTCCCAAATTCTATGGACATGGAAAACAACGTCCATATGATCATATTACAACTTTTATCACAGCCTGTGACATTCTTGGAGTGGCACATGAATATGTTAAAGTTTGAATATTAGTGGATTTATTGTAAGATGTTACTGCGGAATAGTTTTAGTACTTGTCATTATGTTCACTTACTGATTAGGATGACATGAAAACCAAGTATGAAGAAAGATTTAAGATTTTTGAAGATGCTCATGCCTCCTTTCTCAATTGTATTAGATGAAGAAAGAACCACAAGAGTCCATGAGAGATTTTTTAGCAAAGTTCAATAAGTTGATCAACAAGATTCCTACTGTGGATAACTAGAAGAGGTTCTTCTTGAATGCTCAGTTCCAAAATTTGGTTTCATACTATGGAGAGATCAAACAAATACTCTAGACAATACTCAAGAACTCACCATTGAAATATAATATGAACTTATCATGTCAAGGAAGATCGAGAACTATTTAGAGAAGAATAAGGTCCAAAGTTTGAAAAATGAAAGGGCTGATCCATTGCTACAAAAATTGGTCAATGACTTAACTACATTAAAGAAGGACGTGTCTCAATGTGCCTTACATAAAACAAGAACATGAATCAAATTGTTGGAGCTCCCTGAAGGCTCTCCTTGGAAGCTCCACCAGTTAATGCAATGTGTGAAGATGAAGAAGATAAATCTAAATTTGGAAGAGAAGAAGAAGATATATGTGTAAACATTCGATACTGTGAATACTCACTTGAAAAATATTTTGAAGAATTCATGGATAACTACACTTGTGCAGTGTTCACCTGCTCACAAATTGATCCAAAAATTAAAAATGCACTTTCAACCAACTTAAAAATTCCTTCTGTGCATCTAGTTTTCAAAATATGGATTTAAAATAAGTTGTTAAAAATCCATTAAATTTATCATTTAATACTATAATCGTGAGTTTGAACCGATTTGTCTTCGACCAAATCGTACTCCGAAAATGAAAATGGACTAATTCTTAGCTTAATAATAAATCAAAAAAACTTAATTAAATATGAGCCAAGCTTGTTCATCAACTGAATCACAATGCAATACGAATCCTGTTAAAATATTGCATTTAAAAAGGATTAAATTAACTATTAAATGATCAAAATCACTTCTTCCTATGATTATAAAAATGATCAATATCTACATATAGAACTGAAACTGCAAGAAAAATAGAGAATAAATGACACCGATATGTTTACGAGGTTTAGCGAACAAATGCCTACATCCTCGGGTCATGACGATTGTTCCATTATAAATAATTGCAATAATACACATGATCAAGTGTAAATACAATAAAAATGGAACTATAAACCTTTCTTAGTGCTTTCCCTACTCTTTTATGTCCCTGTCAAACCTCCATGACTCTCTAATGGCGTCCAAAGCTTCCAAAACAACATGTTGTCTTTGCACATAATAACACTATCAATTCTTTGTGTCTGTACAAATAAAACCAAGCTCCATTTATATTGTTTCGAGCTCTGTGTTGTAATGGTTAAACACTTATATTTTTACCTCAGTGGCCAATTTTTGAATCCCTCTCCATTCGCTTCACATTTTACGTAGTGGGAGATATCCCACATTTCATGTGCAAGAGATAAGGGATCAGTTTAAATTGAAAGTGTTGGGTGGTTTGTATTGGCTAAAGAGCCATTTTGTTTGAGAAATTGTTGATTAGCCTAAGCTATATTGGGAACTGACTATGTTGGAAGGTATGCGTGGAGTTTGGAGGGATAAGGAGATAGGGTAGGCAATTCACATAAAATCCATGGCATGTTTAACAAGTTCATTACAAATAATATAATGCACGGGAGTTAGGTTTAAGAGGCCAATATGGAGAGATAAGGAGGTGGCCCGGTCAATTTGAATGTCCAAATAGATAAATCTCAAACAATGCGGTCAAATCGGTAGTCGTGGCATTCATATGGGTCTCAAGCATTGCCAAACATATAGTGACATGGCAAATAACATGGTGAATAATTACAAAGTAATGTAAAATTTGACCATTACCATAATGTGACATTCCCATAATAAAATATGGCAATAAAGACCACTTGTTGATCCTCAATAGGCAAATTGGGTGAATTTGAACTCGTGGTGGCAAACCGCATGGTGGCTTGAGGACCCACCACGTCGGTGATGATATAATCGTCCTCAGGGTGGTCGGGCTCCCTTCTGTAACAAAAGTTGAGCCTCTTGTTCCCGTGACCAACTTTTTACGTGTGTTAAAAACAGGAGGTGGTAAACATAACTTGAACAACCTTCATTTTTGTCTTGTTTTCTCCTTTTTCCATTTGTCCACCACTGACTAAGCAACTTGGCCAATTGTGCACATGTACACATCACCATGGACCTGTTGACCCACGTTGACCTTCTAGTTGATTGAAATTTAACTGGACCCGTATTGAGCTCATAGTGTTTATTTTCCACATTCTTGTAGTCATCAGAAAGCTCTCTAAAGCCTCTACTACACTGTCACAGTTTAGGGAAGTTTAGGGAAAATTTGACACTGAAATTGATCCCTTGATCACTCCTCCCCACTGAGAAGGATTTGTATCCACAAAAAAATGTTTATCAACCCACAAAACATGTTATCCCTTCATGTATTGCACAAACACATATAAGAACTCGAAATAACATTATAGGTTAATAAAATGCAAAAATTTGATTAGCTAATTGCATAACTAATAAGATAATAGAACCTAATTAAGTTAGTGTTCAAATAAAACGCTGCAACTCTGTCAAATCTGTATGTAAAATTGTGAACTACCAAACCCACTGTAATGCCATCACAAATAATTGACCAAATAATAACACCCATTCTATAATGGAAATCTAGTGTTCAACTATCACTCTGTGATACGACCAATTACCAAAAATTACAATTTCATAAACACAAAATTAGTAAACCATACATTTAAACTACCCATGATTAGGCTAGTGTCCACTTTCCATCTGAAACTGTAACAACTACAAATATTCACTATTTAAAATAAATTAGACTATCAACACCCAAAAATAACTATAGTCAGCAAACTGAATCTAAGTGAATCTTCCAATTCTATCTGTACATTGAACTTTAAAAGGATAGATAACAAATTGTATGCTTACCCAAATCCGTGAGCCGCCACAATATGCAAAATTGATCACTTGGTGCAACTTTGCAAACTAGTTTGTTAGTGTAATAAATTTACACGCTAATTGCAACCACATCTGATAGTTACAAAAATCAAAATTTTCCCCAAATGAGGGTCTTTAATATTAGTACAAATAACATATGTGGATACAACAATTTTGTCTATTTATTACAATATCAAATAGGTGCCCAAATGGGTCTTATAAGCATATCCATACATTTGCACAAATGAAAACATTATAAAACTACAAGTTTCAAATTTAGACATTCTGATGATGCCCATATCCCTGCATACTGCTATTAGAAATGGAATTTTTATACCTTGACCATGAGAAAATAACATGAGTATTTTAAACATGTCACTCAATTTCTCTAGAAGTGACTTCCATAAAAAATTCAAATTTGAATATCAACATATGGGAAAATTTTCCTTTCTTCAATATACATCAGGAATTCCCAAAAATTAGCTATGAATTTTTTTGCATGCTATTTATAGTTATTGCAATGCAAACATAAAATTGAGGAATGTTTTACCCATCCAATTACTTGGATTTTTCCATTTAGGTGGTTTTTTCTCAACACCCAAATGAGCATCTACATGAGATAGATCAATAACTATTGGTTTGACATTATTTTCCTTTTTAACAACTTTCCAATATTGCACTAAAGGAATATACCAACACATCTTAACATCATGCCCATTCCTTTTACAATGGGAACAAAATTTAATTTCCCTGTTTTTAGGAGTCTTACCCATTTTTCCATCTACTGAGCTCTATCTAGGAGAATGATTCCTCTATTTAGAAGAGGTAACATTTTTGCCATTTCTCACCTCACCAGGGTGAGATTGGTTTTTAACACCTTCCTTATGATTCACAAAAGGCATTAACTTCTTTATCATATTTTTCCTCTTCCAACAATATGTTATAGAATGATTAATACCTTCACAAAACGTGTAAGGAAAAACATATTTATGCCTACCAAAGCTATATTGTTCAAACTGAAAGAGTGTTTTAGAATATTTAGGATTCAATTTCCCCTTAGTTCTATTTTTAGTGTAAGTGAGAGGAGGTGGAATTTCATTACCTCGTTTACCTATTTTCTTACACATTTCATTTTTCCTCTTGATGGCAGAATCCTACAATTCTAGTGGTGTAGATTCTTGGTTGTTGGAAGCTTGTCTTCCTTCAGCTACTTTGGAACTTTCTCCAATCTCCATTTTCCTACTAGAATATCCCAAACCTGCAAAATGAGGTTGATCCTCTACCTGTATGGGGTTAGCATCACCTTGTCCATTTTTACCAAGGCCCTTTCTATTAAATCCCATTTTAACCATTAGCTTAGACCCAATTCCCTTAGTGTGTTTTTCAAACTAACCCAAAGGAATGTCTGAAACCTCATACGAGGAATTACTAAAAGAAGATGAAAAACTTATAATGCACTCCTCAGTCATAATAGCTACATTTGAAGAGGAATGTTTTTCCTTCTTGTGTTCATCTTGTTGCAACTTTGCCAAGAGGGAATCCTTGTTATGTATTTCTTCCTGCAACTCTTTAACAAATCCCATCAACTTCTTACTTTGTGCAAGCATCTCGTTGACATATTCCTCTTTCTTGGTTGTAGAGGGTTGAGGCTCAGATTTTAACCTCACTCTTTCCTCTTCTAAGGAATAAAAATTATCTCTCAGGAAATATTTTTCTTCCTAGAGTTAGCGGTTAATGGCTTCAAGCTCATCAAACTTATCTTGTTTAGATAGCTTTCCCATGATTCCTTGTTCTTGCAAACACAACTTCACTTACACACAACTGAACTGCACAATAAAAGTAAGCCCCAAAATGTCTGTAAAACTGAAACCAAATCTGAAAATGTAATTCAAAGTGTTCCAAAACACAATCAAAAGCTTAAACCGCTATCAACCAACTTTGATACCAGTGATCTGAAAATTAAAAATGCACTTTGAACCGACTTAAAATTTCCTTGTGTGCATCTGGTTTTCAAAATACAAATTTAAAATAATTCATTAAAATTCCATTAAATTTCTCATTTAATACCATAATCGTGAGTTTGAACCGATTTGTCTTCGACCGATCGTACTCTGAAAATGAAAATGGATTAATTCTCAACTTAATAATAAATCAGAAAAACTTAATTAAATATGACCCAAGCTTGTTCATCAACTGAATCACAATGCAATACGAATCTTGTTAAAATCTTACATTTAAAAAGGATTCAATTAAATATTAAATGATCAAAATCACTTCTTCCTATGCTTATAAAAATGATCAATATCCGCATATAGAACTGAAACTGAAAGAAAAATAGAGAATAGACGACACCGATATGTTTACGAGGTTTGACAAACAAATGCCTACATCCTCGGGTCATGATGACCATTCCATTATAAATAATTGTAATAATACACGTGATCGAGTGTAAATACAATAAAAATGGAACTATAAAACTACTCTTTTATAGTCCCTGTGTGACCTCCATGACTCTCCAATGGCATCCAAAGCTTCCAAAACAACATGTTACCTTTGTACAGAATAACACAATCAATTCTCTGTATCTGTACAAATAAAACTGAGCTCCATTTATACTATTTCAAGCTCTGTGGCGCAATGGTCAAATGCTTATCTTTTTACCTCAATGGCCAATGTTTGAATCCCTCTCCATTCGCTTTGCATTTTCCTTAGTGGGAGATATCACACATTTTGTGTGCAATAGATAAGGGATCGGTTTAACTTCGAAGTGTTGGGTGGTTTATATTGGCTAAAGAACCATTTTGTTTGGGCAGTTGTTGATTAGCTTGAGCTATATTGGGCACTGACTATGTTGGAAGGTATGTGTGGAGTTTGGAGGGATAAGAAGATAGGGTAGGTAGTTAGCATAAAATGTGTGGCAGGTTTAACAAATGCATGACAAATAATATAATGTGCGGGATCTAGGTTTAAGCGGCCAATGTGGATAGATAAGGAGGTGGCCCAGTCAATTTGAATGGCCAAACAGAGAAGTCCCAAACAATGTAGTCAAATAGGTAGTTGTGGCATTCATATGGGTCTTGAGCATTGCCAAACATATAGTGATATGGCAAATAACATGGTGAATAATTACAAAGTAATATAAAATTTGACCATTACCATAATGGGACATTCCCATAATAAAATATGGCAATAAAGACCACTTTTCGATCCTCGTTAGGAAAATCAAACAAATTCAAACTCGTGGTGGCAAGCCACATGGTGGCTTGAGGACCCACCACGTCGACAATGATATAATCATCCTCACAGCAGTTGGGCTCCCTTCCATAACAAAAGTTGAGCCTCTTGTTCCCACGACCAGATTTTATGTGTGTCGAAGACTGGACATTGTAAACATAACTTGAACAGTCTTCATTTTTGTCCTCTTTTCTCCTTTTTCCATTTGTCTAGTGCGGATTGATCCACTTGGCCAATTGTGTGCACGTACACGTCACCATGGACATGTTGACCTTTCTGTTGACCAAACTTTGACTGGACCCATCTTGTGCTCAGAGTGTCCATTTTCCATGTTCTTATAGTCATTAGAAATATCTCTGAAGGCTCTACTGTACTGTCATAGTTTAGGGAAGTTTAGGGAACATTTGACACAAAAAATGATCACGTGATCACCTATTGAAAGAGAATCCTCTTCTTCCACTACCAAAACAAAACACTTGAATTCTCAAATGGTGACTCTACAAAAAATAACAATAGGAGGATTGTTTCTCAATTCCATAGGGCCAGCCATGAAGAATCCTGAGACTACCTCAGTCAAAAATTCATATGCCTCTCTGAGTAAGTATCTTTCGTCTCCTCTTAAAAAATCATTTTCTATTTCTATAATCCTTAGAATACAAACCCTACTCTTGTTAAATATGTCATAGTTCTTGATGTGCCTATCACTTATCCACCCTTTAAAATCATTGACCGTGTCAAGAAAGCCAAATTTTAGATTTCTGAGTTTGAGTAATTTAGAACTCATCCCAAGAAATTTGATAAGTTTGTCTAGTTTATCAAAGGAAGTATTTCAAATTTATGTTCCAAAAATGCCACTACCAAAGAACCAATTTCCACTCCTCATATCACTCCTTCTCATAACCTTTTTCTTCCACACCCTCCACCTCTAGGAAGGTAGAACCTTTTTAAATAGCCCTATTGGTCAATGGATATAAATTGAATAACTACATTATGGAATCTAGTGGTTTTGACAATGTCATGCTCTCAAAATTTGCTAAATCTCTTGGTCTCTCTCTCTCTCTCTCTCTCTCTCTCTCTCTCTCTCTCTCTCTCTCTCTCTCTCTCACTCCCGCTACTCACCACAATTACTCCATGGAAACCAAAGAAGTACCTCCCATTGACCAAGTGAAGGATATTCAAGTATCATTTGCATATTTTCCAGATAAGTAGATCATGATGAAAATATTGGTGGCAGACATGCCATCCTTATATGGTATGTTGTTGAGCAAGATTTTCTGTCAGGATGTTGGTGGAGATATACAAATGGATTGTTTGCATGCCACCATTATAGTCAATGGTAAGATGAAGAAAATCCTTCCTATCAGGAAATGAAATACATAGTTTCAAAACCAGATGACCTAAGGGAAAACATGTTATTTCAAGATTCAAGGTGTGGTAACCTTTTATATATTCAGAGGAAGATGCTAAGCTTCCCATGTTGATGGAGGAGTACCTTGGTGTCACATAACCAATTAAAAATCATCATGATGATTTGATGGATCCGTAATTTGATAGTGTAAACTTTTAATTGAGCATGAATGGTGATGGGAATTTTGACTTACAAGAAATCAATCCCAAGGTGATGAGCAATGTGGATAATAAAGAAGGAGTGATATCAAACACCTTATTAGTAGGTGAGCCCCATGTTTTGATCATGTTCTCAAATTCAAGCATGAAGGCTTGTTTGATGAGTATGAAAATTATTGTGAATTTGAAACCTTCTTTTTCCTATCGGGAGAAGATGAAGACCATCTCAATGAAGAAATAAATGGAATGGTGATTTATTATCCCAAGGCCGATTCTATTCAAGATGAAGACCCTCTCAACAAGGTACATTGAATATGAAGATGCTTGAATATTTCAGAGATAACTCTACTCAAGGAATGGAGGTTTTCATCATGGAAATGGATTTTAAGACTCAAAATGGTCAAGATGAGTGGAATCATGATTTGCATATTTCATGCTCAATATTGTGCTCATTTTCTTTCTAAGAGGATGATACAATGTGCACATCATGGTATAGTGAGAAGTGGGTCAAGGTCGAGTAAATTTTTATGAAGTATAGTTGCTTGGAGAAATTGAGAAACATGGAGCATCAAGAGGCTTGTGGCAGTGTTCAAAATCTCATATTACCCGCCAAAAACCAGCTCAAAGAGAACATGGTAATGAAGCAGGTAACAAGAAAAGATCAAATTCCCATAAGAGATCATAAGCCTTAGTATGAATGTAGTAAGATTTGTAAGATCAAGTCTCATTTCTGTAGTAACAATAAAATATTAGAAATTGGGATGAATTTGGAAAAGGATAAGTGATTAGAAATAAGATGTAAAAGAAACAAAGGAAATGAGCCATCTAAGTACACCCTCACTTACCAGAAAAATCATGTAAACTTTCTCAAGAAATTGAGAAAGAGGTCATATTTTAGTGAGCGCGTCAATAGATTTCTAGGGAAAAGGAATTTGGTGATACTCATGCATTAGTAAACATTCAGTAAAGATTTAATGCTACAGTGAAATTGGTTTGTCCCCCGCATGTACCATAGGTAATTTAGGTTGTTTTCCCTTTTTTGTTGTGTGTTTCCCTTTCCGTCGTACATTTTTTTGTTGTTGTTCTTTCTTGTGTGATTTTTTATTCTATTTTCCTAATGGATAAGGCACTAGTATGCTCCCCCAAGAGATAACTAAGGTTCATGCTTGCTTCATCTATCCTTTGTACAATTCAAAACCCCTGGGTAAGAGACAATCATTTTCATGCTAAATGCTAGCATACAAATTTAAAATTTAGGTCATGATAACCAAACCCACACTTGAAATTCCCTTTCTTGGTCAATGTAAACCTTTCCTCTAACCAATATTTATACTATGTCACCCTCATTTTGGTCAAGAGGAATGTGCTAATTTTATTTTAAATTATTTTTCGCATGAAGATAAGTGTACCTAGCTTGATTCTTGACGTTACTGAGATTTATGAAAGAACAGTGCTCCCAAAGTTTTCAAAAGGGTTATTTTTGGTCTTTTAGTCATTGGAGGACATCCCTTAGAAGCTAACTGCAAGGGAAAAACCCATCAGGAGGTTTTACGGGAGAGTATTGAGATGATCCAAGGTAATGTAGAAATTTTTTGTGGATCCATGAGAGGTTGGGAAACTTTCAAGAAAAATCAGGTCTTTTGGGGCATGACACTCGAGAATGCATGTTTTAAAGAAGTTAGTCACCTTGTTCAAAAAGTTTCAAAAGCCTCAGGAGGACTTGAGAATATAGATCATAGGAATTGGAAAGATGATAGAGCCCAGTTTATGGTGCAATAATAAATATATAATTTCGAGAGTATAAAAATGTGGAAACATGTTCATCAATGCAACACAAGAGTCTTTTTACAAGGTGGAACTTGCTCAACATGCTTCAAACACCTCAGGAAGAGTTAAGAACCTAACCAAAGTTAAAAATGGATTAAAATTCACCATCCTCATGGTAAATGTGTTGAATTTATTCATACTCATTATGGAATTTGGTGGCAACTCCGCTTACTGGCGCATGCACGTAGATAAAAGTGGAAAATCGAATGAAAATGAAAATTTCAAGCTAATTCAGGTCTTTAAAATGTTTTTAATTAACTCAATGGGTCCTTTGGATTAAAAATCATCTAAGGTTGGTCCTCTAAACTCCATGTATTTCTCTTGAGCCTGAAAATCCACTCCTTAGTCTATTTTCAGGTTGATTTTGATGACATCATCACAATCAATCAAATTTGAGAAATTTTTTGGAGTGTGGATGTCCCTTATCCTTTTTTCCATTTGTGTAAGGGGACATGGGGGACACAAAAGTGTGCCCCCTATGGAGGATTTGGTTTTTTCACTTAAAGTGACAACTTAAGGTGTTTGGAGAGGTTAGAAATTCACAACTTGATCTTTAGCCCCTCGCCATGACAACTAGACCCATTTAAGACTTTCAGAGGCTTGATGTCCATTTTTCCCAGCAACTAAGGGGACATGGGGGACACAAAAGTGCACTCACCCTATGGAGGAAACTTTTCATCACTTGAAAGTGACAATTTGGGTGTTAGGGAAATGTTAACAACTCACCATTTTCACAAAATCTACTTCATCCTCATGAGAGCCTCACCCATGGCACATTTTGGAGAAGTTGATGTCCCCCTTTTCCCTTTGTCCCCTATTTTTAAGGGTGTAACCACCCCTCTAACCTCCACTAAACCTGGGTTAGCTAGTTTGAGTTTAAGGTGAGTTAAATGGAGCTAGTAGGAGGGAATTTGTTTTTGAAAGAGGTATAAATTCACGCATAGCCATTTTTATTTATTTCATTGTGATTTTATCTCCTCCATTGCTTTTGTAGTGTTTTTATGCTACCAAAATTTCTTCAGACATCCTCCATGCTTAAAAACCCTTTTTTCTCATATATTTCAAACCTCATGCTCGTTTTCCATGAAACTTGGTCTGCAAGTTCCTCTCCAAAAAGCCTTTCCAATGATCCCATACTTGCACCTAATGGTGTTATATATTATTTTTAATGGCCAATTTTTTTTTACTAAAATAAAACCTCATTTTTTAGATCTACGAAGTTCTAGAGATTGAAATCCTCCAAAAAATGGAACCTACAAACAATTCATTATCAGAGTTTTCATTACCCTTTGCACATAAGGGAAACTCAAAAATGACAAACTAAGCAATTGGAAATTAGAATGTAATTCTCAAAAGAAGTCTTGCTAAAAATAGTATGTATATGGATATTGGTCAAGAAACAAGGATGTTAATCCTCTCATGCTGAAGAAAGAGCACTTGGATAAGTTTGAAATAGTGCAGAACACCTGCATGACCTAAAAAAATTGTGAATTCATACTATGCATTTTTAGTTGAATGAAGGAGAAATTATTCTATTTTGAGGATAAGACATTTTCCAATGAATAATAGATGAGAAAGAAAGCATTTGAGAATCTTAGGGTTGATTCCTTTAAAAAAGGAAACATTTGTGTCACGGAGATGAATTTTGAATCCAAGAAGAGCAAGGTAATGATGTTAGTGTTAGTGTAGTTTAGTATTTATCCTTTTATTTATTTATTAGGATAATTCTTGCACTTAGGTTATCTTTACACTTGTTGAGTTAGCTTGCTTAGGTGTACTAGTTGTGAGGAGTTAGCTTTCTAGTCATGTGGATTTAACTTGCTAGTCTTTTAGAGTTAGACTAGGTGCCAGTATCAGTTAGTGAGAGTTCTTCACCATTGATCTACGTAGTAGTTGCACTTCCCTCCTTATATATGTACATCTTGATTATTGAGTTAATTTAATGGCATTATGATGGATTTCTATATATGATATTTTAGATATTTTTTTGTAAATCCTTTTGTAAGGTTATTTTGGTGAATCCCTTTCAACGTATTAAATGTGATGTGATATTATCATCTGAGATCTTCACAGCTTGGAATAATATTTTTTTCGTTCCTTTCATGGTATCAGAGTGGTAGATGATGTAGACATCCATCTGTAAGTTTTCTTTACAAGTGAGAGTTTTATGTATATATATATATATAGAGATATATCTATTATTATATATATCGTATATATATATACATATATATGAATTTTACTATGTTTATGCAACATGTATTTTGGTTTGAATAGAGCGAAACATAGATCCAGAAAAAGATTGTAAACCCGTAGAGTGATTAAAACGCGACCTCTTGGTGATGACAGGTAGGAGGTTGAAGTGTTAGTTTTTTTGGAAAGCTTGTGAAGGTCTAGTTCATGTACAGATCTATACGAGAAGCTAATAGGGTCTTGCTGAAGGAGTACACGAAAACACTTTCACTTTTTTTAAAAATTTTAGGTAGTGGCAAAAGAGAAGAAACTACAAGTTGACCTTTGTGCTCATCGAAAAGATTAACCTCACAAAACATCTTATGCCCTGGCAGATAGGAGCCACATGAGGGCGTAAAATAGGTGATTTCTATCAGTGGGCACGTAAGTGTAGCCCCCATGCAATTTGTTTGGTTGGCAAAAGGTCCACAATTTTTTTGTACCAAAAAAAAATTGTTATTATTTTGGTTTTTTTTTTACACAATAATGTTTTGAAAACTAAAAATATTTACAAAATAACAGAATTGTTTCCTTAATAACTTTGGATCGTAGCCGAAGAATTGACGCGTCGTTTCTGCAAAAGTTTGTAGTTTACTTTCCCACACATTGGTAACATTTATTCTATTAAAAACACAGTACTTTATAAAGTCCCAAAATTGGGGGGGGTGATTGTACTCACATGTGGATCATTTTCAGGGGGACTTACCATCCGACTATCACTGGATTCTGAGAATGCGTGCTTTTCATTGAAGTTTGGTGGACTTCAGAGAATAATAAGGTGGGTAAAGAGAGCATATCAGCTTAGAATCAAAAATGCTCTTCTACAAATCTCATTCACACCAATATGACCTGCATTCACACTCTGAAGAAAAACTTGCTCACTTACAACATGTTGAGCAATGGAATTTGCAACGCATGCAAATGTACATGCACAGTGTGGGAAAAAGTCCCTCCTCAATGAGGTGATGCTCTTTCTTAAAAACCCAAAACTATAATTTACATCTGTACTGTCAAAATTTTATGTGGGGGTGGTTTTGGAACATCATGGGAAGAAAGTGGAATGAAGAACATGGGAATAGAAAAGAATGAAAGAGTGGATGGAAATGATTGGAAGAACATGCAAAGTTAGTAAACACAAAGCCTAATATTCATGAAGAGGAGTTGAATAACCAACAAAATAAAACTGATTTTGAGTAGCCAAACAAGAACATGCAAAAGGGACACACATGAGCAAGTAGATAGTCAGAGCTTGATCCACTGTGAACTAGACATTGATTACTAGATTTAGACAATAGATCAAAGATAATATTTGCATTGCAAGATTCAAACACCTAACCTCTACTAACATAAGAACACCAATTTACACCAGAGACATAATGAGACACAAGTTCTTATTCCCCCCCCTACAATTTGTAACTCCAAACATGTTTTGTCACAAAGAACACAAATTTTCTTCTTGCAACAAAGCTGCAAAAAAGTATTTTCTTCTCCCCTCTCAATTCCCCCTTACAAATGAGCCCCTGACTTCCTTTTATAAACCCAAAAAGTTGTTTAAAAAGTAGTTGGTTTTAAATGCAACATGAATAGGGCACTTAAGACGTGACTTTGAATTTTTTTAACCACTTTTGAAAAGTTTGGACTAAAAATAGAAACGCCTTAAGTTAAAGGGTCATTTAAGGAAAATACATATAAAAGAAATGGGTACATGTGGACCCCAACTTTAAATGACTTGTATGCACACGTAACATCCTAGTCAGCAATGTGCCACCTAATCAAGACACCTAGGAGCAGTGTGCTATCATGGGCCAAGAGTCTTCAATCTCACAGTCTTGGATAATATTTTTTTTTCGTTCCTTTCATGGTATCGGAGTGGTAGATGATGTAGACATCCATCTGTAAGTGTTCTTTACAAGTGAGAGTTTTATGTTATATATAATATATATATATATATATATATATATATATATATATGGAATTTCTTACTATGTTTATGCAACATGTATTTTGGTTTGAAATAGAGCGAAACATAAGATCCAGAAGATGTCAAACCCTTAGAGTGATTATAAACTCGACCTCTGGTGATGACAGGTAGTTTGAAGTTGTTAGTTTTTTGCAAAGCTTGTGACAGGTATAGATTCATGTACAGATCTATACGAGAAGCTACATAGGTTATTGCTGAAGGAGTCCACGAAAACCCTTTTCAATTTTTTTAAAAATTTTAGGTAGTTGCAAAGAGAAACTACAAGTTGACCTTTGTGCTCATCGAAAGGATTAACCTCACAAAACATCTTATCCCTTGGTCAGATAGGAGGCCACATGAGGGCTTAACATAGGTGATTTCTATCAGTGGGCACTTAAGTGTAGCCCCCATGCAATTTGTTTTGGTTGGCAAAAGGTCCACAATTTTTTTTTACCAAAAAAAAATTGTTATTGGTTTTTTTTACAACAATCATGTTTTTTAAAACTAAAAAAATATTTACAAAATAACAGAAATTGTTTCCTTAATAAATTTTGATCGATAACTCAGAATTGAGGGTCGTCTTTGCAAAAGTTTGTAGTTTTTAATTTCCCACACATTGGTAACATTTATTCTATAAAACACAGTACTTTATAAAGTCCCAACATTTGGGGGGGTGTTGTACTCACATGTGGATGCATTTTCAGGGGAGACTGACATCCTACTATCATGGATTCTGAGAATGCGGTGCTTTTCATTGAAGTGTGTGGACTTCAGGAGGAAATAATAAAGGTTGTAAAAGAAAGCATATCGCTTAAGAAGCAAAAATCTCTTCTACAAAATCTCATTCACAACAAATATGACCTCATTCACTCCATGAAGAAAAACTTGCTCACTTACAACATGTTAGCATATGGATTTGCACGCATGCAAATGACATGCAACAGTGTGGGAATAAAGTCCCTCCTCAATGAAGGTGAGGCTGCCTTTATTGAAAACCAAAACTATATTTACATCTGTACATTCAAAATTGTATGTCGGGGGTGTTTTGGGACATCAATGGAAAGAAAAGTGAATGAAGGAAATGGAATAGAATGAAAGAAAGGAATAGGAATGGAAAGAACTAAAAGAACATGCAAGAGTTAGGTAAAAATAGAGCCTAATATTACATGAAGAGGAAAGATGAATGACCAACACAAATAAAACAGAGTTTGAGTTAGCCAAACAAGAACATGTAAAAGGGAACACACATGAGCAAGTAGATAATCAGAGCTTGATCATTGTGAACTAGAACAACCGATTAATAATGTTGAAAATAAGATCAAAGATAATATTTGCATGCAAGATTCAAACACCTAACATCTAATGAACATAAGAACATCAAATGTTATAAGAGATAATGAATGAGACACAAAGTTCGTATTTCTATTAACTCCAAAATGTTTTTCACAAAGAACACAAAGTTTCTTCCTGAAACAAAGCTTGCACAAAATTATTTTCTTCTCCTCTCTCAAAGTCACCTCTTACAAATGAGCCCCTGAATTCCTTTTATAACCCAAAATTTAGTTACAAAGTAGTTAGGGTTTTACATGCATCATTAAATAAGGCACTTAAGTGACCTTTGACTTTTTTAACCAACTTTTAAAAAGTGACTAAAAATAGAAACCACTTAAGTTAAAAAGTCATTTAAGGAAAAATAAATAAATAAAAGAAATGGGTACACATGGACCCCACTTAAATGAATTGGATGCACACATATAAATCCTAGTCAACAATGCGCCACCCAGATCAAGACACCTAGGATCAATGCCTTATCCATTGGGCCAAGAGTCTGCCTATCCCGATCGTATGGGAATGAACTCATTAACTGTGCTCTGTAATCCTCCAAATGACAAAAGTGCTGATCTTGAAACTTGAGCAATTCATCCACCCCTTTGTCTGAGCAATATCTTGGTATGAGAAAATTTGTCTTCAGTTCGTATTCACATTCACAATTCTCCACATGCTCTGAGTACCTTTCCATGGTGAATTATTCATTTGTCGCGAGACCGTAGTCGTTACGCCACCTTGGTTTATCAGAATCCAGCTTCTGGTCTTTTTCCGTTGAGAAGATCTTCAAGAGACAAAATTGTTATTCACCTGCCAATGGTAGTTACAAAACTTTGGCTTTGTCACCATCCCAAAGTGTTGATCTCCCGAGCAGAATTCGTGAGAATATCAGAGTCTAGTAAATCCATCTCCTTTGCCCCATTGTGAACAAGTGGTGTTGAAATATCATCGAAGTGATTTGATGAATTCGTTAACACACACCTTAGTCATAGTATTTGGTCTTTTTTGGAAACACTGGATTCTACAAATTGAATAACCTGCAATCGCTTCCAAGTTTCTCACTATTGGCTTGACAACCTATCTTTCAATTGGTTCAGGATAACATGTAGCCAGGTGGGAACCTCACCAAGTACCTTGTACATGGTTCTCGTGTTCGTTGGGAAATGATCTTCATCACGCTGAAGGGGACTCACCTTCGGGTGTTTCTGAAATTGAATCTTCCTGTAGCATCCAGAACATATGTTGTCGCCATGTTAGCTGCATTTGTGGTGACCTCCTACCAATGTAGGTGGGGAAAAAAGCTTATCATCAACTTTCACTTGAGAAGTTGTGACTAATGCCCCCAGTTGGGCTAGCATATTTTGAGGTACTTCATCAACGAGTTCCACCTCTAGAAGCTGTGTGATATAGATTACAGGTTCTTGCCCATGAGCCATTGCTACTACATTATAGTGAATGAGTTGTTGATTAGGTCCTGTAGAATTAGGGCAATCATGCAAAGATCAAATGATGTTTAGAATAAGGATAATTCTTGACATGTGCTCTTTCTGCACTTAGGTGTTTAGATGACTCAACTCATGAATGAGCCTTCATTTGTATGCAGCTTTTAGCTTGATTATGAGCTCATGCATTGTCAAGCTTGAATTAGGGCTCCCATGGTGATCCATGCCCTTTATGTTGTCATTACCTTCATTCCAGTTTCTGAACTCCTTGAGTTCTTCACTGGCTCAAATGCACTTGAATATAACAAGCTTCACAAAGACAATTCATTTGAAAGGCATCTACCGTATTGCCATATATGCTCACGGTTCTTCCTTCATCTGATTTGAGGACAACTTGTAGTCATAATGTCTTGGCTTTGCCATAATAATCTCAGCTGTAGCTTCCAAATGGTGTGATAATTCCTTTAACGATAAAGACCTTTATGCCTGCCATGACTTAGTGACACGTTGAAGATGCTCATATAATTGCAAAGCAAATTGTGCTTCATGAATATTCTGATATGAAACAGATCCACCTCTATGAGATTCTCTTCCATGAGTTACATTGTAAAACAAGTAAGGTCTCAATAGAAAATCTTTGTAATAAATTTCATCAGGTCTCCTGGTAACACTCTCACTGTCACTTAATTCGATTTTGATAAAAATATCTTGAAGGAAAAATCCCAAATTTGAGGATGCATTCCATTACCAAACAGATAACAACATAGTTGGATAACTTGCTTGTTGGAAGCTGCTCAAAAAGGCTTCTACTATACTGCAATAAGCCTGCTTCCCGGCTAATTACTGTTGCAGGTAGTTGTCGTGGCTACCCGACAAGAACACACTTCTTTCAGCACCCAATGAAAGTGGAGGTGACACGCCTACTTCACTAGCTTGGAGCTGTCTTCTATAACCACCATATCAAACCCTTGGGCTAGTGCGCTGGAATAACTTCCACTACAGCTGCAAGATTTTGCATCAATTAATCACGACTGTGCCTCTCGTCCTTTCTTTCTTCCCACGGTGCATGAGTGCATGGCCTTTCAAAAACGTGGGAAATTCTTTGATCTCTCTTGTTTTAATGAATGATGGAGCTGCTCTTCTTCTGCATACGTGGAGAATGTAATTCTTCTTGGCTAGGCACCTTTTGAGAACTTGTTCTTATTTTCTTTTCAACTGGATAGTGCGTGGGTTTCTTTCCTTTAATTTTCTTTCTTGAAAAACTGCTCTCTTCTTTCAGACCAATGCGTGGTCTTAAAACCCTCTTAGCTGGGCATGGGAGCTAGTTTTCACCTCCACGTGGTCTTTTAGACAAAAATAGAATCTTTTATTTGTCTTTTCCTTGGTTGTGAGTGGCTTGAGTGTGGACAGGTGTTTGGGGCATGTGAAGACTATGTCTTTCTTCCTCTGGCTGGTGCGTGGGAATCTTCAATGTGGTCTTCTGTTATCTTAAAACAAGACTGTTTTCTTATTTCCCTTGCAGTGCGTGTGGAGTGTGGACTGTGTGCTATTCCTTTTTTTTATTTAAGAAATCTATCTTTGTTATTTAAACCTTTCTCTCCAAATGCGTTGGAATACGTTCTTAAAACTGTTTGGTAATACATAGCACTTTCTTTTATTGCTCTGTATATCTTCTTTGATGACATGCGTGAGAGCTTGAAACCAAAACCAAAACCCTTCTTGTATGTTCTGTCTTCACCTGCAAGGCGTCTCCTTCAGGCTATTCTGGTATGATTGTTCTCCTCAAACACTATGTCCTCTCTCTTAATACCTACATGGTAAATTTGCTGTCCTCCTTTCTTGGCTAGTATTATGTCCTTAGATTTTGATAAAACCTGGAGCTATTGTGAAACAAAACCAATTGATATTTCTTGTATTTTCTCTTCTACAATGGCATGTTAGTTTCTCTTGCATGATGCTGACAAAATATCATGTCTTCCTTAAGAAATAAGAAGCAATTGAAAGCTTCACACAAATTTTTCCAACGGGTTTGATGGAGGAAGTTACGGGAATTAATCTAACTTCCTCTCTTCTTGGGTAGTGGCTTAAGTGATAGGGGGAAATGGGGCAAGCAACGAGCAATTGCCAATGGGAATGGACAAAATGGGTTGGCAATCCTCTGTCCAATTTTCCCATGTGGGAAATTGGGGAATTTTATGCCCATTTTCCAATCCATGATTTGGCAATTGGTAGAGGAAAAATCCGCACGTGCGGGAAAATTGAAGGAAATTGCCAGGAAAGTGGAAATCTAGAGTTCGGGAAGCCAGATTGGGCTTCCCGGCAGTTGGAAACGAAAGCTTACTTCCTTGGCACTAAAACTTGTCGAATGAACTTTAATTTATATTTATTTAATTAAATACTCCTTGAGTGATTTTTAAAAATATTAATTTAATCAAACAAGGAGCAATTAATTAATTAAATATTAATTAATTATTTTAATGTATTTTAACGCATTTTAAATCTTGGCAGGAAGAGTTCTCACCCGACAAATCATGAAACGAAGACCAAAACGATCAAAAAAATAAGACGATCGCGATGAGTCTAATGAACCATGCAAAGTAACACTTTTCAAAATTTTCTAATTTTTATTTTTTAATTATTTTAAAACAATTTTGCGATAGTCAAAATTGGTTGATAACAGATACATCATGTACACATTTTAGGACAATATAATCCAATAGATCTACAGATCCACCATTAAAATGCCGAATATTATAGATTATGATCCCATGCAGTCGATTAGACCATGATTTTGTAGCTTAAAATAGATAGCGAATAACTTTTGCTTAATGTGATCTCAAGAGCCTAAAAGTAAATGAAAACAAGAACAAGAGAAAGATAACTACCATTATTTCCTAGTGGAGAAACCCGATTATGTGAAAAAACTCCACTGGTAAAACACTTCTATTGGCATGCCTGGATCATTTGAGATGCATACCACTAGATTTGATTCTCACATGCTTTGTTCTATGGGTTTCATTGGCAGAGGTATTGACAAACATTCACAGGGTATTGCTTCCCCTATTCAACATGTTAAGTGGAATTCTCACAATGGCATTGGTTTTCGAGTAGGTACTTCACTGGGATCACACATTGATAGAGCTCATATTTTTGTTCACTAAAATCTTTCCAAGGATCATGAGCTACACATGAGTTTTTTACCTTCACCCATGCTTTAGAAACTTGAAATTTCATATGTCAGACATGATGGACTTGAAACACACTCTAATGTTCCTTTGCACGAACCCATTGTGCATTTTACACCAAATCAGATGCAAAAATCTTCTTCATCCATCCCTGTTGATTTGCGGTGGATTTATGATCACTCGTGGCAATGACATAGACATTCATTGAGAGGAATATATAGGCATGGATTCTCCATCATTCATATTCTTGCTCCACTTTCTATATCATTTGCATTGTATTTCTCCTTGTTTTGAGATTTTTTTCTTTTATAGGTGTAGTGTATCTCTTTTTTTGTTGTGATATTTTCTATCTATATTTTCATCATTTTTTAGCATATTGAAAGTCTCTCTTATGGAAGAGCTATTTTGGTGAATCCCAGTGTTAGTTTGTCAGTGTTCAAGTAATTGTTTTGACAACTTAGAAATATTTGTAGCATCATTGCACCCATTCAACAATATGGTAAGGTGTGGTGTTTATGTTGCTTCTTTGGGTCTTTTGTCCTTGCCTTGTTACCTTGGCTATTATTGGATCACAATATTCCTATTTATTTGGATCTTGTGTCCTTGCCTTGTTACTTTGGTTGTTGTTCTTGGTTCGTGACACACCTATTTTTAGTAGTTGATCAAATTATGTTTGGTGTTTTTTTTTTCACTTTCAACATCACTTCATTGACAGCTTCCTTGTATGGATCTATTATGGTGCAACCCAGTGTTGGTTATTTTTGAGTTTTCTGATCGAGAAGTGGATTCAGACCACAATGCACACCAAAATTCTTTAGCATTGTACATGCTTATTTTGAGTTGAGATTCTTAAGATGCCTTGTAGTGGGTTTTCTCTCTCTCTACTTTGTTATTACTAGTTTTGGGTACCTTGTGGTGTTCCTTTTTCCTAGTTATTGTATGTGGGTACCTCATCAGGTCTTGTTACCAGGACCCACCTTCTTTTCTGTCCACCTAAGCTAAGATTATGGGGGGTGTTAGTGTAGGTTATCATTTATCCTTTTATTTGTTTATTAGAATAATTATTACACTTAGGTTATCCCTGCACTTGTTGAGCTAGCTTGCTTAAGTGTACTAGTTGTGTGGAGTTAGCTTGTTATTCATGTGGAGTTAACTTGCTAGTCTTTTAGAGTTATCTTAATTGCTAGTATCAGTTAGTGGGAGTTATTCACCATTGATCTAGGTAGTATTTGCACGTCCCTCCTTCTATATGTACATCTTGATTATTGAGTTAAATTAATAACATTATGATGGATTTCCATATATGATATTTTAACTCTTTGTATGTAAATCCTTTTGTAAGGTTATTTTGGTGAATTCCTTTCAACTTATTAAATGTGATGTGCTATTATCATGTGAGATCTTTGCAACTTGGAACAATCTTATTTTCATTCCTTTTAGATGACCTCCATGTTCTAACTCCAACCTTGCGTTAAAAAGGATCATCATGTTTCCATATTAGTGCAAGTCTCGCAACACTTTTTTCTAAACACTCATTCAATGCCTTGAATTGTGTCCACATCTCACAAGAGGAGGAATATTCAATCACAGTGTTACAACTCAATAGGCGGTTAGAGGTAGGGAACTTCATTCATGGAGCATTCACTTAAGATCCATTAGAAGCAAGTTCCACGTCAACAAGATGCTTCCTCATCTCTAAATTTTCACTTCTCTCTCTTCTTATGTCTCCTCCCTCCCTCCCTCTTTACATTCTATTTCTTCATTGAGAATGCAATTTTTCACTCTTTCGTATTATTCACTTAAGTGAGTTAATGTTGCATTGTAAAAGTCCCTTTTCATAAATGAGAAAAGGACTTAGTACCATTCCTAGGGAATTTGAAAAGTCACATGGTGGTGAGATGAAAAGTCACACAGGGTGGAGAGGAAGAGACATTTTGTAAGCTATAAATTGGAATGGATTCTCCATTCCAAAGGGTTGGTTTTTCTTGGTTGATAGCTCTCATTGTCTACTACAAGTAAGAAACTACAATTCTTCTATCTCCTTGTCTTATGTTTTCCTCTCCATCTCAACTTTATTCCATGAGCATGGTTACTTGTGCAATAATATGTAAATAAGCTTGGATTTACTTGTGTTTTGTTCCTATTTCCTTGACATGGTGTCTTCTCATTGTTAACTTGGATTTTTTTTTTCTTTATGTCAATAAACACAGCTTAATGTTTATTGAGTAAACCCCCCTTCTCACTTTCTCCCCTCTCTCCATACACACACCTTTCCTTCACCTCCTTTTTGCACATGAGTTTAGTGGAGTGTTCTTGTGTGATCCATAGTAAAAATGTCACCCATGATGGTTAGATTAGTGTATATATTTCATGTTTTCAATAAATGGAGCTTCCCCATTCCTAAGAAGAGGGACCTAGTCCCAGAGTGTTGGTGAAAACCCCTAATTTTCTCTTGTGACAAATTATTTTTCCAATAATTTTTGGCACCCACCATGGGGTAGATTTATTCTGTCTCATACCCTATAACGATCCATATAATCATAAAGATCAAATATCCTAAAAAGTATTAAAAAATACAAAGAATGCAAAACTAAAAATAACAAAAGAAAATCCTATCTGAATGCTCAAGAGCCTTGTTGTAATCCTATTGAAAAATATGCATTTTTCTAGTTTCATTCCTTTCTAATGCTTTGAGAAAAATTGGCAAGAAGAAGATTCAATGAAGAAATTCAAACAGGTGAAATTATAGTCTTTCATAATCTTTTATTTGAGCCACAAGAGTGAGATAATTTCATACTTGCTCCCATAAAAATCCCAAGAAAAGTCTATGAAAATAAAATTGAAGATCCCATCAGAGAATCATTTGCAGAACCATTAGATATCATCTTACCAGAAGAAGAAGAAGAAATGACTACACCTGTGTCATGGGGACAAAACATTGGTCTGCTAGCTTTGGATCCTTCACTTCATGAATTACCAGAAGGATCAAGAAATATTTTCCCCGAATTCTATGGATATGGAAAGAAACATCTAGATGATCATATTACAACTTTTATCACATCCCATGATATTCTTGGAGTGGGACTTGAAGATGTTTTTGTTCGACTATTCGTGGAGTCATTGCAATATGATGTAGTGGACTAGTTTTACTACTTTCCATCACATTCAATTATTAATTGGGATGATATTAAAATTAATTTTGAAGCAAGATTCAAGACCAAGAAATATGTTAATGCCCTCCTTTCTCAATTGGATTAGATGAAGAAATAACCTCAAGAGCCCATGAGATAATTTATATAAAAGTTCCACTAATTGATTAACAATATCCCTACTAGTGCTTGTCCTATTGTGGATAATCAGAAGAGGTTCTTCTTGAATGCTCAATTTCCTAAAGTTGGTTTCATATCGCCGATAGCTCAACAAAATACTCTAGAAAATGCTCAAGAAATCACCATTGAAGTAGAATATTACCTTATCATGTCAGGTAAGATCAATAAATTTTCGGTGAAGAATAACGTCCAAAGTTTCAAAGATGAAAGGGATGATACATTACTGTAAAAATTATTCAATGACTCAACTACATTGAAGAATGAAATTCCTCAACATGTCTTACATCAAAATAGGAATAGGAATTAAATTTTCATAGATCCATGAAGGATTACCTTGGAATCGACACCAGTTAATACAATGTGTGAAGATGAAGGAAAATAATTATAATTTAAATGAGAAGAAGAATATGGATATGCAAACATTGGGCACTGTCAATACTCTCCTGACAAAGATTTTGAAGAATCCATGGATATCTACTCTTTTGTAGTGTTCATGTTATGATTTTCATGTGTGGATTCCACTAATGCCTCGAGGTTTTGGTGTAATGGTTCATTACATTTGGTATTAGAGAAACCACCCATGTTCGATTCCTAGCACAAGTGGCTACGCCGACATTACAGTTTTCACCCAGGGCCGGTATATGGCAAGGCGTGGTCCTACTATATGGGTGTAAATCTAGCCTGGGGTCTGGGCTACGGAAGTGTGGTGGGATGTTATGATCCTCATGTGTAGATTTATCTAATGCCTTGAGGTTTTGGTGTAATTTTTTTCTGCAATATGGATGTAGGGAGGGAGAAAAGTGAGATAATAACGATATGTGAAATTCCTTTAGTCATAGTAAGGGCCATATCAAAGAGAGACCTAATGCATATAAGAAGTATGAAAATGAGGTAGATAATTATATTGTGTGATGATGTTGGTAAGTAATGAAACAATGATGCCAAGGATGAACCAAGACATGGTGGTCATTGGTAGATGTGAATGTTGAAATAGAGAGGGGGAGATTAAAATATGTTCCAAAAAAAAAAGATGTGATAATGTCTGGTAGATGAGGACTCAAAAACATACCTTTGGTAGGAGAAAAAGAAGAGGAAATTTTGTGATATTAATGATGTTAGGTAGATGAGGGTGGGAGAAGAAAGTAATGGCTTAAGGCAATATAATAGATAATGATGCGAGTATGTGAGGAAATGGTGCGATGATAGGATTAATGCACATATTAGGATGAGGTAGCTAGAAAGTAATGTCATATAGATGAGAAGTTGTAAATAAGTCCTTAGGAGGTGAAGGTGTAAGCACACACTTAGGTGATGTAGGAAGAGGCAACATGATAGGAGAATGAGTGGGAATAATAAAGGATTTATGATGAGATGGGGGATTAGGTAGAAATTAGGGCACCTAAATGATTGGTTATGGGGGTGAGAGGACGAGTGTAGAAGAAGATGAAGTCAAAGTGGCCGAAGCAATGATATTATTTAGGCATGGTGAAAAAAACATTATAGGTTTGGTGAGTGAGGGAATAAGAAGAGATTTATACACGATCAATGTAAGGAAGTGGATGACTTGTTTCCCAAAATGAGATCACATAATAGTGTAGATGATGAGAATGATTATAATAACTTTGAGGAGGGTGGGAGAGTGAAGCACTCAGTAGGGATGGAAGAAATGAAAACATGTGAAGGTAGCAGATTTATATCGGGAGGTAGAGAAGGAGGGGATGGAGGTTGAAGAATGATGTCACCATTATCAAGTAACTCCTAGATGATGTGAAAATTTTTGTGACATGAGTCATTAGGATGAATATTAGTGTAGTTATAGGCACATTGATGATGGAAGGTGTACCACAAGGGTAGGGTAGCATGTGTGTGAGGGTGATAAAAATGGTGTTGAAATTGTTTTTGAGAATGGATGAAAGTGATTTAGTATAAGGAGTGAATTTTCATATGGATTTGAAGAAGTAATAATCCTTGTGAGGTCCTTGTGTAGAAGAATTAAGTGGGGGTGTATTAGGATGTGAGGAAAACATGAAGGAAGTAAGGATAAATGAAGTGAGTGTGTGGAGGAAAAGAGCGTGCGTGATGAGGGAGAAAGTGAAACATGTGTCAAGGAAACATGATTCCCAAAGAGGACATCCTTGATTCATTGAACCATATTCATGGCCTTGTCGAAGGTGTGTAGCGGGTTTATTTGTAAGTGGCATGAAATACGAGGGGTGTAACTTTTTGAAAAGAATTCAATGAGATTTGATTGTGGAAGCGAGAAGGATAAGTTAGAGATAAGTACACACCAATGTGTAAGGAAATAAATAATTGATTCATCAACATATCGTAAGAGTGTACAACTGTAGACCAAGGTGGAATTGTGTGCAATTTGAATGATTGGGAATGCAAAAAGGATTAAAAAGCTGACATGAATGCATTTTGTATGATTGCACAATCCTAATGTTTATACATAATAAATATAAGAAATAATATAGAATATAGAGTGTTCTCTTAAGATAGATAGAGAATGTGAAGAACCTATTTTGTAAGAAAGGAAGAAGAAGGGATAGGTAACTCAATAATCACCTTTTTTTGCATAAAAATATGTAAGCACAATGCGTACAAGGTTGATCTTGGATCCTAATAAAATTTCATCTTAATTCATGTAAGTTACATTATAAAGCGTGTCTTTATTCTGATTCATTAATAAACATTCATGTTTATTTCTTATGTGTATCATGATCATTGTCTTTCTCTTCTTAAAATTTTGTCTGGTTTGTAACTATTACGCAATTGTGAATTAAGTCATCCTATCTTATTTGTTTATTGTTTAATAAAAATAATATGAGATATTATAGACTAATTTTTTTTGTAAGTCATGATTTTATGATCCAAGGACCTCTGCTAACAGTGGTTCCATTTCTGGGACCTCAAAATGTTAAGATGGTTATCGAGACAAAGAGATGTGGACCAATGGATGCAAGAGAAGATGAAATAATTTTTAAAAGTTGAAAATACTGTGATGAGAATTCCTGCTGAAAATATCCATGGATTATATCTATGGATATATTCATGAGATTTTCTAGTGCGAGCTTCTTGAATAGTTAGCCACATAGTTATCATGGTTGGAATTTTATTGCTTTAGACATGAAAAAAGTGAGGAATAAAAATAGGTGGAGGATTAAATTAAAATGTTGCACAAATTGGATGTTCCATGGATTTGTATTGTAGATCATTGGATTCAAACTATAATTGACGGGTATGTAACTAATATTGCTATCCAAACTTTTTTATTCTTTTGATTATGCTAAAGTATGTTTTCTTTCTGGATTGTGAGGAATTTTTTTTAAACAAATTACGTTATTTGCTAAGATGTTAGATGTGTAAAAAATTATGGTGCCGATTCTGTGTAGTATGGCATAGTTAAGTAGGTGTCAAAGGGATGTAATCCTAAAAGAGTAAGATGAAGGGGAAGGGGCCAAAATTAAGGAGGACTCTTGAAGGGTTTGAAAATGATCAAAGAGAATAAAATAGAATAACTGTAAAGATGTAGAGAGAAGCCAACCAATGCAATAGATGGTGAACCTCAAGTATTTTTTAGGGGAAGATGAAACCAACTATGAATAATAGTAGAGTAGGAAAATTAATTGAAGGAGGAAAGGATATTGTTAGAGAAACTAACGAGAACACCTAAGGAGAAAGCAAAAGTTTCCGAGAGGGTGCACAATGAGGCGTGAACTCTAATTGTGAAGCTGAGAAGGAAGTTGAGGACCAAAAGAAGAGATCAAAGGTAGAGGATTAGAAGTAGTGAGAAGTAGATTCATAAAACAGTTAGTGTTAAACCTAGATAAACCATCATGGAATCCATGGTATTTTTAAGATCAAGAAAGCATACTCCATAGTGAAGAAATTATACAAGATCCATAAAGGCCCATAGAAGATGAAATACCCCTCTTCTAAGGTATATGTCCCTTGATCTAGATAGAGAATTGATTACATGGGATTATCTAAATAATTTGTAGTAGTGTGAAATTTTACCAGAATTGTAAAGAAGATTAGTCTGCAGTATAATTTGTATTACTTACAAGAGCAAGAGAGATAGGCATGGAAGAAATTTCAAGGGGAGTAGGGATATCATTACATAGAAATCTTTTGTGGATGCTTACATTCAGGGGAAACTATGAAAAGAGTGGGGATTACAATAACAATATTTTTGTGAGCCCAAAATTCAGAGTAAGTTTTCCATAATTGGAAGAGTCCAAAGAAGAGAAGCCAAAATTTAGTAAGGCTAGTGTAAGTACTAGTGCAAGCACTAATCAACCAAGTGTATAATTGAATCCAACTCCTAGCCCGATTCATACTATTGTACAAAGGAATCTAAGAAGCTAGTTGTGAATAGGAGAGAAAATGGCTCATTATCCTAATCCTCATACAAGTTTGCAGCCATACGATGGGTCTACCAACCTAGAACGTTACTTATTAACACGTAATATGCCATGGGGAGAAAAGGGTGTAACATATGATACCACCAAGAAGTGATAACTCATGGGTGGTTTGGATGAAAGAGATTTGGAATTTATATATTCACTAAACATTAGAGCACAAAATTTGCAAGAAGTACAGAGTGCACTCACACAAGAATTTAAAAGATAGAAGTGTGTAGGGAAGACTAGTCAAAACTTGAAGGAGATAAAGCAAAAAATAAGAGGTTCTTTTATTGAATATATAATGAACAAAAATAGTTTCAATTTCTATGAGTCAAAAAATGTAGCTTGGTTTGTAGAGGGATTGCGTAGTACGATTCAATATGCAATTGTACAAAGAAAATTCTAAACTAAAGCTGAGGCTACTGAAGTAAATATCGCAGTGGAGAGGATTGAAGACCATGGAAAAATTGGTGTATCCAACAAAAAGAAAAAGAAAAATTGGATGCAATAATGCACATACTGGAGGAATTATAGGAATAAAAGAAACATAGGCTCAATATATGGTGTGCAAAGTGTAAAGATGAAGGATACCATAAAAAAAATTGCACTAAAACTAAGATAGGGGGATGCGGGAAATATTGTGAAGTATGTAGGATATTTCCAAAGGATTGTTGCACTCAACTAAGAACAAAGATATCAATAGGAAGAATATAGGGGAAACAAAAGCACAAATATACAACCAAATGATGTGAATTTTGAAGCAAGGAGTGGTTTCCCCACTACATGATCTTATAATATTAGTAAATGTTTTTCAACAAGGATATTTCACAGAATATCTTTAATTTACTCAATACTTTGTTATAAAGTGCAAAAAGTGGAGTGGTACAATCAAAGAAGCTTATCTGATATGTAAAGGCAAAGTTATGAAATGTGGATACTAGATTGATTATAATCCTAAGAGGCTATGAAATAAAAGATGTGGTCTTTCATTTTGGAAGCACCGTTAAAATGATGTCGAGATCCACTTGGAAAGCTATGTGAGCTCAAGCTCTGGAATACACTATTGTCACTCTAATGCTCGCAAACTATGAGAGAGTAGACCCATTTGGTCGATTAGAGGATGTTGAAATTCAAGTCAGGGACTAAATTTTTAGTTTGTGTGTCCACATGCTCTATAGATGATCTAAAAATACTACTACCTAACATCTTTCACGACATGTTTTTTTCTATAAAATCACAAAAGGGTTAGAGATTAACCCATATTCAAGACTCTTTGTTTTATCTTATAAAATTTCCTTCTCTTTGAAAACATGTTTAGGTTCTCTCTTCACTTTTTGGAAACTACCAAAAATTCCTCCTTTTCCACCCTTTCAAACATTACATTTAGAGGAAAATCCTAAGTTTCCCAAACTTCTAGGTGATGGCTTACACATCCAAATTGAGAAAATGTATTTCTTGTTGTAATATCAAAAGAGAAACACAACATCACCTCGAAGATGATGTAAAACCCATATTAAATCACAAAGGATATGAATTCTATGTACTGGCTTTGGTGTGAAAGTTCAAGAATGAAATAAGATTTTTTAATCATCAAAGAAATTCCAAGTTGTAGTGAAGAGGCATATATAACTTGAGATAGTAAGACATGTAAGAAGAAATGGAATTCTTAGAGGTTTGGACACTAGGAGAAGCCTACAAGTATGTGTTCAAGATTGAACAAAATACTAAACATAAAGACTAGAATGAAATTCTTCTAGTTAAAGGATTAATTTCATCAAGACATTAAATGGTTCAACTAAACCTCATCTTAAATCGTACAAAAACAATTAGTTGAATTAGGGCAAAGCCATCGATTGGTGTCTACCGTTTCTTGTATACAAGATCAAGGTGTTTCAAGGTATAGTTGCTACATGACATGCCACTACTCGAAATTATATGTTCTTACTGAACAACCTTACATGTGGAAGGACCACAATGTCTATGAGGCAAGGATCAATAATGGTATCATCACTCTTATACTTTGTCTCTACTAGAAAACCAAAGGTAATATGTGGTACTAAATTCTCTTTTAATTAATGCTAAATAGTATAGAAAGGTAGTTGGTAAACTTAAGAAGATTGTGTCACTACGCTCAAACTCCAAATAGATCATCGACCTCTCACTCTCCTATAAATATTTAGATGGTATAATGGATCAAAGGCAAGTATAGTGCATTGACATTTTCACATTTCTCACAAAAGTTCTATTTTATTGTATGAGAAAGCATTCAGGAGACTTGACCCTAAGAGCCTTTTTCTAAACATCTCTTGGTATTAATGCTCAAATTTCAAGAATGATGACAAAAATGTCAGAAACATGTTATGATTTCAAGAATGAATACAACCAAACACTTAACTTTGTGTCAGCACCATAAAATCCCAATTGCATTGTAATAAAAATGGATGGGACATGAAGACTTTGTATTGAATGCAATGTGCACTAAACAAGATGAATGCTGAAAATAGGTACACCATTTGCTAAATCAATGACTTGAAAAATAGATGTTATTTAATAACTGTATTAATGGTTATATTTATTGAAAAAAAAAATGATAGATGAGGTCTGTTTTGTGTTCTCTCTGTTCTGCAAGTGTTGAAAAACACACTCTGTTTTTCAACATGTGGAAAACACACTATTTTTCCACATGTTGAAAAAAATAGTGTTTTTCAACATGTTGCAAAACACACTTTGTATTTAAACATGACTAATTACCACGGAATAACACCCTATTCCAAATGTTTTCTTTTATTGTGAGATGCACATGTTAATATTCTTGTGTAGCTAGGTACCAAATGAGATTTTCTTTAGAGATCGTTGAATCCCAAATAGAATTTTCAGGCAATGAGTACAAGTCTAAATGTGTTTTTTTAATCTTTTCTTTCTTCCACCTTGCAACATGGATTAAGATCCTGTGAAATAGATAGTCCCAAAGTTGTGGCAGAAGATAAAACAAAATACAAATGTGACAGCAATGCTCAAAATTCGTTGTTTCAAATGTCACAAACGTATGTACACACGATTTCAGGTTTTGTTAGACCTATAACTTAAAAATATATCCCACCTCATTATGAAAAGTATTACAATGCATTAACAGAAACATGGGAAAAACATTACACGGAATACAAGAAATAGGGGGGAAAATGAGAAACGAGCCCATAAAAAAGAAACTGCCTGTGTCCCCTGCCCACATGCCCTACCTGCGTGTTTAACCAATTCACAGACCCAAATTTTGTTCGCCCTCAATGCATGATTTTATCAATCCCAACTGAGTTGATTTTATGGAAAATACTGTTCTCATGCATGTAAGACAGTGCATTCTATCGAAAGAATGACCTCTTGACAACTTTAGTGGGGTTCCTTACATAATCTGTGACAATATACATCTGGAATCCTAAACTAGTGGCTTGATGATTTTTCCAACATATATTATGAATCCAAATTTTAGTAAAGGTGCAAAGTGATAATTTGGCCCTCCTAAAGACCTTAATGCAAATACGAGCATATGTGAACAATCTTTGCTTAGACCACTCATCATCCATCTTGATGAAATAACCAATATAGTTACGTCATCAAACTGGACACCTTCAAGAGGCTTGTTTTCTCAATAAGACTCAAAAGAAAGGCTGACAACCTTCCACAACGAATGAAATTTAGAAAATCCTCTTCCTGGAAGTTCAGAGGCTAGGAGAGATGAGACTCCCCCTATTGGTGGTTTTGTTAAGAGATAGCATGTGTCTAATTCTTATGATTCAAACCCAGAGCATGATTGTCCTCACATTGATTCTCCATTAGCTTTGACTCCCTAGCATGAGAAATGGACTATTGTCATGAGGTCTAAGGAAAAGAAAGGGCACCTTGAGCCTCATGTTACTCGATTAGATATGGCATTAGCTTCTTCGTTTACTTTTGGCTATGCGGATTTTCCTAGGCCCGGGCCTTTTTAGCTCTGCCTTCGCGGTATTTTTTTTTTTGTTTTTGTTGTGCCCTTTAGGCGTTCTTTGTTGCCTTTGTGGCATTTTTCCCACGTGGCGTTCTCTGTTTTTTCGTACCCTTGTGGCATTTTGTGGGACCATGGTTTTTCCAGTCACCCTTTACTATGTAAGTCTCTTTATTTTTAATTTTAATATAAAGGGTAGTTCTAATAGTATAATTTGGCCTTCCACTTGCTTTTTTATATCTGTAATTTCTCAGCTTACTTTGGTATTGTCATTTAAGAGATAATGAAATATTTACAAGAAGTACAAGGATTTTCAATATTTGGTATCCATGCTTTCTTATTTTTCTTTTTAATATCATTGTTCTGTAATGTTTTAATTATTTTTGCTTAATATGATTTGTGGTTTTTTCCCTCACACAAATAAATAAGTTTATAAAAGTTGTTAGTTAACGCAAATTTAAAGAGAACGGAGTTGTCATAAAATTACACCTAATTTTTTACAGTAGATTGAATTTTACACCATTACTTACAATAAATCTGGGTATTCCAATGGATAGCAACGACACATCTTCATTATATACATTAAATCCCAATTTGTATGTTGGGTTATGTCCACAGATTAAACCATAATTTTTGTACCCTTCACTCCTCTAAAGTAAAAGAGTCGACAAAAGCCAAACGAGAAGCAATAACAGAGTGGTACATACAAAAGCAAACTCCAAGTAAGATATGATTGCCTAATGAAATATGGAAAACTCTCATTGGGTATGTAAGGGTGATGAAATTTTGGTTTTAGTGGTCACATACAAAATCAAAATTGTAGGAGGACCTCCTTACTTTGAGAGATCCTAAAGTTGGTTAGATCATGAACATGACAAATGTGATCATCACAATATAATTGCATGTAAGTTTTGGGATATATTTGTAATAATCTAAGTTAAGAATTTGGAGGAATATAATAAATAAACCAAATAATATTCTTGAACTTCACCTCCTCAAAATCAAAATAAAATTTTTAACTAAAGCTCACATATATTGGCAGGTTAAAATATTAACCAACCAATTAAAAATAACATTTAAAATACTAAATAACTTGCTCAACATTTGACAGGGCATCTACGAATTACTTCTACTATTCTAAAAATCGCCATTGTAACATGCATTTTTACAATCCCAAAAAACATCTCTACACTTTGTTTACTTTTTGAACACTATAATCTTCATATAATGAGGAATCATACCAAAAATTAAGAACTTATTTTGCCTAACCATTTCAAAAAATTCTTGACCTGCAATTTTCTCTACAATATCAAAAATCAAATATGTTTAATTACATTTCTATCAAAAGTATGTCAAGGATTCATGAAAGTGATAATATGACCTCTTTAATAAACTAAGTTTATAAATCAGTAGTTCATGTTGTAGTAGATTGGAGCTATAGGATAAATTTCTCTCAATATTCAGAAAATATTTCCTAAATCTACTCTACATGCTTAGGGTTTAATGGTTTTAGAACGAAACATATTGTTAAATTGTATTGTAATGTTCTATGTATTTGATTGTTGAATATTTTGTACATCCTCAAATGCTTTTCAATCACTAACAATAGAATTCTTTGTAATTACCAGCCAATTGTAATGACATTGTCAGCTTGCCCTGTATTTTCAAAAAAAATTGTGCGAAAAAAATTCCATAGTTTCATAACTTAGATTCTTCTAATAATAATATTAGATATTGATTACCATTTCCATAGATTTTCCTCCTAATTCTTCTAATATGCTCTTTTGAAGTTTTTATAAATGTGAATATTTTTTTAATAATAGAGCACCTAAATAGAATATATTTTTCAATAATGACATCATCTCCAAAGGCAATTAAATAATATCAAAACAATTATTTACATAAAATTTGGTTCCAACACATTGTGGTTCCAAATTTTCATATTGTAAGCCATCTATTTGAAGCGAAAACTCAAATTCCTAACATCTTTCACCGTCTATTTTTTCCCCCTAAAATCACAAAAGGGTTCAAGACTCTTTGTTTTATCTTATACTTTCTCTTCTCTTTGAAAACGTGTTTAGCTTCTCTCTTCACTTTTTGGCAACTACCAAAAATTCCTCTTTTCCACCCTTTCAACCATTACATTTAGAGGACAATCCTAAGTTGCTCAAACTTCTAGGTAATGGCTTACTCCTAGCCCCTCATGTGGAAAAGTGTGTATCTCATGATGTACACATGGTAAAATTGGTGACATTGCCTATTACAGATAGGACAGCAACAAGGGTGTATGTGTGGTCAAGGCCCAAGTTTGAGAAGGGATTTTATGTTTAGGATGACATCTCAATCCTTGAGAACCCCACCGGGAGGAAGAATAAAATAGTAATTAAGAAGAGAGAATGGGAAGAGACTCCTGAAGAGAAGGCACTAAGCGTGCATACAGTGCAAACCGTAGGGGCGCATGATTCAGGCACGGGTACAAGCACCTAAGTTTGATGAAAGAATTTTCCCATAGGGAAGGAGTCTCCAAAGAAAGAAGAGTCTCCTAGGAGAGAAGAGTCACTCGAGAAGGAGGAATCCCATGTGCTGGAGTTACTAGTGAAGAAAAGCAAAGGGTGGTGAAAGGTTTGGATTCAGAGAAGACATAGAGCATAAAATATGATGATTCTGATGAGGAAAATGAAGGAGACAATGAAGAGTGTGAGGAAGCTCAGAATCCTCCTGTGTATAATGTACACGAGTCTGGTGAATAAGGGGATGAAGAGTAGAAGGATTATGAGGAAGGAACCCATACCAAAGGAGGAAGTGATGAGGTAAACATGTGTGATCAAAAGACCCCAACCCCGACCGAGGAGCAGATAGATAACACTATAGAGAGGAAGGTGGTGGGTATTATCCAATAGTTAGTGGAGTACAAGGTAGATCGAAGCACTGAAGAAGTGCTGAAGGAAACTGAAGAGAGCACAAGTGTAGGAAAGGAATATGGGAGCATGGGTAGAGACCCCAGCTTAGTAATAAGCTTCCCAACGACAATGTGCATGGGTGCAAAGGGCACAGTAGTAGCGTAAGAACACACTATGACTTATATTAATTATCCAAACAAAGTACTATGTGCATGCTTCCAAAGTACCATTCCCACAAACTAAATCCTCTCTTGGTCTTCTTTTGATGAAGAGGGTGCATACCCACGTACGAGGAAAGTGTTATCCTAGGATTTTGAGTCCCACATTGATGAGCCTGAGTTCAAGGTAAATCATGATGCATTGATGAAGACACCAGATACCAAGGGAATAAACCCTCTTGTAAATGCCCAAAAATTTTCATATGAGCAAGTTTGCAATGTGCTCAACAAAGTATCAATGGAGGTGGAAGCAAGACTCTTCGGCATAAATGATAGAATAAGGGTCTTGGAGGAAGAGCTTGAGAAAAATAATGAGGATATCGTTGAGAGGGATAGAGAGATAAAACAAAAGGAATTGATTAGTTCACAATTAAGGTGTGAACTAAGGGATGAAAAGGAGAAGGTATGTGAAGTCCATAAGAAGATAGAGGCCATTTTAGACACCATTATCTTCAAGCACCCACACCTAGCCCCTCTTGAGAAAAAATACGAGTCAACCATACATTTCTTAGAAGACGTAGCATGTATATTCACCATGGAGAGGCATCCACTTGCATTGGAATCAGTAGAAGAAGTAATGGCACACTAGAAGAAGGAAGAAAATTTGAAGACTTGGGAGATACTAACTTGGTACTCCGAGATCCTTGCCTTAGTAAAGACCTAGGCGTAAATGGTAGAAGTTGTATATGACAACTATGACAATAAGGACAAAGTATGAAGCATATTAGTTGTCAGCCATGAAGTGGATCTCAAATAATTTCAAGAGAAAAATAAGGACAATAGGACAGATCGGGACAAGATCTTGGCTGAGGCAAAGAAGAAATCAAAGGCAATTGAAAACTTAAGGGTTTCGATTAAAATTAAACTGAAAGAGTTATACCCCTAAGTTACCCATAGGATGGACACGTTGGGAGACCTTAGCAAGTAGATGGAAAGCATTGAAGATACGTTGAAGGCTAAGGGGGGTGAGATGAGTTTTGATGAAGTTAGCATGATGGTGGGTGACTTACTACAATAGGCGCAGAGTGAGGTGGATGTTTGGGTTAAGATTGAAGCCCTTGTGAAGAAATATTTCCCACTTCTCATGCAGCAATAGCAGGATTTTTACATTCTTCCATTCTTTATTCAATCAACATTTCTTTCATTTTCCATAGTCTTTATTCTTTGGTGGAAGGGCAAAGTGTTTTTTAGGATGGAAAACACGTGTAGTGTGGGGTAATGTTGGGCCCTAAAATTGACTAAGTCCCAAGGAAGAACTCAACGCGCACGGGAGGCAGTAAAGAAGGAAGGCGCTCTGAAAAAAGTGCGCAAGGGAAAGGCACGCGGTAGAAGAGGTTGGTGTGCATGGGAGCAGGAAGGTTTAGGGACTTAGCCATATTTTTAAGGAGTTGTCACATGAAAAACATGTGAAAAGCTCGAGTAGGCATGCTAAATGGATAAGGTGTCAGCCTGGAGCCTTGGAGGTCAAGAAAAGAATATTTCATGTAAGGGATATTCCCAGGATGATCATTATAGGTAGTGGAGGCATTTACAAGTTACCATATGCATTCGATCATGGAGGACCACACTTCTAATTGGCATGTGATTTTCTCATCAAGGAAACCAAGGTGGTGCATCCAAATCTTATTTAAAGGAGTGTTTGGGTCTGAAATGAGGAGAGAAGAGGGTGAGAATGAAGTGTTGGGGAAATGAAGGGTTAAGGAGGGTTTTAAGTAGTAACAAGGTGCTGCAAAAATGCTTGCAAGAAGGGTTTTAAGCATATTAGGAATGGATTTGGGTATGAACAAGGGTTGTAATGGGTAGATTAGCTAAGAACTCTCTTTCTCTCTGCAGAGTATTTTTGTAGGGTTTAAGATAATAACCCTTGATGTATCCGATTTGTATGACCCTCATGATGTAATGGAGCCATTGTAAATATTTATAAATCATTATGTGGTGTGTGATTCTGGTTATTCATGCTCAAAATTTTAAACCCTTATGTTCTTCATATTATTCTGAGTCAGATCTAGTTTCATTATGCTTATTTACAATGTTCATTCCCATTTATGATGCATTTCTGCCTAGATCTGTTGTTTGTATCTTTTGTTTTTGAGTGAATGTCTATGTTTCCAATTTTGCAACTCGTTCTCCATCAATGGTGGACCATTCTCGTGAAGCTCACATAAAGGAGGGGCTCGGCACCCATGCCTGCCTTAGGTGATAAGCCAGTGCATTTGGGGTAGAAAGAAGGTATATGAAGAAATGACTATAGTGATAGTAGATAGTGATGCTAGGTCCCTCATTATGGTCTCATAACTTTATATTTAAAGGGTTATCTTGGTCTAATTTCATAATTAACCCTAAAAAGTCAGACCTCATAAAATATAAAGAGGAAAAATGGCTAGAAAGGACCCTAGAAAAGGCGAGAAAGTGGAAAAGGGACCAAGGCGCCCCGAAATGGGACCATAACGCCTATGGGCACCCCAGTACGAAATAAGGATGCCCCTGTTAGGGAAACGGTGACGCGGGATCTTCGGAATTGGCTAGTTGAGTAGATGAAATTGGTCAGAAAATATGAAATAAAATAATAAAAATGGCCAAAAGGATAGGGGTTAATTAATTATTTTTTTCTTTGAGAACCTTATAAATAGTAGTATGAGACCGAGACAAATAATTGTCTAAAGTGCATGATTTTGTGACTACACTTTGTACTTGATTTTCCTTTGTGATTCAATCTCTTGCTAATTACGTGAAGCATTGTCATCAACATTAGAAGTCAAACCCTATTTTATATGCTTTTGGTTCCGTATTGATCCTCATAGAATAATCCGATATGGTATCAGAGTTATTGTTTGGTAAACGTCCACTCATTTGATTATGGTTGTTGATTACTTCATTTTTGGTTTTCGTGCTTCTCGTGCAAGTTTTTTATTATCTTATGGAATCTTGTTAATGGGTTTAAAAATATTTTTTTGGAGGTTGTGTTGGTTTTCTAGTTTTACAGTTACATGTTTCAGGTGTTTCACAACCAGAACTAGGAAGTTGTACCTAAGTTTGAAGGAACAACTGAATATAGACGCAGGTTTCGCATTTCTAGTTTTTGACAGTAATTTTTAATTAAAAGTGATTTTTTTAGGATTTCTACTATTTGGGAATATTTGCATTTTCTCCCTACCTGGTTTGCATATTTTTCTTGTTTTATTCTATTTATCGTCCTTCTCCTCCTCCTAAGCTCTGCCTTAGCTTGGTGAGCTACGTGTCGAGCTCACCCATCTTCCTCTTTTCCTGCTTGGACGAGTTGGTGTCTTTCAATGAGCATTTATTTTCTCCCTACCTGGTTTACATATTTTTTATGGTTTTATTCTGCTTGTTTTACTTCTCCTCCCCCGGAGCTCTGCCTCATCTTGGTGAGCTGCTTGCAGGACTCACCCATCTGCCTCTTTGCCTGCGTGGATGAGTTGGTGACTTTACATGAGTCGGTTATTTTGCATCGTTTACATTTGAGTTGTTTGCACTCAAGCTCATGTTGTTGAGTTTCTGGTCAAACTTATTTACATTGTATTCTTTGGCCTACGTGCTTTGCATTAGTTGTGCTTGTTTGGGTTTTGCACTACTCGTGTTGGGTCTCTGTGTTTCCCTGGCAAGTTTTATTTTCCCATCGATTTGGTTTCTTTTTTGCATCGGTCAGGGTTCACATTACCTTTGCTGAGTTGTTTTGATTGAGACCTTGGCCTGCTAATCATTTTCTTTGTATTTATTTTTCAATCAGGATGTGCATTATATTTTGTGTCAAGTTGTTTGTGTGGTCATTCTGTTCTTGCATTGATTTGTGCTTTAGCATGCGAGTTATCTGGGAGTTTTGGTGTTTGTGTCGGGTTGCTACATCATTGGTTGTGCTTGAGACTCTAGTCAACTTGTTATCTCTTACCTTGCATTGGGGGATCTCTATCGGGTGCCCTGTCTTCAGTCCTAGTCTGTTGTCGCAAGCCCTCTTGACCATTTCCGCTCCAACCTTAGCCCTTCCCAACATTCTCCACTCGCTCGTTTCGTGAGTCATGTGATCCACTTCTTCTCCTGCGCTTGACTCAGGATCATCCCGTTCTATTCCCCATTTGATCTGCAACCTACTCGCTCTACTTCTAACCCGTCGACCTTATCCCTTTGACATCTTAAACGGCTCGTTCCACCCTACTATGCTTCACATGTCAAGTCGTATCCCTCCCCTCTCAAGGATAATAAGTGCATATATCAAATAGTATGCAGTCCCTATTGTCATCCTAATCAAATGAAAAATCTATAAACTCACAAATCAAAAACTTCGAGCCATAGTGGCAATCTTCATCTCCCCACCGTTGTCTTGCTCACATTAGGCCAACCATCCTTGCCTCTTTATCCATAGCACAACTTGGTCTTCTTCTAAAAACTCGTGTTTTGGTTGTTCAATGCCAACACCTGCCAATGGTTCATGCATCACTAACAACGCAATATATCTTTGAGTGGAGGCTATTTAAAGAAGGTATTAAATATTGCAGATATATACATGTTCAAAAGGTTAGAGTTGACTTTAAATTCTATGCAAGATATATTTTGTTTAGTATAAGTGGATTGGCGTCCATTTATTTAGAAGAATTTTAGAAGTCTGTAGATCTAACGATCAGCTATAATCTTTTTTTATATTTTTCGTTCAATGTTTGTAAACCAGTATGGTTATAAAGTATGGTCAAGAGATCATGTTTGTAAATTTAGGAGAGTGTCAGAGTAATAAGAGTAATTACAGTCACTTATTTTCATATAGAAATCTTGGATCAATGCTATTAAGATTCTACAAATTATTGTATTGTCAAGAGTCAGAATATTGTAAAAATTAAAAAAATGACCTTATGAACACATTTTCAGTGAAATCCGACATCCAAGATAAATTAGTGAGCTTTATGATCAAATTTGGCTGAGATAGTAGCATCATTCATTGGAGGATAGAGGCACAGGTGGTTGGAGGTTGATCACTGACCTCTCCTCAGTCACCAACAATGGGGCCACATTTTTTTGTGGTGACATTATTGTGGCGTGAGTATTTGTTTTAAGTTTTTGCAGTGTGTTTCTTTTCAGAGTTTCTATTTTGTGTAGTTTTGGATGCTAGAAAAAGAGTTGTGTTGGAGCACAGATGACTATCAGTGATCCTCTGACTAACATGATCCTTTTCCTACCATACTTCGTTGGAATATGGTCCACTTTTGAATATGTTCACTTGCAATAGTGACCATGTGTAGCAAGATCTGGTTAGTTATATGTCTTCAATACAATTTACTTTTTAGTGTTCATGTGTGGAAATTTCACATTTTGGGGGGAACATGACACCAATGTTCCATTTCTATTATGTGCCCAAAACAACTAGAGTCAAAGGAAGCTTCCAGTGTCAGTGGCAGTTTCCTACATTGTTCGAGATTGAGTGGCAGCGATCGACAACAGTGGTTACAATTAAGAACATTTTTATTCTTATAGGAAGTAATGTGAAATCTCTTTCTTGTATATGTTCTATTTTACAATTTTTTAATAAGTGATATGTTATTCCTATATACTTCCCTAATGTTCACACATAGTGGAAAACAAAAGCACCAGAGTAAGTCATTTCATGGATCTTGAAAGGCTTTGTGGGAGGATCTAGAAAACCATGCAAGGTGGACAGTTGATGGGGCCTGTTCAGGTCAAGGTTTGTGGTAAGTCTATTTAAAAGCATGGAAGGAGAGAGTCTTTATTTTGATCAAGATCATGAGTCACATTGTAGGACATGTTTCACAGGGGTGATCATACTACAGATGAGTGTGTGGATGTTTTCCCCATGTTCACACTAAGGGGGGAATGTTAGGAATTATTAATAGTGCTCGCATATATTATTGTTATGCATGGTAATAATTTTTCAAGTGTGTGTGTGAGGTTGTTTGTAACAACTCATATAGAACAGAAATAGTTGAGTAATATTGGTAGTTTGTGAATAAGGTTAGACCCTAAATTATAGGAAAAATATTTCCTATATATATATATGTGTATTTGATATTCATAATGAATCAATTTGGATTCATAATATTTAATTTTATTGTCTACAAATATCCTCGTACCTTTTCAATAAGGCGAGGTCATGTTTTATATAAGGATAAAGGTCAATATTATTAGGTCTTTATAATTACCATTAGGATCTACTAAATTAATAAGGTGGCATCGTTTGTTTAAAAGGGGTTGGTGTTTATAAAGTAGTAGGGGGTCCCTTTTATTAAGATAAAAAGGGGTTTTATTAAATACTAGGTCTTAATTCTTAGATGACCAATCTTATTTAAGTGGTTTTTTAAATTATGCATCTAGTTTAAAAGTTTTAGAGCTCTTTTTTAATCGATTAGTAGTTTAAAATTGTCATTTTCTTAAGGTTGGAATCACTTTTTTCCCTCTTAATCTCTAAAATTAGTTTAATCGTGCATTTTCAAAGTTCTTTTTTAGTGTTATAGACATTTTTTACTACTAATATGTTTTAGGAGTGTGTCGTGCACCTTCTAGCATTTTTTTCCTTATGGGAGCCTTGGAGGTCCCTAGAATCCTCTTGAGCCCGTTTTCTACATTGTAATAGCCCTTATTATTTCTTACAAACTAATGAGTGTGCCCATCATAGCCTTGCAGCAAGGGGTTTTTTCTTTAACATAAGACGTTTTTCTCATAACAAGACTTGTTTTTGCCCTTTCTCTTATTTTTTAGCTCGTTGTGCTTTTTTACGATGTCAGTTTGCTACGATCAACAAAACTTGATAGTGGTCTCCACTCTTGCACTTTATTACCTATTTGTAAAGTGATTGATTAATTGTTTCATGATGCACACTCGTACCTGATTGTATCCAATGCACTACACTATAAAGTGCCAAAATTAGGGGGTGATAATATTATCTTGGGCAGTTGTGTTGATTTCTTTTCTTTTCTACATTCCTTCTTCAATTACTTTGTATAGTGTTATTTTACATCACCATGGGAGATGAGATTGAATCGGACAATGAACCCAAAAAATCTAAGGGGTTGAACCAAAGTGACGAAGCCTTAGGTCTTATTTGTATGTCTGTTTTTCCTTACTTTCTCTTCCACATTGAGTCATCTGAAACACCCAATTCTGTGTGGAAAATGTTATATAATATGTTCGAACAACAAGATGACATGAGCGCACATGAGTTAGAAAATGAACTACTAAAATTAAATCGTAGAAACTTTTAAAACCTACAGGCATTCTTCTCAAAGCTTTTCCACACTAGATTGTTGTTAAAGGAATGTAAAGTGGAGAAGAAATATTCCCGATTGATCTTGTTGATTATTTCTAAGTTAGGTCTCGAATACTCCATCTTCATGGAAACTTTTCATGCTATGAAATCAGTTATGGGTAGTTCTTGAAATATGAAAATATGAATATTAAATCTAATTTCAAAGTCGATACTATGATAATATACAACAAAATAAAAATTTTAAGCACTCTAAAGATGCAACCATGTAAGCAAATAGGAGAGATAGGGAACTTATCTTATTTACTCTTATCTTGGAACAAATCTAAACTGGAACAACTGATGAACATGTTGGGTAGAGTGTTGAAAATGCTCGATATTAATTCTAGAACCTGCGGACATAGCTGGACATGGGCACTTGGGATAGGGCGAGGACGCATAGGTGCCAGAGACCTCTTCTAGGTACTGGTGACTGTGCAGAGGGTCAAAAATTGATTTTTCCTGTGTCACTAGGGTTTCACTATCACTTCCTATTGATCACCTGATATTCACACTTAGATCACTGAGGTACCTGTAACCTACAACACAAACCCTAGCTACCTGCACAAGCTCACAAACACATCAAATTAGAATGAAAAATTCAATATGTGAAGTCAGACTGACCCCGACGGTCATCTGAAGGATGAACTTATGACCGAGCATTGCACTACATTCCAGACTCCATGTAGTTCTTTGTGCTTGTGTGTGAAATAGTGTCCTTAGGTTTCCCTCATGCCAATGATGCCAAGATAGCGGGATATGGCTAGATAAAATGTAAATGTGTGAGATGGAATTCAGAACTTCCCTTCCTATGCAGTGTATGTAGAGTAAGTAGCCCAAAAATGTAGTCCCTTTGATAGTATGTAGATATGATTTCCCTTTAGAATTTCCTACCCTTATAATAGTATGTATGTTGTGTATATATATGGATCTCTTGTTTGAATTTTGACACTAGTGACATGACATGCCAACTAAGACCTTGGGATAAGGATAAGAAAACCGAAAAGGCTGACCACAAATGTCAAAAATGTAAACAAGAACAAAGAGGACAGAAGCACCCATAATGGATAGGAGTGCCTGGGTGCTAGTGTCTAGAATGGGTGCTGGTGTCCTGGGATAAATGATGATAGATGTGAAAAGACTAATAGATAGGGATCCCTTTGACCTGACTAAAACTAGGTGTAGAAGTGACAAATGTGAGAGAGAAAGACAATAGAAACAAGCAAAACAAGTGGATGGACTAGGGAGTGTGTCACTAGTGAATACTTTTCTTACTTAAGATCCATACATATAACAACATACTTGGTGGTATAGTAAAATAGTAATATGTGTGTGATTTTGTGTCTACATTTTCCCCCCTTTATGCTATTTGAATGAAATTCAAGTAGTGTAAAAGAAGTAAGGAACATACCTATGCGAATTCTAGAGAAGCCCTGTCGTAGAAGTGTATATAGAATGTAAGAACATATAACATGGAAAACGATGGATCAATATGTCGACCCATGTGGCATGAATAGAGATAGAAAACCCATTCGTAAGGAGAACTTGGAGAAATATTGAGATGATTTGTAGAATTTGGAGATTTTGATTGTTTCAATGGAGATTGAAGAGGCAGGGAGTGATGAATTCCCAACCCGGTTTTGTTTTTAAATGGGAGGATTTGGGAATCCTACCACCAGAGGAAGAGTGTTGGGGAGAGAGGTCTAGTTTTACTCTCCATCCATGACTACATCCCTGAAAATTCCAACCACTGCAGATGGATAGAGACCAAATTTAGTTTTGTGTTGTAGTGTATTGTTTCGTATTGAAGAACCCATATAGGAGTAGTATAGGAAAGGAAATGACGTCTCATTGCCCCCACTCCCACAGGTGTCCCGATTTGTATAGTATTATATGGATTCCATGTTAGGTCATCTGGAAGTGATAGAAATGATAGAAGTTAGGTCATCTGGGAGTGATAGTAATTGTGTGACTCCCAAGTTAGGTCATCTGGGAGAGATAGTAAAGTATGCTTGTCGTACCAATTGATTGATTTTATTCAAATAATAAAATATTGCTTTGAAGATTGGATGTAGTATAGATTACTCATGGAGATATTTTTTATTTTTCCCCCAGATTAGGTCATTAGAGGGAATAGATTTGAAACAGTAGAAAATGTTGAATGTTGAATGAGATGATTTGTACCTTTTCTTGAATAGTGTCGAGGAAAAATTTGCGATAATGATGTATTAGTAGTATCAATTGATTGTATAGTAGCCTAAGAGGGATCATAGGGTGATCCTGATTGTATGCCCCCCTTTTGGTGAAAGGGTGAGGGGTGGAGATAATGAGCACTGAGACAAAAGTAGAGGTGAAAAGATGTAATAGTGAACAAGAGGTAGTATAGAGGATGTTGCAAGATTATGTGTATGTTGATTAGTGTATGTTCCAAATTTGAATATAGCATTGTGGAATGTGTATAATACAGTGGTAGGAAATTTTTTTTGAACCGAATGGCACAAACGGGGAAAATGAAAAAAGAATCTCAAGAGATGAGTGAAACTGTGTGCCATGTATTAGTTGGAAAAATACATGCAAATGATAACTATAGTAAATGGAAAATTGAAAATTATTATACATAGTAATAGTGAAAAGTGAATAGTAATTTCATTTGTACCATGATTGAGTGAGAATTGGAGCTTTGAGTTGTGAGGATGTTGTGTGTTAGAGTAATGAGTTTGACTAGGTTCGAGAGAGTATCGGTGGCTATGACAACGCAAATGACCAATGAGTTGGTGAGTATAGTTATTTTTTACAAATGTGGTGAAATTTTCCCTTTTTGTAAAATTTGAACTTTGTATTTTTTTTAAATTTTTGACCTAGGTGGGAGTGGTCAAGGCATTGATGTCTTTTAGGACACAATCACTCAGTTTTAGGTGCTAGTGACCTGTTTTCTAGGTGCCTGTGACCTGCTCCTGGGTGCTAGCGACCCAGGAGAGGGTTTTGATAGTGCAATGTGAAATATTGGTATTTTGATTAATTTTTATACTATGATTAGCTGGTTTTGAATATGTATGAAGTACTAATGTCATAATTTTGTTGGTGTTTGTGTTACACAGAGAGATATACACTCGAGAGAGTTCTATGGGGGTCGGCATTTGAGCACACTATTGAATTTGGGGTTATTTGATGCTGAGTGGGACATACTGGACCATGTCATCCTACAACACATAGCAATATTAGAGGAGGTTCCCCATAAGGTTCCTACGGTGATTACATTGTATGAGAGATGGTGTGCTGATACATGTACCTTTTGGTTTCCTACTGGTGAGATGATTGTGACCTTAGAGGATGTATATCACATATTGTGATTGTTGATCATTGGAGAGAGAGTGCAGGTGATGAGTATAATAGATGCCTAGAGGCATATGAGAGTAGCGAGATGATATTTTACAGGGACATGGTATAGATTGAGAACCATATTAGTCTAGATGTTATATTGAGATACGGTGTTCCTCGATTGTGGAAGTTTATCGTAGTGGTTATAGCTTCATCGGTGGTAGTAGAGGGTGGCGAAGTGGGTATATTGTATAAGATGCATGATATTTTTCAACGCATAGAGGAACATGGGATGAGATTTACATGGGCACGATGTGTGTTATCCCATTTGTATAGGGATTTATATAGATTCAAACAGGAGGACCATGGGGGTGGACTAGGAGCCACCAATTTGTTACATGTATGGGCATATGAGCACATTGTGATATTGAGGCCACTTAGTGGGCCACGTGCTAATTGGGTGAGACCTGATATAGTTTTTAGCATGAGGTGGGTAGGCACCCAAAGTAGGAGACTAGACATGACCACTTATAGGTTGATGCTTGATTGGATGGGACTAGGGCCATCATATGGAGGTCATATAGAGACTATGGTGGGTGGTTAGAGGATGAAATAGAGTTGTAGTGGATTTAGTGCACCATGTGGTTGGAGGATCAATTCCCAGGAGTGGCTGAGTTGTTTTAGGTAGAGAGAGAGTATCAAGACAGTTTGGTATGGCCCAAATGTGCCCCTTGAGCCATATGTATGGGTGAGATCTACTAGAGCACCGAGGTGGCTAGGAGCGAGGTCAGGTCCAGGTTTGACAAGAGCACAACTAGTGCACCCTAGACTAGATGAGGTAGATGTGGCCATAGATTGATATAGGTGGATGATGTTGGGTACCCAAGCCTATAATGAGTAGTGGGTGGCACACTCAATGGGTGCTATTATTTCTAGTTGTCACAGATGTGGTAGGTGGACCATCGGTTGGAGGAGTAGAGGGACAGGAACCTGCCTGCAATAGAGATGGACAAGTAGTGGCACTAGCTAAGTGTAAGTATTATTCATTGGTATTTGTTGATTCTTAATTAGTTGATGTGTATTTGTAAGTGTGTGCTAGTAACTAAAGCAGTGTTGGATGATTGCAGGTGATGCCTGTTGGTCATTGATCATGGATTCATCGATTCACACACTGACACAAGAATGTACCTCTAGATGTGCTCATAGGAGGTGGGATGTTAGAGGAGTGGATGTTATTGTGGGTGAGCATGCCCATTTTTTGAGCTGAGTGGCTATAACAGAAGCCACATGTACTGTACTATTGATCAAGTGTGATGAGGCTCACACAGAGACTGAGCGAGTGATAGAGAACGTAGGAGGAGGGGCCCTAGCTCAGGATATATTCATGAGATATGTGGATCTTTAGATTCGATTCATAGAGTAGTCAGCTGAGGTGGCCAATACTATGGAGATAGGTAGAGAGATATAGAGGCCTACAACCAGTGGCGTAGAATGAGCGGTGAAGTATATAGTTTTAGAGCTCCCGTGATTGGATATAATGATAGTGAGGATGATATATGATGTATATGGTTGTAGTGATGTATGGGGACTTGCCACCTAGTGATTGTATTTTGAAACTATGATTTTTGACGAGATATATATAGATGGATTATTGGTATCATTGTGTTGTGTTGATGTGTATTGATGTATGATGTGATGATTGTATTGTGATTTATAAAATTTGATATGTAATGTGTAAATGGTTGTTTTTATTTTAAATGGATAAGTAAGTAATGTGTGAAAATAGGATTGTGTAGTTAAATGATAATGAAATGTAGAATATATGATGAATAGGATGAGATGTATGTGATGTAATGTAATGAATAATGTGAGATAACAATGTGATTGAGATGATGGGAAGTAGTGTGATAAGAGATGGAAAATAATGTATGTAATCATGTGTAAGTATGATGAAGAGGGGGGGAGAAGAGTGATGCCCCCAACGTATGTGTAGGAAAATGAGGTTCATTTATATAAGACCCCTTGATAATCAAGAATGAACCATAGAATAAGAGTGCATCATCAGGAAATGGTTTGAGAGTGTATGCTAGAAAGATAGAGCATGAAGTGTAAAATGAAGAATGAGTGAGATGAGGTTCATTATTATAATGGATCCCTCAATAGTCATGTAAGAACCTTAGAAAACAAGAGTGCGTCATAGGGTAATGAGGTGAGCATATAGAAATCACCTACCAAATATGGAGAGGCCTACTATGGATGGTGGAAGCATGTGAAGAGGTAGCAACATGAGTGTAAGAGCCAAACTGAATGTCAGATGAAATGGTGCCAATGATGGGAGATGTAGTGGTAGGAAGCACATATGTCGACGACTTAGGAAGCTAATGGGAAGTAGTAACATTGTGAGGAGGGTGAGATGATGTCCGTGATGGATGAGCTAGGTGGAGGATGTGGATGGATAATGATCTTAGGAGGTGGATGAATGACAACCTTAGAAGTGGGTGGAGGAGACAAGTGAATAGAGGTGGAAGCACACTTATGCAGAATGGGAGAAAGAGACCGCTCATGAGAGCGAGAGCCAAAGGAAATGAAACCCTTGTCTTCTAATTGTTGTAATTTTTCATGAAGGGCACAATAGTCATTGTCATGGTGGTCATTGATGCAGTGGAAATTACAATAAGGGAAATCACACTGATGATGCAAGTGATGAGGAGGATGATGTTGATTATAAGGTAAGAAAATTAAGCACTTATCAAGAAAAGCACACAAAAAATCATGAGGCTTAGCAGCATGTGGAAAGTGCAATGGCTCATGAGTAGGAGATGGAGAAGACTTATGTGTAGGCCGATGTAGTGGATGAGAAGGAAGATGCTTAGGTGGAGAAGGAGATGGTGATCATGGAGGAAGCTCAATAGATGGAAGGGGAGATGAAGTAGTAGGAAATGGAGAAGTATACGTATAAGTAGGAGGAGAAGAAATATTTTTTGCAATTAAATATTGTTCTATATCTATAACTTTATAGCACAAAAGCGTAAAAGATTCACATGTATCATATAATATTTTTTCTTTCAATGCAAGAATTAAGACATGAAAAAGATAAATTGTATTTATAAATCAATTGGCTCAAATAATAATTGATGCATACAAGAATTAAAGCATAAAATGTAATCAATAATGGGTTCTTTATTTCCTTGATGCAAAGTAGGTAAACAATCATATGTAACTCTAGGTCCATTGTTAACCATAAACCACCTAAGAAAACATCATCCATGTCACATTAATACTATTTGATCCATATGGAAAATGAGTGTACCATTAAAGAGCATGATCAACAAGACTATGATGAAAATATTTTGAGGAGAAAGTGGTCATTAGAATAAGAGGCCATAGCTAAAATGATAATGCTTGAGATACAAATAGGGGTTGTCAGTGCCATCAAAACATGTAAATGTAGGCATGATGAAATCATTATGGAAAGTGAAATTGTGAATTTTCTTAGGGATGGGATTTCCATGAAGAGAATTATTGTTAATGGAAGCATAATAGGCTTTGATTTCGAGAGCGAGAGAGTGAACCTAAGATTGTAAATTTCCAAACAACATGCATGAGAGATAGAGTATCATGTGAGGGGATAGTAGAAGAAGTGAGAGACACCTAAAGAGGTTGAAGCTTACCATTTTGAGTGGTCATGGGAATGTGAGAAGAATAATCGGATGTGGAGAGAGGAGAAGAAGATGAAGGCTTTATGGAAATGCTATATGTAGATGTAGAAGAAATAATGAGAGATGTACTTACTAGTAGGAATGGTAGAATCATCATTAATAACATCTATAGAAGAAGAAAAAAGAGGTGGAAGAGGAGGAGAGGAACATGGAATATCAACAGAAATGCTAGAAGTAGAATCAGAAGAAATGGTAAGAGGTGTGCTAGTAGGAGTAGTATAATCATCATGAATGACATTGGAAACAACCTTAGAAGTGGAAGAAATTGGAGTGGAAAATTCACATTCAGCAGTCTTAAGAGAAGTAACATCCTCACTAACATGTTCATGATTAGAAATATAATCAACATCACTATTAGACATATTTTCACATGCAAGTAATTCATCAAGAGAGTCATCGGCATATAGAGTAGTAGGATAACTATCATGAGATTTATCATTGCATTCATTGGAGTCATTTTCAGAAGTAGGAAGAGTAAGAGATACAACTTTGCATTCATCTTGACTACTAATAGAAATAACATCATGCACATGTACATTTTCAACATTGGAAGTAACATTATTTGTATCTATAGTGTCACAAGAAAGACCAATCATAGAATCTATAAGAGTATTATCATGTGTTATAATAGGATTAGAAGAAGGTGGAGCAACATGGGTGACAATGGAAGAACAAGGAAAACATGAAGTGAAATTTTGGTCAGGCGAGACTATGTTAATGGTAGAGTTGCAAAAGTTAGTGGGAATAATGTTTTCATAAGCAAGAATTTGTTGGAGAATTTTGGAATCACATTGAGCATGGTGATAAATATCACTAAGTTCAAATTCTACATCATTTTCAAGGATAGGATTCACACTAACATGATGCATAACTTGCTTGGACAAAGAGGATCTAATTTTAGCCATGAGGGTTTTGGGGATCCTAGGGCAAGGAGTTCGACTAAATGTGGGGTTCACCAAATGATTTAATAAAATATGAATATTAAATCTAATTTCAGAGTCATTACTATGATAATATACAACAGAATACAAATGTTAAGAACTCTAAAGATGTAACCATGTAAGAAAATAGGAGAGATATGGCACTTATCTGATTTTTGCTTATCCTGGAACAGATCTGAAACTAGAACAACTGATGAACAAGGTGGTAAAGGTGTTGGAAATGCTTGCTATTAATTATGGAACCTTCGGATAGAGTTGGAAACAGGCACTCGGGATAGGGTGAGGACGCCTGGATGCCAGAGACCTCTTCTGGGCACCGGTGACTGCACAAAGGTTCGGAATCTAATTTTTCCTGTATCGCTAGGGTTTTACTATCACTTCCTATTAATCACCAGATATTCACACTTGGATTTCCAAGGTGCCTGTAACTTACAACATAAACCCTAGCTATCTACATAAGCTCAGAAACACATCAAATTGAAATGAAAAATGTAATATTTGAAGTCAGACTGACCCCGGCAGTCATCCAAAGGATGAACTTATGACTGAGCGTTGCACTACATTCCAAAATCCATGTAGTTCTTTGTTGTTGTGTGTGAAATAATATCCTTAGGTTTCCCTCACACCAATGATGCCAATATAGTGAGCTATGGCTAGAAAAATGCAAATGTGTGAGATAGAATTTATAATTTCCCTTCCTATGCAGTGTATTCAAAGTAAGTAACCCAGAAATGTAGCCCCTTTGATAATATGTAGATATGATTGTCCGCCCTTATAATAGTATGTATGATGTGTATATATATGGATCTCTTGTTTGAATTTTGACACTAGTGACACAACATGTCAACTAAGACCTCAGGATAAGGATAAGTAAATAAAAAATTCTGACCATACATGTAAAAAATGTAAACAAGAACAAAGAGGACAGAAGCACCCAAAATGGAAAGGATCTCCTGAGCACTAGTGTCCACAATGGGTGCCAGTGTCGAGAATGGGTGTTGGTGTCTTGGGATAAATGATTATAAATGTGAAATGACTAACAAATAGGGATCCCTATGACCTGAATAGAAACAAGTGTGGAAGTGGAAGATGTAAAAGAGTAATACAATAGAAGTCAAACCAAATAAGTTGGTGGATAGGGATTATGTCACTAGTGAATACTTTTTTTACTTAAGATCCACTCATATAACAACATAGTTGGCGGTATAGTAAAATAGTAATATGTTTGTGATTTTGTGTCTATAATTGGTAAGGGAAAGAAGATTGAAAATAAGAAAGATAAAAAGGACCAACCTAAGAAGGAAACCAATACCAACCAAGCCAAAACCAAACCTAACACAAATGCTTCAACATCTAAGCCTAAATCAAAGAAAGAAAAGTGTAAGTGTTTCTATTGTAAGAAGACTAGTCATGAAGAGAATCAATGTATGAGAAATCAAATTGATCTCCTTACTCATTTACTTGAGAAAAATCATATAGGTGTTCACAATTCTATCAAATAAAATTCTCCAAAATTCGATTCTTCCACTGCAAAAGAGTCTAAATCTGATAACAAGAAAGGAAAGGCCCTTGTAGCCAGATCAGATACTTCATCAACGCGGATTATAGATTTTTGGTACCTCGGACCACATGGATTTTTTGTATGTTGATTTGTCCAAAATTGAACCATGTGGCATGTCCTAAATCAAGTTGGGTGATGACACTATAGTTTCGGTTTCTGGTAGTGGATCGGTAGAGATGAATGGGAGATCATTTAATGAAGTGTTGAGTGTTCCTGATCTCTCTACAAATATCCTATAAGTTTACCAAATCACTCACCTTCGTAAATAAATACAATTGGAATTTGGTCCTGATGGTTAGGATTGTGAAGCTGAATTGCTTCACAGTTAGCATGATTTAGACCTTGCTGGTTTACAAAGTAACCGGCACCGATCAGAGGGTAACCGGCACCAGTCAAGGTAACCAGAACTGGTTACCTGTGCGTGAAATTTTATATTTAACTCATGAGAATTTAATATAGCTTTTGTTTTAAAGCTGATTTAAAGGTTGTAAATGCATATCTAAGGCACACTAACTTTTTCTAATCTTATATAAGTTAGAAAACTAGGGTTATAACAAAAAGGAATAAGGAAAGAGAATAATTGAGCTATCCTTGGTTGAAAGGATGAAGAAGAAGAAAAAGAAGAAGCATATTGCATGAAGACAGGAGCTTTCATAGAGAGAAGTTGAACAGAAGAAAAGTGCAGGTACAGCATTGGTAAGAACATGGTATTATCTTCTATTTTATTTCCTTTGTATTATTTAGTCTCATGTAATGGCTTGCATAGTATGTGTTTCTTCTTGTTAGATCCACAGGTTTTTCGTGAGATCTTATTTTTTCTCATTCTTGGACATCCACATGTTGTGAGATCTTGTATTACAGATCCGTGAGATCATGATGTATTGTTGATCCATAGGAATCTAGTATTGTAGAGGAATATGTCTTCATGTTTGCACAGGTTGATGCAGTGATGGCGGAGAGACTTACTTCTTGGTTCATGGTTACGGTTACGCACTGGTAGACCCTTCTAAAGGTCTTGTTTGCAGATTTAAAGTACAGTGAGATCTTGGTTACATAGTGGCAGATGCAGGGTAGCTTTAGGTATGTGATATTTGGTGGTGTTTCAGAGGCACGGTTGTAGTGCACTCAGGTAGATCTAGTTAGAGATCTAGTGGAGACACAAGTGGTGGTATGGAGGCATGGTTTAGTGTACTCAGGAAGATCCAGTTGGATATCTCAGAGGAAGAGATACTCTTGTAGATATACATGTACTCTTATGTAGAAGATTTGGTTTGTAATCTCTTGTTATATTATATATATGAGATCTCTATCTTTGGTGGGTGTATCCCACAATGGGTGAACCAAAGTACATGTTGTGTTATGTGTGTGTAATTTTGTGTGATTTGGATTATTCTTGTTTATACTTCCAATGTTGTAGATTTTGTGGTGATTGTTAGATCCGTATTTGCATGTTTTGAGTTTTATATTCAATGGTTACAATGTTTCCACATAGACCCGTCCCCAACACTAACTCGGTGATTATTCATGAACTTCACTCTGACACTACTATGGTTGAGGGAAAGGTATATCATTATTCACATTTGTATAGTTTATCCCAATTTACTTCTAATTTGATGCCCAATTCCTTTCTAACTCATGCATATGAGGTTAGTAAGCTATGGCTTGAGTTTTTTGGCCATCTAAACTTTTGTTACCTTAAACAATTAATCCAAAATTAAATGGTCAACGGGTTACCCTTTATCATATTTTCTAAGGGACTTTGTGAGGGCTGTGCCCTTGGGAAGCACCCTGAAAAGAGTTTTGACAAAGGAAAATCCTAGAGATCTACTTGTCTTTTGGATCTTGTTCATAGTGAAATTTCTATCCCTTTCCCATTTCCTTCGTTTACTATATCTTTGTATATACTAACCTTCATTGGTGAATTTTTCGTGTTACACTTGGTTGTATTTTCTTAAGCTTAAGTTTGAAGTTTTTGATCATTTTTGGGACTTTAAGGATCTTGCTGAGAAACAAGCAGAACGGTTTATCAAGGTTTTTCAAACTAAAAATAGAGGTGAGTATGTGAGAAATAGGTTCAAGGATTTCAGTACTTCTGAAGGGATTTCTTTGTAGCGTACATTTGTTTACAGCCCTTTGAAAAATGGAGTTGTGGAAAGAAAGAACCAAACACTTAAGGAGATGGCCACTTGTATGGTTCACTCAAAGTCCCTTTATCCATGGTATTGCGATGAAGTAGTGAATTGTGCTTGTTACATTTAGAACTATGTTCCACATAAGGCATTGAAGCCCTTTGAAGCCTGATTTAGAGGCAAGCCCAATGTTGAGAAATTTTGATTTTTTAGATCCAATGCTATGGCTTGGATTCCAAAAATGAAACACAAGGATTTGAAACCATAGTCCAAACCTTGTATATTTGTAGGTTATATTAATGGCATGAAGGGATATCCATTGTTTAACCCTACTACTCATGAGATTTATATCGAGAGAAGTGTGAAATTCGATGAATCTTCTTTGAATTCTACTTATCTACCCTCTGAATTCCTTATGCTCTCTGATTTTGAATTTAACTCTTTGGATGATGATGGTATTAGTCATGTTCCTCCTCTACTTGATCCTTATGTGCCTCCCAAACGTCTACTTTTGAGTCTTACAATTATGACGGTAGTTTTGGTTAGAACCTTGTTCCTTCTCACTCAAGTGAAGAATCTTCTAACTCTAAGCCTGATCCTCCTGGTCCTCGTTGGGCTAGGAAAAATTTTTAGAGTGCTGGAGATTGGATGAGATATCCTTTAGAAAAGAGGTATACTTTCTTAGAGTTCATTGGACCTCACTGCTTCTTTTCCTCCGCTTCTGACCCTTAGTCTTTGTAGGAGGCTTCTGGTATTCATGAGTGGGATTATGCCCTGTATGAGGAGTATTCCTCAATCATGAAGAATGATAGTTGGGATCTCACCCCTCTTCTGAAAGGAATAATAACCGTTCGGTGTAAGTGGGTGTTCTGAACAATGAATGCTGTTGATGGAGAAGTCAATAAGTTTAAAGTGCAACTAGTAGCTAAGGGTTTCTCCTAGGTATATGGGGTTAATTTCTCAAAAACCTTTGGTATGGTTGTGAAGATGACTTCTATTTGACTGACCCTTTCCATCACTGCTTCAAATAGATGGGAAGGTCATCAAATGGACATTAAAATTTCATTCCTTCATGGGGACCTACTGGAAGAGATCTATATAGAACAACCTTCGGGTTATGTTCATGATCCCTCTCTCATTTATAAGTTAAATAAGTCTCTCTATGGTCTTAAACAAGCCCTTCAGCCTTGGTATGCCAAGATGGACTCATTTTTACTTACATCAGGGTGAATTTGGTGTCATTCTAACCCAAATGTTTACATTTTGTGGCAAGATGACTCCATACTCATACTTTTTCTGAATGTTGATGACTTGTTGATCACGAATATTTCTTCATCTATCATAAATTTTGTGAAGATTGCCTTATCCAACAAGTTTATATGTCTTACTTAGGATTGTTTCATTACTTTCTTAGCATCCAAATTTCAAAATATGACTTAGGAATTGTGATTTCATAGCCTAATTAATCCCTTGATTTTCTTTCTCAGTTTCATATGTCTGATTGTAATCCTTCTCCTAATCCTTTCCTTTATAGGGTTAAGTTGGTTTCTGATTTCTCTTCACCCTTGGTTGACGGTACCCTTTATCGACAATTCATGGGGAGCTTGATTTACCTTACTCACACTCTTTCGGATCTATCGTATGTCATTGGGAACATGTCCAAATTCATGCAAGAGCCACATGAATTCCATTGGAAAGAAGGGAAGCATATCCTTCATTATGTTTGTGGCACTTATACATATGACATTCAATATATAGGAGTATATATTGACTTGGTTGGTTATACTGACTCTAATTGATCCGAAGATCTAGATCATTAGAAATCTACCTTAGGCTATAATTTTTCTCTTGGTTCATGTCCTATTAGTTGGTATAGCAAGAAGCAGAATGCAATTGTGATATCTTCTATAGAGGAGTAGTTAATGTTGTCATGGAAGTTGTTTGGCTATATGGTATCTTGATAGATTTTGGTGTTCATTATCGGTGCCATACTATCATATATTATGACAACATTAACACCATATCATTTTTTTGAAATCTAGTTCAACGTCAGCAAACAAAACACATCGAGATACACATGTAATTCATTTGGGAGTTGATTTACGATGACACCATCATCTTGCAGTATTGTCAGACTTCTGATATGGCTACAGACATTTTCACCAAGCCACTGAGGTGAAGTATCTTCACTTGCGGTCTCTTCTTGGGGTGAGGTTTGCTATAGCCACCCATCTTCTTTGGTATTTTTAGTCCTCTTATGCTCTTATTATTTTTAAGGGAGATGTTTTTTATACATGGGAGCCTCATTAGGCCTAGTTTTCAGGATCCATATGGTGCATCTTTCTTAGGTTTTTTAGGGGATTATTTTATCTCTTATAAGTGGATGTTTTCCTTAGGGGTTTTTTCTCCATTACTTGAGATCCTTATTATATATGGGTACCTCATCACACCTAGTTTTCGGGACCCATTTTTCTACTCATCTTATTTTTTTTTATACTAGGTACCTTATCAAGCCTTCAATATTTGGGCCCCATTGACACATATTTCTTAGTTATCTAGGGGAGTTCTATTTTCATTCTGAATTTCCATGACCTCTACCTCAACTTCATGAAAGGAGGTGCTAGTGTCTATGACTTATCTCATCAACACTCGATGTCTTTTCAACATCATGTGATATCATAGGTCATTATGGTTAGTTAGGGTTGTGTCCACATATCATGTATAATAGTTACATAAGAATCATATATCTACCTCTTATTTTTTATCTATGAGCATGTTAGACCCTGTGTTTCTTTCTACTTGATTTTCCTTTTTGATTTGTTCTATTTCTGATTACGTGAAGCGTTATCATCACCATTGGAAGTGCAACCCTCTTCGATGTACATGAGGTTCTGTATTGATCCTCACAAAAAAATATGATAGGTGTATCTTACCAAAATAGGGCAGTATAACGTAAGGAAGAGTAAGTGACTTAAAGCTAGTGTGTAAGAGAGTAGAAACAAAATCAATAAGAAAAAATTTGAATTTTGATGAATATAATCATTGCATGAGATTAACACTTAATCCAAGATTCAAGAGTACTCCCTCTCAAGAAAATTACATTGTGACATTAAGAATAAATTGCATACATGGACTTGAGGTTAAAACTTATATTATGTTTTGATCTTGAAGATAAGATGTTTTTAATGAATCCAAAATGAGCTAACAATGAAGGTAATTTCAAATAAGAATGTTCTTGTTTACATAATGAAACCATTTATCCCTAGCTTTGAATGATCAATTTCTTGAAATTTGTGAATATTGGCATAGAGTATTGATTCCAATTGATATGGTTTGAGAAAATTGATCCCCTATTGACATCATAACCCTCCAAATCATGCGGTATATAAATTTGTAAGGTAGGTTTAGAAATTATTTCTCCTACCACTTCACTTTCTTAAATCATTTCCATAACAATAGAAGAATCAAAATTCCTTTTTACCTCTTCTCTTCATTGGAAGGTTGTGTTAAGGATTGCTAATTAGGTAAATTGGATGGGATTATCTAACATGGGCTGATAATTTTTATGTACTTAAGAGCCAAGTCTAGATAACTCACTCATGACATGGTCCATGAGGTCATAATCATAGGAAAAGATATTGAGGAGCTGAAAAGAAGGGACAAAGGGAAAAATACCACAAGGGTTACCATCAAAATCCCTAAGGAGTGCAGTCAACCCAATACTGTTAGGAATATGCCTAATTAAGAAAACTTACATGCCAATAATATGACTAGTTTAGGGAAGATCCTTTAGTAAAATCCTCTCATAATGAGATTAGACAAGGGTGTTTTGTTAGTAAGGATATTTCAGGGGGGTTTCATCCCAAAGTAGAAAAAAGAGAAGATATTGGAAGGGGAGGAGGATCAGAGTATTATGGAATTGAAGGATAAGATCCCAGGGTGAAGAATTGAGATGTTAAAATCTAATGCTAAGATCCAACATAATATTATGAAGTGCCTTCAAATGGAAAATGAGAATCTTAAATTATCTATCCAACAAGCAACTATAAAAGAGAATAAATGAAGCAACTCCTATATGAAGGAAGTTTAGAAGGAGTTGACCCATCTTAAAAAAACCTTGAAGTGCTGGAAAGTGAGCAAAATTAAGGGATTGAGGAGATCCACAAGATTTTGGAAATCAACAAATAGGTAGTTAAGAAGAATGCTACGAGCATATTCATGTTGAGAGATGCTTTGAAAAATTACAAAAGATGAAGACATTAAGGAATCTAACCATAAGAGGTGAAGAAGAGCATCATGAGGAAAGGTTCTAAGGAGTAGAAGGATAAGGGTAAGATTGACGAGTTTTTGAATTTTCTTTACAACGAATGATAGGAAATGGTGATATATTTTTAGACTTATTTGGTTTTTGTTAGCTTGTTACTAGTTTTTCTATTTTTTGTTTGTTAAATTTTAGGTGACTTCACTTTTGTATGTTTACTTTATTATTGGTATCTCTTAGTGTTAAATTGGTTAAATCTCTTGATTTTATGTATAAGGATGAGGTCCTTTCAAAACCCTATCTTTACCCTTGTATTAAAAAGTTTATATGTTGATGATTTATTCCATATGGGCAATAAATCTAAGATGAAGAATGAATTCAAAATTTCTATTATGAATGAATTTGAAATGGAAGATTTGTCTCATGCGATATTTTATAGGGATGGTGGTTCATCAAAGTTAGGATGGAATCTTCGTTACGCCAAAAGGCATTGTTCCTGTTGGGTGGGGGAAGGGGCCTATGACACAAGTCAGAAGCATCAACGACTGAGATGAAGTGACATAGGACATTGATTATGGAAACATCGAATCCATTGAACCTAAACACCGTTGCCAAGTTAAAGAAACCCTAACACGCTTATTACCTAAGAAAGCCTAAAAGGACAAAAACGGAAAAAAATGGTGTGGCCACTCAATGCTACGTTTTGTTAGCCATGTGTTGTTAATGATGCCAAAGTGAAAGTTGTTATGAGTTTTCATTGAGTTACATTGATGTAAAAATGTGTATAAAGCATGGAGGTTCTTTGTCCTGTTGAGATTGCATGGTATTGCATGAGTCTTGGAGCAATATAGAGACTTGTTGGAGTGTGATGATGACTTGTAAAGGAATGGATAATAATGTGATGATGTTATTGAGTATGTTTAAGGTACAAATAGGTGTTCAAGGGTGTCCAATATGATTTCAGGTCAGATTCAATGATACAAACATGTTTCATGTGCTTTTTTGTGAGGTCTAGAGAGCAAAATGAGGCCTGGGATGATGAAGTGAAGCTTGCATCAGCTATTCAATCATGGATAGAGAATGGGGAGTGTGAATATGATGTGTTAAAACACTCACAAGTGTCTAAAAGTGTAGGTTCAGGTGTTAGACTACTTCTTAGGTTTTTTTTAGACCTAGTTCTTAAGAAAACATGCCCAAGTGAGATGTGTTGAGCTATTTTAGAGTTATTTAAGAAAAAGGTGAGAATTATAAGTGACATGATGGCACAAGAGAGTCTGAAATAAATGTAGAAAAGTGTTGACTATGTTGAGTAGGTGTATAAGTAGGATTAAGGATTTTTTGAAGCATTGAAAGACATGAAGATTTGTTTGAAGATTAAGGATAATGACTGCGATGTATGAAAGGTAAGAAGTTATTAATTGTTCCCATGAATGAATTTACATCAGTTGTAAAGTTAGAAGAGTATGATAAAGGTCATGGTCAGATTTGAAAGTATGCATGTGATGAGGGGGAGCATTTTTGCTCAAATATTTAAATTTGGAATGAGAAGATGAATGAATTTTATCATGTTTTATTGATGTTTCCAACCAAGTGAAGAGCCCTAGTGTTTTTTCAAGAGATGATGCTTCATGTGTGTAGCTTTGTCATTAATGTCAAAATGGGAGAATGAGTTGATGGCATGCATGTTACTTGGGGGAGTTTGAGTCTAGTGTGTTTTTCCACTAATGATCTTGCCATCAATGACAAAGGGGGATATTGTTGGCCATGTGTTTTCATTCATATCAAAGTGAGATTTGTTTTCAGTTTTCTTTGAGTTGCATTGATGTCAAATGATTTATGGAGTATGGAGGTTACTTGTACTATTGATATTACATGGTGTTACATGGGCCTTGGAGAAATATAGTGACATGTTAGATTTTAATGATGAATTGAACACTTGGTTAGACCTTTTATATACTCCATGGCATCATCACACCACTATTTATGCTTTGTTTGAATTTTAAGCTTGATTGATCAACATCTACATCAATAGTATTATATGCAGTTCAAGAGGGATTCAAGACGATTATAAACATGTGAAGAAAAGTTTTGATACTGCTATGCGGATGTGTGTGTGTGTGCGGGTGTGTGTGCGTGCGTGCGTGCGTGCGTGCGTGTGTGTGTGTGTGTGTGTGTGTGTGTGTGTGTGTGTGTGTGTGTGTGTGTGTGTGTGTGTGTGTGTGTGTGTGTGTGTGTGTGTGTGTGTGTGTGTGATGATGATGATGATGTGTGTGTGTGTGTGTGTGATGTTAAGTTGTGGTTTGGCCTCCATAAGCAAGATAAAGTGCCTAGAAGACACACAAAGTAATGAAGACCCAGTTTATAACACATGAGGCATGAAATTTCAAGGTATATTTTGTACAAGTCCTATCTTACATACTATGATGAAGCAAGGTTTGGTTAAAGCATTTGAAATTAGTTATTTCCATGAAGAATTATGTGTGATCTTAAATTCAAGATAGTGGTAGTTAACAGTACTCTATGAAGATGATTTAGGCACATTTGTGTGTTGTTTAGCATTGAGGAGGTATCTTCAAGACTTGGGACAGAGTATGACCTGATATAGAGTTGAAATTGTGCTTTCACAACTTTGAAAGGTTGGTGTCAGTATTAAAATGCAATAGGATTGAGAAATATTTTATCCATCTTGAGAAGAAATTTTGAAGGTCTAAGTTGATCTAGTAGTTGTGTGATGTAATGTGAACACAAGTTGAGCTACAAAGTCCTTAAAGACCTTTATGTGATGTGATCTAATATTGAAAACCATGTTAACATGCATCTAGAAGGTCTGAGTAATTTTACATGAAGTTTGGAAATATTTTAAGATTAGAATGGTATTATGTGACCTATTTGGGTTAGTAATTGTTTTAAAAATTTTGAGTCTGAGTTGGAGTTATAATCAAGAGTTGATCAATCATAGAGGTAGGATAATAAGTGATAGGGTCAGAAATCAGGGAACATATAGTCATAACATCATGGAGATTCAATTTACATAGTTTTTTTTTATATCTAAGGTTGAAAAATGTGCATTAAGACTTCATTTTTTGGACTAGAGTTCTTTAGGATAGGGGATCTAAGCAGGGCTCCATCAAAGATGTAAAGAGTCAAGAAAGAAATAAACATCAAGGTGGTAATGAAATCAAGTGAGATTTGTGTCAAGAAATCATGAAGAGGAGTATGAGTTTGTGAATTATTTGATTGAAGACTATTCTAGCCAAGTATGGAGTCAAGTAGAGCTCAAAATGCAGAGTATGGTTTCAGGGGTAGAGTATGCCCCTTACGATCTTGTTCAAGATTTATTATTCATGGTTTTTAGATCATAAAGGTGAGTCTATAAGGTCTATTAAGTACTTGTAAGCATGGTCTGTAATAGTTGTATGTTTTTTTTTATATGAGGTGGCTAGGAGCCAAAGGGAGATTGTAAGTGCCATGATGGCACAAGAGAGTCTAAAAGGCATGTGTACAAGTGGTGATTATGTTGAGCATGTGTATGAGAAGGATTAAGGATGCTTTGAAGCATTAAAATCCATGAATATATTTTTGAATATGAAGGATAATGATTGTGTTGCATGAAAGGTAAGAAGTTGTTAAAAAAAATTCATGACTGAATTTGCATCAGCGATGGAGAGAGAAGAGTGTGATAAATGTTAGGGTCAGATTTGAAAGTATGCATGTGTTGAGGGGGAGCATTATTTATAAAAGATTCAAAGTCAGAATGAGAAGATGAATGAATGTTTTCATGTTTGGTTGATGTTTCCAACCAAGTGGAGATCCCTAGTGTTTTTTCAAGAGATGATGCTTCAGGTATGTATCTTTGTCTTTAATGTCAAAAGGGGGAGAATGATATGATGACATGCATGTTCATTAATAGGAGTTTAAGTCTAGTGTGTTTTGTCATCAACGAGTTTGCCATCAATGAAAAAGGAGGAAATTATTATCCATGTGTTTTCATTGATGTCAAAATGAGATTTTTTTTCAGTTTTCATTGGGTTGCATTGATGTCATAAGGTGTATGGAGTATGGAGGTTGCTTGTCCTATTGAGATTGCATGGTGTTGCATGGGCATTAGAGTAGTATAGTGACTTGTTAGAATGTGATGATGACTTAAAAAGGCATGGATAATGTTGTGATGATTTCATGGAGTATGTTGAAGTTTGAAGCATGTGTTCACAGTTGGAAAAGGTGTTGTGAGGTTAGATTTAGTGATACAAGCATGTTTCATGTGTTTGTTTGTGAGTTCTAGAAAGTGGAATGAGGCATGGGATGATGAATTCAAGGTTGTAGCATATAATCAAGCATGGATATAGCATGGTGATAATAAATATTATGTTTTAGAAAACTCACAAGTATCTAAAAGTGTAGGTTCAAGTGTTAGACTACTTCTTAGGTCCGTTTCTAGACTTAGGTATTAAGAAATCATGCCCAAGTGAGATGAGTTGAGATGTTTCAGATCTATTTGATCAAATGTGCTCATTTTACATTTTTTGTAATATTTATATGATGGTGTGGTCCAATTTTTAGGTCCATGTGTTGAATATTTTGCAAGATATTGCACTTTTACCAAAATCGAATTCCTAAAGGTGATTTTTTGAGCTAAAAGTTGAATTTCAGATGCTCGTTGGGAGTGTATGATTTACATGGGGACCCAATCTCTTGGGTTATTGAATAGGTAAATTATGAATATTTTCCAAGAAGAAAGGGGTTTTTTTATCATAACGTTTTTATGAACAATCGTTAAGAAGATAAGTTATTGTTTAACCCCCTTGAAAAACTAGCTTTGGAGCGAAAGTGGAAAAATTGCTTGTAGTGGTCCAAAACTGATTACTTTTGTAAATGTGGTGATTGGAGGTTTTATAGGACTCTTCTTGATTTATCCAAGTATGATTTATAGATTTTGATTGTATGTGAGCCCCACCCAACAAGGAAAGTTTCTGGAGAGTTTCAGTTTGTGCAAAAGTTTTCCATTAAACTTAATGACTACTTTAGCATTTATGGAATAATGGGATTTTTTAATCATTTACATGATGATTTCAGATCATGTTTGAGCTTCTAAGTTTTCATGTGTGCCCTATTTATGAGGACTAGTTTTTGGACGGTTTGGAACTGCCTGGGTGTTGATAAATTTTGGAGGTGCTACATGAAGTTTTGTGGATTTTTTTGAATTTTATGATTATCCTAACATCAATATATTTCCATTTGTATATCATACTTTAGTTTTTTTTTAGTTATGAGAAAGTTATGGATAGTTATTTGAAGGCTAATTTTGAGGGTGTTTGGTTATGCATGATCTCATGAGGGTTTCATCGTGTGAGTTGTTTTAAGATGTTTCATGGTTTCTAGAGATTTTTTAAGGCTTTGTAAACATGTCTAAGTGTTTTCCATGCTCTAGTAAGGTTTGTTTTGTTCTAGTTCATTCCCTTGGTGGCAAGTTGCTTGTATTGGTGTTTTAGGGCTGCTTGAGTCCAAATGGAGGTCTAAATGGGTATAGGTGATCTTGTCAAGCTATGTGGTCCCTTGGGTGATATTTTTATAATGTCATTATAATGTGGGAATTTTGTTTGTTATATAATGGTTAAACCAGGTGATTATTGAAACAGAAACATGTATAAACACAAGTTAAAAGGATCATTTAAGTTATTTGAGAGAGTGGAAGAAAAGTGTGACCTAAGAGGGTGATTGAGGAATATGATGATGGTCCTTTTGAACTTGTTGAAAGGGAAATTAGTATGTGATGTTGTTATAAAGAGAGAGGAGGTGATGGCGAGCTAGGATACATGTGGAAATAAGTTTGAAGGAAGAGGTTTTGGGCAAAAAGGCTTGAGAGATGTGTTGAAGAAGATAGAGAGGATAATGAGATTCATAAATTCATCATCAATTGTTACAACAAAAAATCATAGATGGCATTCATTTTAGGTTTCTGAGTTTGTGCTTGGTCATCCTATGGTGTTGGTTCCTCCTTGTGGGGTTAGTGCTTTATTAAACTAGAGGTTGGTTCTCCTTGTAGGTTTGGTTCCCTACTAAACTATGAGGTCAGTGCTCCTTGTGGGGTTGGTGCCTCACTAAACAAATCTCTTATGATGTGTAATATTCATGAGATTCCCTTGTATTGAGTAATATATGAATAATTTCAGTTTTTTTTCTTCCCTTTGGGGTTTTCCCACTTTATATCTTGTGTTCTATCTTGTTTCTTGTTCTTTTGGATGGTTGTATCACACTTAATAAACTCACATTGGTTCATGAATGTTGAATGGATGCTTTGAATGATATATGCATGCTATGATAAATGAAGTAAATGTTTTTGAAATACGGATTCACCCCCTTCTCAATATTTGTTCTTCCAACACATTTTTTCTATGTCATCCATCTCTCTCAAATCACCTTTGGATAAAGTAAAACTAGTCCTCGTCATCTATTTGGCCTACAATATCCTTTAGCCAAGAGCATTATTGGAAGTATCCTTTCTTGCTGAGTAATATTTTGCACATATGCCTACTTTACATTACTTGTATCTGCAAGCTATTTCTTTTTACTTTTCAATTTCCAAGAAGGGTGAATCGAATGAAGGTGGACTTCCCCTCAACTTCCTATTACCATTTTCATCGCGGTCGCCCTTACCACCACCCTGGTAATGATAATAAGTAGGGAAAGGAAACAATAAAGAAGCCCAAGAATTCAATTTTTTGGCACATATTCTCTAATTTACTCCTTGATTTCATAGGGTATGATTGATTTTATGATATGTGCATTAATGTTGTACAATATAATTCATTTTGTAGGATAGGATTGATTTCATGTACACTACATAATTTCTCAGGGTAGGATTTAATGATATTATTTGATTTTCACTTATGCCTAATTTTATTTTTTCAATACTTGTTTTGCAGAGACGGATTGATTTTGTAGGGTAGGTAGGATTTGGCCAATTTTTTGTTGGTGATTTTAAATTCATGTATAACATACATTTAAATACTTTTAACTTTCTATTCATGAATTTTTAGTGATCTACACATGTCAAGTAGCTCAGGAAATGCTATGAATTTTTATTTAAAGGTTAATGGCATACCAAAGTTCAAATTTTGTAGTGAAAGATTTGGAAGCTTTTATTTATGCTTGAAAAGAGGGCTTAAATTTTCTTATACTTTCTTACTCTATGTAGAAAAAAAAAAACGGTAATAGACGGTCGTTCTTTTCTAGGTTTCTGTGAGATATAGGAGTCACCACACATGCGCCAGATGGGATATGGTGAAAAAATATAAAGGTATCACACTTACTCGCATATACTAAGATGTGATTTGAAATCTTTTCCTTATGATTTCCAATAGGTCTTAGATATTCTTATACCTACTTACTCTATGTAGGGAAACTGGTGAAAGACAGTCGTTTTACTCCTCATTTCTATGTGATATCTAATGGGGAGTCACTGCACGTGTGCCAGATAGGATACAATGAAGAAATGTACAAGTATCACACTTAGTAGTGTTAAAAATTTATAAGTTAAACATGGAGAACATTATACGGAAGAGAATTTTTTCTATGTGGTTCTGGGTTTTGGTATTTAATTTGACTATGACTAGGATGTTGTTTAAGTTTATTTATATTGAGGGTTTGAAACTAAATATTGTAAGACCTATTCAACCTTAATTTGAGCAAGGTTCAAATATTGAATACTGAATATTGCTATTTATTATGGTCATTCTAGTATTATTTGTTTGGAATTTTTTTTCCTTTTCAATTTTCTGAGTTTTGTTGCTTTGTTTCAACGATTTTTTACAAAAAGTTTAAATTATTTGTTTGATGTCATTTGTTCTATGTTTCAACAATTTTTTATAGACGGTACTTCATTATTCAACCACCATCAATGTGAGTGAAACACTTTATTGGAATTGAAGAATAGAGCTAGCAATCAGAAGGGTATAAAGTTTTATTCTTGAAAAAACACAATTGAAAATATAATGTAGTAACAATTAATTATGTTCTTAATGGCATGATTTTTCTATTAACTATGAAAAATAAATAGCCAAAATGGGGCCTCATGCAGAAAACTAAAATCCACCGAATATTTTTGGATATTATATATAAAACCTTTTTATTTGCTCTTAGATTAGTTCATATTCTATAAAAATTAGGACAATTGTTGGTGTGTGAGATCCTATATGTCCTCCACACACATATGGAGGGTCATCTCACTTGGGTTAGGTTTAGGGTTAGGTTTAGGGTTTCTTGTGTGTCATGCACTAGGGTTACTCAGCACCCTATATGTATCCCTTCATTTGACATTTATGAGTATGCCAAGACACTCTATTGTCTTTCTCTACATGTGCAAGCTTTGTTCTGTTATGCAAGTTATTCGTTTTTTGATCGATTCTTCCTTGTGATGACGTTGGAGCCATTATGATTCAACCAGAGTGCAACTTCATCGTGGTGCACAATTTATGATATGATTCATCAAATATTTCATGGTATTACAGGTGAGATCAGGTAAACGTGCACTCATTTTTTGAGTTGTGATAACTCATGTTTTTCATTTTTTTTAAAAACTCCTCGTGCAAGTTTTTCGATCATTATATTTTGGTTTTTTATTGCTAAAATTCTTAACAAGTTTCTCTTGAAAAAATTTCGGGTTTGCAGTGTTCTTCATGCATGTGCAGGTCTCCTTGATTTTTTTCAGGGGTTTTGTAGCTACATTTAGCTAGCTGCAGCTAAATCTAGCATATAAGCTAAAACAGAGGTTTTTTCTAGTTTTTTTTTTTTTATTAAACTGGAATTTTTTTTAAATCTTTGTTTCTGGTTTCTCCATTTTCTTTTTTACATATCTTTCTGCAAAATACAGGTTTTTCATTTGTGGTTTGGATGTTCAAATCTCAATTTGGTGTTTTGGTGTTCTCCAACGTGTTATTGTTCAAACGCTCATTCCATTTGCTCGTTCTTCCCTAAACCGAGTTCTTTTGAGTCATTTTGGCGAGTTCAATTACTGCCCCTCACACTTGCGCATTTGCTGCATACCCATGGATGTGTTGCTTTTGCCTTGCGTGGGAGTGTTTTGCCTTGCGTTGACTGCAACGTGGACAGAATCCTTGCCATGGCCTCTGGTTTCTCCTCCAACCGTCTCTGTCGTGGTCTACCCTGTTGTGGCCTCTGTGCCCTCCCTACATCCCTGGTTCCTTTGTGGTTGCATGCTCCTCCCAACTTGCTGCCCCTACGACCTGCGCACCAATCTAGATTATTTTTGGTAAGTTTTATTTATGTTTTTTGGAAACTATTTTTTAAATACTTTCTAATTTTTAAAACACAAAAGCCTTTAATCTTTTTGGTACGTTTATTTTAAATTCTTTCTATTTAAAAAAAAAAAGCTTTTTATATCTTCACCACCATAAGTTTTTTTTAGAAATCTTTTTTCTTTTATTAATGGTAAGTGGTGTTATACCCTTTTTTATTAATATTAATAGAAATTAGTTTTATTTAATTTAAAATTGATATTTTTTAAAAGGGGGAAAGTATTTTTAATATTTAATTAGGATTCATTTTTTAGATCTTAATTAACTAATCGTAATTAATTAGATTTAATTAAATCTAGCTTTATTAATTACGTTTCTCATTTACGATTAGGTAATATAATTTAAAATAGTCCTTCTTTAACGTTAATTGTCATTTTTTTAGTCCAAATAGCTCTAAAATTAGCTGAATTGGACGTTTCCAAACGGTAATTCTTTTAGGCGTTATTGTTGATTTTTTTTACTAATCATGTGCTCAAGTGTGCAGTGACACTCTGAGCACTTTTTTGTCTTCTGCGTGCCTTTCCGGCATTCTGAAGATCATCAGGACTCATCTTGAGTTCATTTAAAACATTGTATTTTACCCATATTATTGCTTGCAACTAGTGAGCGCATCCACCACAGTTTGCAGCAAGGGGGTATCCTTCGCGACGTGAGACGCTTTTTCTCACAACCAGGATTTGATTTCACCTCCTTCCTAGTTTTTAGCAATTGTGCTTGTGTACGATGTCACTTTGTTGTGCTTCTCGAAACATGATTGTGGTCTCCTCTCTTGCACGTTATTACGCTGATTGCAAGGTGAGTTACCAAGTGTTTCCAGACGCACGCTCGAACCCGATTGTATTCAAAAGCACTAAACTATAAAGTTCCGAAAGCAGGGGGTTATTATATTGTCCTGGGTGGTTGTGTTTCTTTTCTACATTCCTTCTCTCTCCTTTCACTATGGATGCACTTTCAATTCCTTTGCTTATGCCATTCAAATTTTTCGAATGGAGATCAAAAATAATTATGAAACTAAGGGGTAAAGGGTTATTCCGCATCACCATGGGAACTGAGACTGAACCAAATGACGACCCTGAAAAATCTAAGTGGTTAAACTGTAGTGATGAAGCTTTAGGTCTTCTTTGCATGTCTATTTCTCCTGACTTGCTCTTTCACATTGAGTCGTCTGAAACACCTAAGTCTGCGTGGACAATGTTAGATGAAATGTTTGGACAACACGATGACATGAGAGCGCATGAGTTGGAAAACGAACTACTAGGGTTAAATCCTAGTGATTTTGAAAACCTACAAGCATTATTCTCAAAGTTTGTCCACACTAGATCATTGTTAAAGGAATGTCAAGTAGAGAAGAAAGATTCTCAACTGATCTTGTCGATTCTCTCTAAGTTAGGTCTTGAATATTTTGTCTTTGTGTCAACTTTTATGCTACAAAAGATGCCTTGGGAAAGGATTGGAATATGCCCTCCTTTGACTATTTTTCATCCCAACTCATTCAAGAACAAGACAAACTCATTCAAATGGGGTCTCTCAAGTCCAAGTCACATGCCCTTGTAGCAAGTACTAGTAAGGAAAAGAAGACTGAAAAGAAGAAAGAAAAAAAGGATCAACCTAAGAAGGAAACCAACACCAAAACCAAAATTGACACGAACACTTCGACTTCTGATCCTAGAGCACAGAAAGATAGGTATTTGTGTTCCTATTGCAAGAAGCCTAGTCATAAAGAGCATATGTGTATGAGAAAACAAATTGATCACCTTACTCATTTACTTGAGAAAAATCAAATAGGTGTTCCTGAGTCTATCAAAAAAAATGCTCTGAAGGCTGAGTCTTCTACTGCAAAAGGTTCAAAATCTGATAAGAAGAAAGAAAGACCCTTGTAGCCAAAGTTGCTCCTTCATTGATGTGGATTATAGATTTCAGTGCCTCGCACCACATGGCTTCTTCACATGTTGAGTTCACCAACATCGAGCCTTGTGGTATGTCCCAAATCACGATGGGTAATGACACGACAGTGTCAGTTTCTGGTAGTGGATCGGTAGAGATGGATGGGGGAACATTCAACCAAGTGTTGAGTGTTCTTGATCTCTCTACCAATCTCCTATCAGTTTACCAAATTACTCACCTTGGTGAAGGAATGTGAGTGGAATTTGGTCCTAACTCGGTGATTATTCATGAGCTTAACGATGACACTACAGTGGCCAAGGGAAAGGCGGATCACCGTTCATAGTTGTATACCTTTTCCCACTTTACTTTTGATTCTATGCCCACTGCCTTGCTCACTCATGCAAATGAGGTTAGTAAGTTATGGCATGAGCGATTCGGACATCTAAATTATCACTACCTTGAACAATTGAGCCAAAATGAAATGGTCAATAGGTTACCGTGCATCAAGTTTTCTAAGGGTATTTGTGAGGGTTGTACCCTTGGAAAGCATCCTGAAAAGAACTTTGACAAAGGAAAATCCTGGAGAGCTACACGTCCTTTGGATCTTGTTCACAGTGATATTTCTGGTCCATTTCCATATCCTTCATTTACTAGAGCTCTTTATGTGCTGACCTTCATTGATGACTATTCGTGATATACTTGGGTATATTTTCTTAAGCTTAAGTCTGAAGTATTTGAGCATTTTCAGGACTTTAAGGCTCTTGCTGAGAAATAGGTGGAACGGTCTATCAAGGTTCTTCAAACTGATAATGGAGGTGAATATGTAAACAATAGGTTCATGGATTTCTATACTTCTGAAGGGATCTCCTTGCAGCATACAGTTGCATACAGCCCTTCGCAGAATGGAGTAGCAGAAAGAAATAACCGTACTCTTAAAGAGATGGCCACTTGTATGATTCACTCGAAGTCTCTTCCTCCGTAGTATTGGGCTGAAGTAGTGAATTGTTCTAATTACATTCAGAATCGTGTTCCACACAAGGCAGTAAGAGGGATGATACCATTTTAAGCCTAGTTTGGATGCAAGCCTGATGTTGAGCACTTTCGAATCTTTGGATCTAAAGTTATGGCTCAGATTCCCAAAAATAAACGCAAGGCATTGGAACCACAATCCAAACCTTGTATCTTTATAGGGTATCCTGATGGCGTGAAGGGATATCGATTGTTGAATCCTACTTCTCATGAGCTTTGTATTGAGAGAAGTGTTAAGTTTGATGAGTCTTCTTCAACTTATACTTCTCTACCTATTGAGGTTCTTCAACTCACTGATTCAGATTCTGACTCATCAGCTGATGATGTTGTTGAGCATTCTCTTCTTCCTCCTGACCATCAGACCCTTAAGTCTTTTGATTCTGACAGTAGTGATGATGAAGACTATGTCCCTTCTCACTTGAGTGATGAATCTTCTGACTCAGAGGCTAATCCTCCTGGTCCTCTTTGGGCTAGGAAAACTCTGCAAAGTGCTGGAGATTTAGTTGGAGATACTTCGGATATGAGACGTACTCACTCAGATTTCATTGGACCCCACTCTTTCTTCACCTCTGCCTTTGATCCACAGTCTTTCCGGGAGGCTTATGGTATTCCTGAGTGGGATTCTACCATGGATGAGGAGTATTCCTCTCTCATGAAGAATGATACTTAGGATCTCACCCCTCTTCCGAAAGGAAGAAAAATTGTTCAATGTAAGTGGGTGTTCCAAACAAAGTATGGAGTAGATGGAGATGTCAAAAATTTTAAAGCATGATTAGTAGCTAAGGGTTTCTCCTAGATAGCTGGGGTTGATTATATTGAAACCTTTGCTCCGGTAGTGAAGATGACTTCTATTCGGCTGACCCTAGCCATTGCTGCAGCAAATAGATGGAAAGTCCATCAAATGGATTTTAACAGTGCCTTCCTTCATGGTGACCTAGAGGAAGAGATCTACATGGAACAACCTCTGGGTTATGTCCATGATCCCTCCCTTGTTTGTAAGTTAAATAAGTCTCTTTATGGCCTTAAACAAGCCCCTCAGGCTTGGTATGCCAAGATGGACTCCTTTTTACTTACATCAGGGTTTACTAGGTGTCACTCTGATCCAAATGTTTATATTCTATGGCAAGATGACTCCATACTCATTCTTGTTCTCTATGTTGATGACTTGTTGATCACAGGTAGTTCTTCCTCTATTATTGATTATATGAAGATCGCCTTGGCCAACAGGTTTTCCATGACTGACTTAGGTCTACTTCATTACTTTCTTGGGATCCATATTTCACAATCTGACTCGGGAATTTGATTTTGCAACCTAAGTATGCTCTTGATCTGCTAGCTCATTTTCAAATGTCTGATTGCAAGTCTTCTCCTACTCCTTTTCTTTTCAGGGTTAAGTTGGTTTCAGATTGCTCTACTCCCTTGGTTGATGGTACCCTTTATCGACAGTTGGTAGGGATCTTGATTTACTTGACTCACACTCGACCGGATTTATTGTATGTTGTTGGGATCATGTCTAGATTCATGCAGGAGCCGCATGAGCTGCATTGGAAAGTAGCTAAACAAATCCTTCATTATGTTTGTGGCACCTATACTAATGGCATTCACTATCATGGAGGGTGGATATTGACTTGATTGGGTTCACAGATTCTGATTGGGCCGGTGACTTAGATCATTGGAAATCTACCTCTGGCTATATTTTCTCTCTTAGTTCAGGTCCTATAATTTGTTCTAGCAAGAAGCAGAATGCAATTGTGATATCTTCTATAGAGGCAGAATACAGAGGAGCAGTTAACGTTGCCACATAAGCTATTTGGCTATAGGGTATTCTGACAGAGTTTGGCATCCAATTTCGGTGGCCCACCATTATCTATTGTGATAACACAAGCACTATCTCAATTTGTAGAAATTCAGTTCAGCATCAGTGGATGAAGCACATTGAGATCCATATGCACTTCATACAAGAGCTTATTTATGATGATATCATCGACATTCAGTACATTCAGACAGCTGATCAGATTATAGATATATTCACCAAGCCCTTCACTAAGGTGAAGTTTCTTCACTTGCGGTCTCTTCTTAGGGTGAGGTCTTATGCAGTTACTCATCTTCTTTGGGCTATATAGTCCTCTTATTCTTCTTCTTCTAGGAAGATGTTGTTTGTACATGGGCACCTTATCAAGCCTTTAGTTGTCGAGCCCCATTGACACATCTTTCTTAGTTGTTTAGGAGTGTCTTCTTTTTCTGTCTAACTCATCATAGCCACTACCCCAGCTTTGATAAAGGGGGCGTGTTGGTGTGTGAGATCCTATATGTCCTCCACACACATATGGAGGGTCATCTCACTTGGGTTAGATTTAGAGTTAGGTTTAGGGTTTCTTGTGTGTCATGCACTAGGGTTACTCAGCACCCTATATGTATCCCTTCATTTGACATTCATGAGTATGCCAAGACACTCTGTTGTCTTTCTCTACATGTGCAAGCTTTGTTCTATTATGCAAGTTATTCAGTTGTTGATCGATTCTTCCTTGTGATTATGTTGGAGCCATTACAATTCAACTAGAGTGCAACTTCATCGTGGTGCACAGTTTTCGATACAATTCATCAACTTTTTCAAAAATTGGTTTGAATAAAATTATTTAGCGATTATGAAATTATAATGTAGCTTTTGAGTGTTTGCCAATTTTCTCGATCTTTTAAAATATTTGTTATTTATGGTTTATTTTGTTGGAGTTATTATAGGGTTTAAAACTAGATATACCAAGGATTTTTCATTTGTTCACTAGGTTCATCGGTTTTGAATTTTCTTTTATCTTAGTTTCTTAGTTTACGTTACACATGTGCCCTTTTATTACAATTAGATTGATTATTTGTAAGAGAATATGTGGTAATTAATTCATAGTTATGTTACTATTACTTATGAATGTTCTGTTTCTAAGAGATGGGAGATTTGAATTTGATTTAGATGTATCAAACATGATATTTATTTTCATTTCTTCTTGTAATTAATTTTTCCCAATATGATTGATTGGTTTTCATCCATAGATCTCACTGTAGGGATACTAAACATTTTTTTCATTGATTGGCTGATTGGATTTTTTATGGTGCTTTGATCTTTTACAGTGAATAAAGAACAGTGAATAAATATACGTTGATGTAGATGCAAATCTGATACTAATTGATTTAGATGTTAATGCATCAAACATGAATTTTCATGTCATTTTGCATGGTATATTTTCTAGGTATTGCAACAATTTGTCATAAATCACAAGTTTTGTTGCAACGCTTTCATTTGATGGTTTTTTTTGGGGTTTTCAAGCTATTATTTTACTTTGGGATATTGTGTAGACCATTTTGGTACAATAGTGGTAATATGAGTTACAAAAAGGTATTGTCATTATTTGAATGTTGTTATTGTTGTAAAAATCAAAATCAAAATTCGAAATTTAGTTATTATTGTAGTATGATTTTGTTATGATTTCAAAATTTAGAATTTAGTTATTATTGTACTATGATTCTGTTATGATTTCAAAATTTGAAATTTAGTTATTATTTTAGTATGAGAGTGTTATGCTTTAAAATTATTTTGACATTAGATATAGTACTTCTATTCTTGCTTTCAACTATATTGGGCCTAAATAGATATTAACTTTTGTAAAGGGATTTTAAGTTTTCCATGTTTTAGAAGATTTGAGTAAATTATTTATAGTGTTGCCACTTTGTTGAACTTTTCAATTGCTTGATAAAACACATTTAATGGACAGAATTTAAGTTTTCAATTCATTTAATTGAACTTTAATTTTTATTGTGCCCTCTTAACCTAACTAAGAATATTGAATAATTAAACACTTGATAAAGAGACTTGATTTGATTTTGTGAAATAATAGAAAAAATTATTATTATTTTATCCCATGTACGATATATTTGAGCAATCAATAAGTGTGCATTGCACATGCATATAGGATTTTTTATTAATTATTACTTTGTATTCAATAATTTAATATAATATTAATTATTATTGATTGTGGTGAGAAAGATCTATGCAAAGTCACTATTTTTTATATATTATAGCCATTGATTACTATTTTTTATATATTTCTTATACAACAAATATAAGCTTCAATAAATTGAACTTTTCTATTTTTAATGTTTTTGGTCAGAATTCATCCATGTAGTGAAATGTGACTAGGGTTCAAGTCCAACAACCATGTAACACAGCTAAAGAGATATCAGATTTGTTGTAGTTTGATGTGCTTTTTTGGTGGCATTTTCGTGTGCTCATTATAGGCCTTGGCATATTTCATAGTCACAGTAAGGTTGAATTCATATTTATTTAGGGAATGTTGAAACCCCTATTTTGCATCGAAAAACCCATAAAAAACAATTCCTTGTATCCTTTAATACAAAGGTTTTAAGTTACATAAGATCAAAAAAATTGACAACATCATTTGCATTATTTCTTTGCCCAATCCTCTCCCATGAAATTTATTAGTAATAATTTCCTCCTTAGTTGATTCTACATGGACAATAAGGAAATGTGGATTTGTCAAAGACTACCTCTTGTTTGTATGTCGACACTTCGAAGTGTCATTTGGTCCTCTATATTATCTTCAACTGGAAATGCTTTAAGAATGAGGAATGTTATGTGAAGTATAAATGTATTTCGTTTACATTTTCAACTATTTCAACAAATGGGTTATATAGGTATTTCACTTATAACTGAATTCACAAATCTAATTTGTTGGGATAATATCTATCACTTTTGAAGTTACTGTAACAAACCGTTACACCAAAACCTCGAGGCATTAGTGAAATCCACACATGAGGATCATAACATCCCACCACGCTTTTGTAGCCCAAACCCGGGGCTAGATTTGCACCTATATAGCGGGACCACACCATGCCCTATATGAGCCCCGGGTGAACACTGCAATGTCGACGTAGCTACCAGTGCCGGGATTCAAACCTGGGTAGTCGCTCTGATACCAAATGTAACGAACAGTTACACCAAAACCTCGAGGCATTAGTGAAATCCACACATGAGGATCATAACAGTTACTTAGTTCCCTATCCGAAAATGCATTTAAAGAAATTATTTTTCCTATAGAGAAATTAAATATGTTGATTGAGGTCTCCTCACGTCCCCTTTTGTAATGACCTCTACTTTAAACCACCCTACCACACTGTTGGTGAAATAATTTTTCGTATGGAAAATTTGGTGTTTCCACCAACGCTCATGGGGATACACCCCTCCTTATTATGTATGGGGAAGCTCCCATTATTTAATGTAACTATATTATTTCTATCTAAATATTGTGGGGTGGTAAAATAGGTTAGGGATCACATAGGCACACTTCATTGAACCTCTGGAAATGTGCTTGTATGGGATACAAGGGAGGAAGTTACGGCGATGAGGGGTGAAGGAGAGATATTAGACGAAGAAAGGTTATTGTTGTGAGTAAGCACAAGAAAAATTCACACCCAATAACTGGAGTAGTACAATATTAAATTAGAGGAAAGAAACAATGAATCCATTTAGTGAGACTAACAAACTAGAGACACATAAATCTTCAAGTTCATCTATCAAGGACACCAAGTTCCTTCTTGATCATCATAATTGTAAAGTTGCAAAAGAGAGAGTAGAAGAAGAACATGAAAAAAGAACATGGAAGAATTTAGATTTTATTTCTTATGTTGGTGATACAAATCTCAAAACTCAAACCACAATCCACAGTTGCTACCAAGAACTAAAATTTTTGGATCCCTTTGAATGGAGAAGTCATCCCAATTTATAGCCTTGTGAATTGACCTTTCATCTCCCCTCACATGAATCTTTGTGTTCCTATTCCACTTGTGACCTTTCAATTGCCCCTAGAAGGGAAAAAGTTAGTATATCTCTTATAATTTTGATAGAATACATTTTACAAATTACAAATATTGTCAAATAAGTGAATAGGAAACTACCATGATTGTGTACAACGCAGAATTAGAAGAAAAGGAGAAAAGAGGGAAGTGAAGGGGATTGATTGATCTTGTTCATGAAGAAATTGTTGATGATGATCACAATATCCTCATTTTTCATGATGCACAGATACATTAGGATGTTGAATGAGTGTTTAGAAACACTGTTGAGAGATCCCCTAATGTGATTTTATTTTTAGCAGGTGGGCCCACGAGCTACTTTTTTTGGAAATTTTGTTTCATTTTCATCCGCTGATACAATTTTCCTATCTGGAGGATCATGAATGTTGATAAGTCACCATATTCATCCACTTACTTTTTTTAGGAATTCCTCGGCATGGATATATGCTATTTTTAGCAAGTACGCCGCAGGTGTCGAATTGCAACCAAAAAGGTCTTGATATTCTAGGTTTCATTCCAAGGTTCCCTATTCAAATTTTTTGATGATTTATTTGTCTACACAAGTGAGAAAATGTATTTTTATCAAATATGGAATAATATTGAGAAAAACTCAGTCCTCAATATCTTGAAAAATCAGCAACTTCATCGTTTAAAAACTAGTTTAGATGAAACTAGATTTTTTAAAAACCCTTCCCTCTGAATTTCGGATGATTTCACTTGTCAGATATTCAGGAATTTGAATATTTATCATAGGATATAATAATTCTATTGAAAAAAACATTCTTCCATATCCGTAAAAAAATAGGGACTTCATGGAATGAAAACTAGTTCAAGTGAAACTAGTTTTTTTGAGGATTGTTTCCTCCAATTTTTCATGTGATTCCAACTACTAGATCTTTGGGAAGTGAATAGGTGCCTCAATCCCATTTATATTCTAAATAATGGAAGCCATTAATGTATTCTTGAAGATTTTACAATGAGAAAAATCAATTATGTGCCCTCACCCTTGGATTGACAAGTGGCGTTGTTGCATTGGTCAACAAGAAGGGTTGGAATGAGATGAAAAGGAGCTTAAAATGCATCACAGAGCTTCACCAAGGTCATATGATGAACCAGAGGGAATAATTATGGATGGGAAAAAAAATTATCCTAATTTTTTGAAAGGTATTTGAGAAATGGGATATAAAAATACGCCATGCACTAGGAGGTGAAAATTTCTAACTATGAAAGCATACCTTGAGAGAGACCTTAAAGATGACATTTCCGAAGCTCCATGAGGTCATTTTTTATGAACCCGTATATGATTTTGACTCCAAAGATCCTTTTAAATACAATGGGATTGGTCTCAAGATAAAATTCTTCCTACAAACCCCTCAAATTTCTCCTTATTTCTCGGGACAACAAGGTGTTCCTACCAAAAATGAGTTATGGAAATAAACGCCTATATCTTGTGAAGAATTTAAACATTTCATCATGTAGATAAATATAAAAGATTTAAAATAAGTATTTTTTTAACTCTTAAATCCTTTTGGAGATCCCAGAATCATCTGCGATAGATCAAGTACTTCTTTTGACTACCCTCTCTTTACACCTTAGACACCTGAGGGTTGAGACTGGGTCACACGAACAACCATGGAGAGAGTTGAAGTGGAGATAATTTTTGTATCCAAATGTCCTAAATGAATTGGAAATATGGGGTGTAAAAATATGCCCTCACCCTAGGTTGACAATGTTGGGAATATTGCAACTGCGGAATAGTGTTATGATTTAATAACAAACAAAATCATGCACACAGGATCTAAACAATTCCCCACAAAATCTACAGCAGTGGAAGTATAAACTAGAATAATCCAAATCACCCAAAATTACATTCACATAACAAGCATGTACCATGGTTCACCCAATGTGGGCTATGTCTACCAAAGATAGAGATATCATATATATATAATATAACAAGAGATTACAAACCAAATCTTATGCACAAGAGTACATGTATCTCTACAAGAGTATCTCCTCCTCCCAAATCTCCAACTAGATCTACCTGAGTGCACTACAATCGTGCCTCTCAAACATAACCAGATCTCACATAGCTGAAGCTACCCTGCATCTGCCACTGTGCAGCCAAGTTCTCATTATATTGTGAATCTGTAAACAAGACCTCTAGAAAGATCTACCAATGTGAAACCCTAACCATGCACCAAGAAGTAAGTCTCTCCTCCATCACTACAACAAAATGCAAACATGAAGAAAACTTCATCTACCATGCTAGATTCCTATGGATCAACAATACAGCATGATCTCATGGATCTGCAATACAAGATCTCACAACATGTGGATCTACAAGAATGAGTAATAACAAGATCTCACAACAACGTATGGATCTAACAAGAAGAAACCCTAAGTTCTTTGCATATTATGCAAGCCATTACATGAGACTAAACAATACAAAGGAAATACAATAGAAGATAATACTATCTTCTAACCAACAAGGTACCTGCACTTTCCTTTTGTTCAGATTCTCTTTATGAAAGCTCTTGTCTTCATGTAATTTGATTTTTCTTCTTCTTCTTATTCATCCTTTCAACCAAGGATTATGCTCTTCTTCTCATCAACACGTCTTTAACTCTAGTTTTCTAGCTTATATAAGCTTAGACAAACTTAGGGCAGCTTAGCCATGAAATTATATCCAATATATTTGCTTTAAAAAAAAACAATATTAAAACCCGTGACTTAAAAATAAAGTGCTTCGCAGAGGTAACCGGCACCGGTTAGACCTAACTACGGCCGGTTCCTCCTTTTCTTGACTAACGTCGGTCCCACTGTAACTGATGTCAGTTACTGTATTTTAAGTCACTTTCCATTTCATGCTAACTGTGAAGTAATCTAGCTCCATAACCTAACAATCTCCCACTTGGAGATAAATTGTTGAACATCTATACCTGTACTTGTACATCATAGTCCTCAACACACCATGAATACCATCTATTCTTTCCTTTAAAAATTCTCTCAAAGAAAAATAAAACCAGGAAGATCAAACCATCTTCTCAAACCAAGAAGATAAAACCATGACTTTCAAACCTACACGAAGCTACAATTGATCTGTGACACCAAGCCTCAAGCTCCCACTGAATCGTAACACCATACCAATTGTTGGTATCAGAAAAATAAGCCAACCTAGCTCCTCATGCAATAAGCCATCATGACTAACACACCTACAAGAGCTCCCACTCAAACTGAAGTTCTGAGCCTCAATCACATTTGTATCCATACCTGTAAAACCAACCATGTTCTCCATCCATCTATCCATGTCTCCATGCAACCACCAATGCAACTAACCAAGACAAGTCAAACTGGAATATGCAAAAGCAAAACAAGATCTTGGGTAAAGACAGCCCAAATGATTTCTACCTACAATAGTGGGTGATCAATCCACAAACCTGCATAACTCAAAGAATCCAAAACTACAATCTGCAAATCCAACCCTGCATAAACAACTAGCATGTGCAAGAAAATCATCTGTGGATAAAATCTCTCAAGGAGTAACATAGTAATCAAGAGGAAATACAAACATCCCTTACTCATGCTCAAAGCATCCATGTGCAAATCAAACATTTACATCATCATAGACTCACAAAACTGAATCTATCCAACATGTACGAACTCACCATGTACATCCATCCATATCACCAGCTCTACAGAAGCTCCAAGTCTACCACAAACTAACTCCAAAGCTGAATATGAATCATGTGCTCATTAATGTCAATAACAAACACCCATGCTAAACTATGGCACTAATACCAAGTACAAATACCAGCAAACATGTCATCAACATACTCTGCCAAGATAAAATCAAAAACAAGGTCACCATCTAAAAATGGTAAATAAACACTACTGTCAAACTTGTAACCAAACCGACCACAGTTTTTAAACCAACCCCAGTCACTGCTTGACCGACCACAGTTACCAGATGACCGATCATGGTTAATCCTAACTGACACTGACCTCTATAACAGTCAAAGTTTCTCCTTAAACCCTTAAAACTCTAAAAAATTGCTCTATCCTCTTCACCCAGCTAAATCTAGCCATCAACTATAATCCCATAGGGATATCCAGGCACCACAAAATAAACTATAAGTGACATCATAAAGCAATAAAATCAATATACCTGCAAAACCATGACTTCCCCCCAAAACCAACTTGTGCCTCTTACCACTCTGAGTAGTAGCAAACTCCTCTCACTTTGTATGTGCATCATGTATCCAATCCTATAATGCCAAAAATCATGGCTTGCTCCCACTGAACACGAAATTCCTTGCACTGCCTCTAACACCAAGCTCAAAAGCTAATATGTCAGTGAGAAATAAAACCAGATGAAAGAATTATAAAATTGTTTCCCTTTCTTCTATGAGAATACTTCTACATCACAGAAGTTTGGACTTCTTGTGAAGTAGGTGAATCACCTTCTTTCCATCCGTATGTACTCAACATCTCTCATTACCTGCAACTGTGTCTAACCATGAATTTTCATTGAGGATCTCATCTATAGACTAGAAACCCTTTGTCCTCAAGATTCCACACAACTGGGAAATAAAAGTAGAAACCATGGTGTAAATTTGTGCCCATAATCCAAACATAATATTAGTTACTCCAAATGAAAGAAATAAAACATGAACCATATAGAGATACCTGACTCAAAGTCTCAATGGACTAACTGAGCCAACTTCATCCTCTTTCTGATCCAAACCATGAAGTGATATACACCGTCTCTGCCATGTACACTCTGTGTAAGAAACTCAATCCTCCAAACTAGGACAAAGAACCATCTGCCCTCTCTTGCTGCAAAAAACCCTGTACAGATAAGTTTCCACAAAGATCAACCACGGTCATCCCCTAAGAAACCATGGTTAGCTGACCAATATCGGTTCCTTTGTGACCAACCTTGGTTCTCATACCGATGTCAATGCTGCTAGAACAAACCCAACGCCACACAATTTGACATAGCACACCACACCAGGTGCCTACTTCGACCGAAGCCGGTAGTTGACCTGAGCCAGTCATTTCAAGAAGCATCCAAATCTCATACAAAAAATACAACAAATCCATGTAATAAATTACATAAAGATGAAATACATCACCTTACCAGTACCAAGATACTCAACCGCATTTTCAACTGAAGTACAACTTCTCTGATGGAAGCCACGTCTTCGTTCTGTGTTACTACCTCTCTACCGAAGCTCATGCATCTAACTGCACCAAAGGATGCATAATTACTCCTCTATCTCATTCTCAAATCTAGATCTGTAATCCCAAAGATGCATGTGCAACCAAAATAATATAAGCACTGCAATACTAAGATAAAACCATACCTCAATAGCCGGATCTGCAATTTGACCAACATGCTTGTGCCTTTGAGAACTGGGTACACCTCAGCAAACAAGCTACATTCTATGTATCTTTCCATTTCTTCAAATCTATGATTTTCTATTTAAAACTAGGTTGCCCAGCAACTGACCACAGTCACCCTATAACTGACCACGGTTACCCTGTAACCAACCACAGTCACCCTGCTGATGTCAGTTGCCACTTAAACGACACTGGTCACTGTAATTTCCAATAACCTTACTTTTCCAACTCCCACTTGAGATTAAATCTCTTCATGTGATCTTTGCATCAGGAAAAACAAACGCTGCTCTAATACCAGTTGTTGGGAATATTGTGACTGCAGAATAGTTCTATGATTTAATAACAAACAAAATCATGCACACATGATCTAAACAATTCCCCACAAAATCTGCAGCAATGGAAGTATAAACTAGAATAATTCAAATCACACAAAAGTACACACACATAATAAGCATGTACCATCACCCAATGTGGGCTACGTCCACCAAAGATAGAGATCTCATATATATATATATATATATATATATACATATATATATATATATATATATATGTATATATATATATATATATATGTGTGTGTGTGTGTGTGTGTGTATATATATATATATATAATACAACAAGAGATTACAAACCAACTCTTCTGCACAAGAGTACATGTATCTCTACAAGAGTATCTCCTCCTCCCAGATCTCCAACTGGATATACCTGAGTGCACTACAACTGTGCTTCTCAAACATAACCAGATCTCACATACCTTAAGCTACCTTGCATCTGCCACTGTGTATCCAAGCTCTCATTGTATTGTGAATCCGCAAACAAAACCTCTAGAAAGATCTACCAATGTGAAACCCTAACCATGCACCAATAAGTAAGTCTCTCCTCCATCACTGCAACAAACTGTAAACATGAATACAACTTCCTCTACCATGCTATATTCCTATGGATAAACAATACAGCAAGATCTCATGGATCTATAATACAATATCTCACAACATGTGGATCTACAAGAATGAGCAATAACAAGATCTCTTAACAACCTGTGGATCTAACAAGAAGAAAACCTAAGTGCTTTGCATACTATGCAAGCCATTACATGAGACTAAACAATACAAAGGAAATACAGTAGAAGATAATACCATCTTCTCACCAACAAGGTTCTTGCACTTTCCTTCTGTTCATCTTCTCTCCATGAAAGCTCTTGTCTTCATGTAATCTGCTTTTTCTTCTTCTTCTTCATCATTTCAACCAAGGATTATGCTCTTCTTCTCATCAACACATCTTTAACCCCATTTTTCTAGCTTATATAAGCTTAGACAAACTTAGGGAAACTTAGCCATGAAATTACATCCAATAGATTTTCTTTAAAACAAAAACAATAATAAAACTCGTGACTTAAAAATAAAGTGCTTCGTACAAGTAACTGGTGCTGGTTAGACCTAACCGCAGTCGGTTCCACCTTTTCCTGACCGACATTGGTTCCACTGTAACCGACGCTAGTTACTATATTTCTAGTCACTTTCCATTTCATGCTAGCTGTGAAGAAATCTAGCTCCACAACCTAACAGACAAGTGTCAATTTTTTATTGCACGACGGAAAGGGCTAGAATGAGGTGAAAAGGAGCTTAACTTGTATCACGAAGCTTCATCAGGGTCATATGATGGTCCAAGGTGATTAAATGGGCTTGGGATAATTTTTTGTCCTAAATAAATGGGATAGATGGGACAAACAATTGTGCCTCAACCTCATGTTAACATGTGTCCACCTACAAAAATGGCTAAGTCCCAAAAGCTTACTGTGAGGAGAGCTTTGAAGATGAAGTTTTTCGAAGCTCCAGAAGGAATTTTTGGGAAATTTTGTATATGAACTTAAATCCAAGAAACATTTTGAGATAAATTTTATGGGTCCCATTATCCAATTCTACATTCCACCCCCTTAAAATAGCCTTTTTTCTTGGGACCACACGGTGTGTCTACCAAAAAATGAACTATGGAAAGAAGCTCCTGAGTCTTGTGAAAAATATGAAAACACCATATTTAGAGCAATGGATTAAATTTACAATGGTATCTTGTTTTACCTCTGACTCTTTACGGATCTCCCTAAATCATCTTCCAAATATCAGGCACTATTTTGAATTGTAAGCTCCTTCACCTTCAAAAACATGCTTTCACTGAACTTGTTCCTAAACCTTCAAATCTTCCCTAAACTTTCATAAATCACATGAACTATGTTCTTAGATCTTCAATACCACTTCACAATGAATTTGGGACTTCAACTTCATCTTAAAGGGTGCACACATGTCCCGAAAAGGCTACAAATAGCCTTTCTAGGTCTACTGAATAATATGCCTTGAGAAACGTTGCATCAGAAGAAATTAAGGAACTTATTTTCATATTTCAAACACTTGGGAAAGGTTATTACAACATATATAATAATTTTTTGGACGGGGATAGGCACAAAAAAGGGGGAGAGTTGATCCGAGAGAAGTGATTATGAGGGTTTACATCCAAAAAATTTAACACTAGGGTATAGTTGTCATGTTTCAACATTGAAATTTTCATTTGCAAAAACACATGACAACAATTGACTCTAGTTTGGGGACATGTTTTGGATAAAGTGTAACTAGGAAAGGGAAAGTAGGAATCCTAGAATCTCATGACACCACATGGACCAGTGCCTTATCCATTGGGCTATACAGAGTCACCACAGAGATACACAGCATAACTTCCTTTATTGAACACACACACAACAAGAAACACACACACGACTGAAGGGAAACACACAACACGAGGGAAACACAAAAAAAAATTTGGAAACATCCTAAATTTCCTATATACATGCGGGGAACAACTCGCTTTTCTTGAAGAACTTATTTGAACTAAGTGTCTACCCGTGAGCGGGTATCACTAGATGTATTTCTTCCACAAATCCATTAACAAGTTCAACTTCTTGATAAATCTAGCATGATCATTAGTGTAATTGATGATCCATTCATTCATTCCATTGTCTTTGATGCTTTAGCACACTCTTTCTATCTTCTTTTTTATTCTCAGATTCTTTCCACTTGTTGAATTTTCACCACTGCCATGAAGATTATTCTTAATTATACTTGACTTCTCATTTTCATACCAAGACATTTTTTCTTCATTGTGCACTGCTTCATGGCCACTGCCTTCATGAGTTGATTATCGGGATATTCTTTAGAAAATTTGACATTATCATCAATATCTTGATGTCCTATGTTTCTCAATTGTACCAAGAAATCATCTTCCTCATACCTCGGCTCTTTTGCAACATTCTTCCTTACATTGTACATTGTGTGTATTACATCATCCTCTTGGAAAGAGAATGAGCTCAAGGTTGGGTGTGCAACATGGAAACTATCATTTTCTTCATTTTTTCCATCCTGGGATTTGACATCAATTATGGTGTTGATAGCGTCCTCCTCTTAATTAAAGTGAGCACTGAAAGGTTAAAGTTCATTAAAAATGTTTCCATTTTAAACAAAACCAGCCATAAGATGAAGCAACATTTCCTTTCTCCATTTTTTGTTGATAATTTTTCCATCCTCATGAAAAGGTAATGAGAAAAACACTTGATTTGAATTGTTGTCATTATCATTTTCCTGATCTTGATCACTAAGAACCAAGATATCCATTTCTATGATGAAATAATCATCTCCCTAAATAGATTCAGGCATAAACATGTTTTCATTCCCATATTTCTTGTCATATTATTCCATTAAGAATGATATTTCTTCATATTCACAAGCATACTCATCATATGGAAACTCATACTAAGCATTAAGAACATGATTGGAAATATTGAACTTACCTATGGAGAAGTTTATGAGCATCACTCCTTTTTTATCAAAATTTCTCGTTGTAGACACAAAATCACGCACTTGGGTACATTTATAGGTCTTAAAAGCATGATAGCATTTACATGATTGCTAAGAAATAAATTAAAAGTTGAAAACTATATTTGGCCTCTTTTCTTTGCGTCTTACTTTCTATTTGGCCTTATACACCCTAGAGCCCAATCAGAACTTTACTTATTTATCTTTCATGGCTTCAAACACCATCACCCAGGCACTCCTGTCTCTCATGGGTGCCCCTAACCCTTTCTTACCTTACTTGTGGTTTTTGGGTCTCTTTTATCTTTTGGGCATATTTTTTAGTTATGGGTCGGCCTTCCAGTTGTCAATTATGAAATTCAAACAAGGGAATCATATAAATACATAGTTATGTTTTCAAAATGAGGGAGCAAGCACTAAGCATTACTATCATCACCTAATCTTGCATTCCAAAGGCATTAAATCACTTCAAAGGCATCCATCTAACATCCATACAAGGGACAAGGGTTGCATACTTCTACATACATAACATAGGAAGGGGAAGTTTATTCTATTCCATCCACACATACTATTTCATTACTAAATTCTAGCTACAACCCGTTATTATTTGTTCAACTTGTAAAATGGCATGATAAGGCATCATTTCTACACACATACACAAGAACTACATAGAATTTGAGATGTAGTGAAGCACTCATTCGTAAGTTCACTCTACGGGTGATCTTTGGGGTCAATTTGACTCCCCATTCTATATTTTCCTTTTAGGTTTGATGTGGTTTGTGGGTATGTGTAGGTAAACTTTTCTTTTCTAGGTTAGAGGTAACTTCGGTCATCGAGCACCAAATATCAAGTGACCAACAGGAACCAACAACGAAGACCTTGTGACACAAAAGAAAACAGATCCTGAGCTCTTGCGCAATCACTAGCACCCAGAGACCTCTTCCCTAAACTAGGTGCCCAGTCCGGATCTGTTCCTGAGTTCCAAATTTCACATTGAATAGTGACGACCTTGTCTATAGTCTATTCAAAACTTGCACCTACCTAGATCACTTATTGTTCATTCATAAATAGGCTGAGTCCTCTTATCTCTCCTTCTTAGTGTTTCACATTACATGTTTTCTTATTTCTTGGATCTTACTATATATTATCATTTTGTACATCATTAGGAAAAATAGTTACTCTACAATATAGATTTAATTAAATCATTTGGCGAACCCGTCGCTCTAACCCTACCTTGCTTTTACACATTTTTTTGTTTCTTCTCCCATGGCTATCATTCATGACACTTTTACTGACGAATATCTCTATAACATCTAAGCCCATATTATTGAGCACCTTCAAGACCTATATCTCCTCTTATTCACTTCTCATGAAGAAGCCACTGATCTATCTGAGCTCAATCTTTCAGTTTTTATTGAAACATCTATTTCCCTTTCCACCCAACCTCCTAATTCTACCATTCCACCTACTCCTATTGTTCCCATTTCTATTCCTACTCCTACCAACCATTTCACTCCACCTCTTATTTATCACACGCGATAAGTATCCTCTTATGGCACTCATATCCTCTCTATACCAAGATCTCCAACTTCAAGTTCTTCAATTACAACAATCTATTTCGCATTCCTCTCCATCTCCTAATTCCTCATTATTCCTTCACACCCCTTTTGCATGCGCCATAACTGCTTATCCCCTCCTTCCCAACTTCATTACACCCAAGTTACCCACCTTCACTGGCCATGGTGACCCTCAAGAGAATATTTTATCTTTCCATGTGACATGTATGGATTATGTGGATGATCATACAATACTAGCTAATTTATTTCCTATAAGTTTGCAAGATTACGCCATGTGTTGGTTTTATGATCTACATGTTCATTCGGTAACTTTTTTTACACATCTAGTCGATGTTTTCCTTTCTCACTTTTCCATCAATATCGGCACCAATATCTCTTATGCATAACTTTCTCAAATCAAACAAGGAAATAATGAACATCTATATGACTATGTTTTACGTTATAAGAACAACCTAGATAAGATGACCAATGTACTCGCTAATTCGGAATTGCAATATCTTTTTATTCAAAGTCTCCTACCTCCACTATAAGAGAGTGTTATTTTTGAGACCTCTCCATACTTTGATCAATTTTTCCATACGCTCAAAATTCATGAAGTCAAACTCTTATCCGTGGGCAAACTAAAATATCAAGATACTCATTCATCCTCTTTTAATAGGTTTCAAGCTAAATCTACATTCAAGCCATCTCCTAAGCCCATTGAAGATAAAACCATTGTCAATATTATTTCTCCATCCCCTCACTTCAAGTGCAAGCTTTACGTCATACTTTTAGCAAATTACCCTACATACCTTGGTTTCTATTACCTCAATTCATTGAAAGCAATCTAATCACTCTTCCACCACCACTCAAACTTGACCCCTCTCACCCTTGTGGCCACAACTATGACAAAAATGCATAATGTGATTATCACCAATGTGTTGGGAATTTTATTGATCATTGTTTCAAACACAAGAATATTATTCAAGATCCAATTGATATCAATACACTTGAGCTCCCTAACCCATCCACTTTTACACCAGTCAATGATAATAAAAGGCTAAAAATATTTAATGACCCTTTGCCCAAGCATGAGAATAAAGCTCCTAATTCTTCTACTAATCATAGATATCACATTTTTCCTCCTCCTTCATCGGGCCCCCTTGACTTCCTTGTTGTTTTTTTTGATACCTCACCACCAATCATTATGTTTTTGGATCACGATTATCATGTTACATTTACTTTTGATTCATTACACATCAATGCTTCTATCGGTTCATATACTATCAATAACCGATCTTAGAGCATCGTCACATGCCTTTGACTCCTTGGACATCAGGTGGAGGTAGCTTTCCCTTCACTATTATTGGATAGCCTATTATTCCTCACACACTTTGGGGACATCAAGATTTCTTACCCCCCTTCTAATCACTATCACTTCTCTCTAGTATCTACTACCACACTTTGTGTTCCATGAATAATAACTTTTACACACTCTCATACCCTTTGATACACAAATTGTATCGTCATTAACCTATGAAATACTCTATTTCCATGGTTCATACTCGACTATTGAGGCTATATTTCTAAAATGAACCTCACATTATTCAAATTTCATGCTTTGTGCTTCATGGTACATCTTTCTAGCATATATTCACATAACACACTCATTACTCGATGATACACTCTTGTTCTATGGTTCATTCTTGATTGTCAAGGTTCCTATAAATGAACCTCATCTCATATACATCTGTTGGGGGCATGTTGCTCCTATTATCTTCACATTTTGTATACCACGCCATCGCATTCATACATTGTATTTGCATACCTTAGTTGCATTTACTCTTACTTGCTTATACTATTTACATGTTGCACATTGCTTAATATGTTAGTCAGATACTCAGTATGTCATTATATTTTTATATACACCCATGCGTGTTCACTTGGTATTTTGAAGTGAATGCAGATCTCTTACAACTCTTTACACGCTACAATGATGCTTGGAATTGTACCTTTTACAAGTCCCACTGAGGCTCCTGGGGGAATCTACCTTTACTATTCTCACACATTACATGTGTTATTATTTCATCATTTACTAATTCCTTTTTCTAGCAAATTACTTTCCATTGATACATACATGTCTTGAAATTATTTTTATCTTTCTAATATGCTAATGGGTGCTTCATGTGTAGCATTTATCTTACAAGACTCTATGCCACCATGGTTATTTGATACACTTTTTTTGACATTGTCTACTATTGTATGCTATTTTTTGCGAGCTATGCCCTATGTCTTGTATGATCATTGTATGTTTTTGACCGCTTCATCCTTAATTTTCTTGTGATATTGTGAGTGATGTCCCATGTTTGAAACCCACTTTTCACAGTCCATCTTGCTTGCACACTTGCTTGTTATAATTTTCTATATTACTAGATAGTTATGTTTACTACTAACACATGTTACTATCCTAATTTGTTTGTATGTTCCTTGGTTTCTACCATACACATCCCCTACCCCATGTAGGTATAAACTTCATCTCAGCATTAGGTCCTCTCTTTTGGGCCGCATTCTCCTACCATCATTGCATGCACCCCAAATGAGGGGGGAAAACATTGGGTGAATAAATCACCCCTACCATAGCTCAGAGCTACAATTCAGAATCAACACAGTATAGTAACAACACGGGAACAAAATCATAGAACATCCTAAAATCTGACTTAGATCCAACACACGGTACAGACACCAACGCCTAGTATTAGACACTAGTGCTCGAGAACTCATGTCCTCCCCTAGGTGTTAATCACCTTGGGTAAGACAGCCAAATTCTTAGTACATCACAATCTACAATAGTTCTTAGAGTAGTTCTACAAGTTACATGCATAATCCTCTAGTCACATAATGCATTCTATCTCCTATAATCAGTACAATCGAGACAAACAAAACAAATCAGGACGCACAGTCTCTAGTGGTGCTTATTGAGTAAAGTCATGAAAGGAGAGTAAAACCTAACCTCTTTCCCCAACACTTTCTCTTTAGCAGGAGATCGCCCAAAAAACCCATACTTGGTGTGAGATTACCCAAAAACCTCACCTTCAACATTTGGATCAACAACTTTAAGTAAACATGAAAACTTTTCTATCTCTTACTCTTTCACATATCAGGTACACACTTTCCTTTTTACACACTTTTACATACTTATACACATATTTCTTTGATCTATCATATACATAACTTTTACTACAATATTTCTCTTCTTTTGCAGGTCCATCCTTACAAGAAGTAACATACATACAAGCACAAAAAAAGGTACAAGCAATGCAAAATGATTTACCCCTAAGGTCCACTTCCCTTTCCTAGTCTCCACACTTCACCTTGCAATCATTTCATGCTTCACTTGTCCACTCAGCACGTTATCGCTACACTCTACAGGATCATAAGGTATGCATCTCTTATCTACTTTATGTTATCGAGTATTCACTCAAAAACATAAAATGATAAGAACTTTGCATATAATAAATGAATAATTTACAGAATATAATGCAACACAAGAGATATGGGGGGCCAAGATGCCCAAATATTCAATATATGCATAATAATACCCTTAAGGTAGGGCAACACCATGCAATGCTCCTTAAGGAAGGAGTAACTCCACAATCTCTCAAGATGGGAATCCACTTCGAGGGGGACACCTCCAATAGACCTCTTCCAAGCAGAAGACTCAACTCATACCTACATAACCCCTCATAATGATACTCACATCCTTTAAATAGGATGGGTAACACCTAATCCCAATGTAGGCTGACCCGCTACCCAATATAATTAATTCCTATGTGAGCCCATATAACTAAGGGGATGTGTGCCACATGTCGGCATCTCCATTAACCCATATACATTATAATATTATATCCCATGTGAACCCATACATATAACTAAGGGGATGTGTGCCACATGTCGGCATCTCCATCAACCCATATATATTATATTATCATATCCCAAGGTACATAGCATTGCCTCCCTCTTTGACATGTTTCGTCCCCGAAACATAAGAAGAAGCCATATAATGAGTGCGCTTTAAATTATTGCACACTTGTCACCATGCTCGATAATCTAACCTCTCATATGAAATCCTAGTGGGTGATGCTACTCTAAACCTGATTCCATATTCCATTGTTCTCATTTGGTTCCATATTGGTCCATATGTGCTCCCTCTTGGCATCTATGCATATCCATAATTATAATTCCTGTGATTCCATGTCATATAATTATTGTTCCATTGATTCCATGTATAGCCAAAAGTATTCATGTGATTCCCTTTATATCCATATGGATTTCTATCCTCATGTGTCCTAACATGTCTCCATGATTTTTTCCTCTCATGATGGTGTGGGTGTCGATATGGTGCCACCTTCGTATACTTAACCTTATCAACCTTTTCCACAACTTTCTTGTCCTCTTCCACCTTGTTTGTTACTTCTTTTTTCTCTTGAGTAGAGAAATTATTTGTGACTTTATGTTCTTCATCCTCTCCTTTTGATTCATCCTTATTCCCTTATTCACCATCTTCAAATTCATCTTCATGATCCAATTTTACATTACTTTTTTCTTTGCTAAGTGTGATATCTTGCAATGTAATTTTCTTTCTCTTGTACCATAATTTCATGAATTTCTTTTGCACATTAAGATTAATTGTTCCCAGGATCTCTAACCATGGATATCCAAGAACAATATCCATACCATCCATATCTAAAGAATAAAAATTTGAATGTAAAACATATTTATCCATAGAGAGATTTAAATCTTCAAAAATATGCTTACCATCCACTTGAGATTCCTTAATATATTTTGCTTGTACATGTAGATTTTGAGCTACATCCATATTGATGAAGTTATATTTACTGCTAGGGTTTATGGAAACAATTTCCTTTTTCCTTTGAATACACCCTTCAAACTGAAATATTGAAGCTTCCTTCTTTGGGGATGCACTATCATGTGTAACAGCTTCATCATCAACATTTTCTTCTTCTTCTTCTTCTTCTTATATTTCCTCCTCACTATTATCATTAAACTCTTCTTTTGTTTCCCATTTGTCAATGAAAACTTGTTCCAGTTCCTCCAAGGACCAATTAGACATTTCCTTTTCTAACTCAGAAAACCAAATTTGTGCAGCGCCACTAATCCACAATTTGAAGAACCAAATATCTGATGGTTCAAAGAATTTATTCCTAAATTTTTTCCACCATTCTCTAGCATCAATCCTGTCATCTCCAAAAAAAGTTACCATCCCCATGATCCACAAAACTAGGGTTTTAGGAATAGACCCTTTTGATCAAAACTTGTTCTAACCCTTTTAGCTAAAATTCTGCCAAAAATCAGAAATCACAGAACACAAACCCCACCTTAATTTTTGAGAGGTTTCTGAAAATGTAATAAATTTAGGAAAATTCCTCAAATTGTGGCCTAAGGAAGAAAATATTGAAAAAACATAAAACTATAATAACATTGACAAAATAGATCCAAAAATTCTGAAATTTTTACCATAGCTTTTTGAAGAGGATTCACAATTCTGATAAAAATTTAGAAAATTATTTCCAAAAACTACAGCCTATAAAGCAAATTTACGAGAAACCCTAAAAATGCAATAACTTCCACAAAACACTTCAAAAAATTCTGAAATTTGGATTCTTTCTTTATAAAACCATTTAGCAACTGTGGTAAAAAATTTGAGAAAATATTCGTAGCTATTTCCAAAATATAACCGAATCAATAAAATTAGGGTTTAGACCCACATTTTTTTTGTCGAAATCGAGGCTCTAATACCACTTGATAAGAACTTTGCATATAATAAATGAATAATTTGCAGAAGATAATGAAACACAAGAGATATGGGGGGCCAAGATGCCCAAATATTCAATATATGCAAAATAATACCCTTAAGGTAGGGCAACACCATACAATGCTCCTTAAGGAAGGAGTAACTCCACAATCTCCCAAGATGGGAATCCACTTCAAGGGGGACACCTCCAATATACCTCTTCCAAGTAGAAGACTCAACTCATACCTACATTCCCCTCATAATGATACTCACATCCTTTAAATAGGATGGGTAACACCTAATCCCAATGTAGGCCGACCCATTACCCAATATAATTAATTCCTATGTGAGCCCATATAACTAACTAAGGGGATGTGTGCCACATGTCAGCATCTCCATCAACCCATATACATTATAATATTATATCCCATGTGAACCCATACATATAACTAGGGGGATGTGTGACACATGTCGACATCTCCATCAACCCATATATATTATATTATCATATCCCAAGGTACATAGCACAATGATTTCATGCTTCACTTGTCCACTCGGCACATTATTGCTACACTCTACATGATCATAAGGTATGCATCTCTTATCTACTTTGTGTTATTGAGTATTCACTCAACAACATAAAGTGGGGGAAAATATAGACACAAAATCTCACACTTGGGTACATTTATAGGTCCTAAAAGCATGCTAGCATTTACGTGATTCCTAAGGAAGAAAACTAACAGTTGACAACTTTATTTTTCCTCTTTTCTTTATCTCTTGATTTATATTTGGTCTTACATACCCTACAGCTGAGTCAGAACTTTACTTATTTATCTTTCATGGCTTCAAACATCAACCTCCAACCAAGACAGCAATGCTTAGGCTCTCATGTTCCTCCTAGGTGCTCCTGACCCTTTCTTACCTTATTCACTCTTTTTGGGTCTCTTTTATCTTTCTAGAATATTTTTCACTTATGTTTTGGCCTTCCAATTGTAAATTACAAAATTCAAACAAGGGAATCATATAAATACATAGTTATGTTTTCAAAATGAGGGACCAAGAACTAAGCATTATTGTCATCACCTCAGCTTGTATTCCAAAGGCAGGAAAGGATTTCAAAGGCATCCATCTAGCATATATAAAAGGGAAAATGGTTACATACATCTACATACACAACATAATAAGGGAAAGTCTATTTTATTCCATCCATACATACTATTACATTGCTACATTCTAGCTGCAACCTCTTATCATTTGTGTAACTTTCACAAGGGCATCCTAGGACATCATTTCTACACACACACAAGAACTACATGGAGTCTAAGATGTAGTGCAGTTATCGGTCATAAGTTCACTCTTCGGGTGACCATTGGGGTCAATCCAACTCCCCATTCTACATTTTCCTTTTTAGGTTTGATGTGGTTTGTGGTTATGTATAGGTAAACTTATCTTTTATAGGTTACATGTGCCTTCGGCTATCAAGTAGTAAATATTAGGCAACCAACAGGAACCAACGAAGACCTTGGGACACAAAATAAAGTAGATCCTGAGCTCTTTCATAGTCACTGTAGTCTCTAACTCATGTACTTTCAGTCAATATTTAGTCCTAGTCCCATACTACTATTCGTATGGTTTTTTAGCGAAGAGAGTACTAATTAACTTATGTCTTTGGCAATTTTGATTTTCTTTCTATCGTCATTTCCAACCTTACACTTTCATTTTCCCAGTAAGTATTGGCATTCTACATTTTTCCTATTTTTGACTGGGGTGCCCCAAGCACCCTGGTACCCTCTAGGGCACCTGGATCCTCTTTGCACTTTAATCTCATCTTTTGGGCACTTTTTAGTCATTTGAGCTTTCTCTCTTTTTGGTGTTCAGAATTTTCAGGGTTAATTACGAAATTAGAACAAGATAACCATATAAATATAAAGTTATGAGACCATAATGAGGGACCAAGCACTAAACATCTTACTATCACCATCTAGAGTTTCATCCATCAAAGTGTCTATAGCCACATTTGCATCAATCTAGCTCCATCACAAGGCACACAAGGCTGGTTCATTTGCATCACACTTGAGGGGAGTCTATTATTTCCATGCACACATATATTACATTCTATATCTATTTATTTCTCGCTACTTCACAAAGCATTATTGGCACAAGAGCAACCTAGGGCACGGTTTACACACACACACCTAGAACTACATTGGGTCTGAGATGTAGTGCAACGCTTAGTTAGTAAGTCCACCATTGTGGACACTGAGGATAGTTCGACCCCTTCATATGCATCTTTATTTTTAGGGTTTTGATGCTTTAGTTGAGGTTTTGCAGGTCTCTCCTTCATCTCTGATTTACAATGACATCAAGCGTAGTTTTAGTAAAGCTAGTATGACAAGAAGAACATATATGCAAACATCCAACAACACCTTAGAGGAGGGTTTTAGACCAGGGTGCCCAGATTTCAAACTAGGGCACCCACGAGTGCCCCTATCCCTTTCTAGGTGCCCCAGTCTAGTCAGAGAGCTCATATTTATACTTTCTCAGGCTTCTGTGTAATCATTTCCTCCTCATGTTTTCTTGGTTCACATTGCAACACAGTTCCACACCATCTACAAATCAGCTAAGGATTTTTTTAATCCATCTTATACGTTAGGGTTTACATTTCTATTTTCTTAGTTGTTTGAGTCATTTGCTTCATTTGTTTATCTTTTATTTCCTACTTTTCATAACATTATATTAGCCTAGAATATTCCATATTTTAGTTAATGGACATAATGACAACTATTACTACGCTTTGCATAAATAATTAAACATCTTGAGCGTCACGGATTTATCTCATTCACTGCACAACATTCTGTTGCATGCCCATATACAAATGATACATCTCCATTGGTTCCTAAATATTATTCATCTATATCTAATGAACATCACGCTACCACTTCTTGTGTGCCTTCTTTGGTTAATCAAGTGTCGCCTATTCAACCCACTCAAATTACACAATCTCCTTTCAAGGTTTGTCTTATGTCACCTCCTTCTCCTCAGTAGTGTTATCAATTCTAACTAAGAAACCTCCTCTTAAGGTTGAGCTCATGCCTCCTCCATTAAAGGTATCTGCAACATCACCATCTCATGCTCAACAACCACCTCAGCAAATGTTCATCAAATTTCCTATTACCCCAAAGCTTATCTTACAACAACTTCTTGAAAGTAATCTTATCACGCTTCCTCCAACACTTGAATTAGATCCATCATGACCTAAAGGAAGAAATTACAAGGAAAAAATTTGGATTGATTATCACTGTTGTGTGGGACGGTCTACTAATAGGTGTTTTAAACTCCACACCATCATCCAAGATCTTATTAATAACAACAAGCTTGAATTTCCACAGGATATGGACTCTGCATCGGTCAACAAAAATCATAACCTCAAATTATTTGGTAACCCGCCTCCACAACACAAGAAATAAATAGTTAATTCATTAGCTAATCATACTTATCACACAGTTCCTTCACCTGAATCGGGGGCCCTTGATTTCTTAGTTGCTAACACCAAAGTTTTCCTCTTGGTTATTTCTTTTTCTGATTATGATTATCATGCTACATTCTGTTATAATCACTTACACATTAGCGCATCTATCAAAGTAGTCCCCATTAATAATACTAAGGTTGAGTAATCATGTCCTATCAGTGCATGTTCTCTACCACTTTTTGATGTTATCAGTTATCCGCATTTGCAACTCTCTTATCCAATGAAAAATTCACATGGTGTTGTTAAGCTACATTTTACTGTTGGTCCCCTTACTATGTTGGCACCCTTCCTCGTGGGCTAGACATTTGATGGTTGTGACATGCTTCTAGGTCTCAACTGGATTCATAGGTCTAAGTCCATCTCTATGAATCATTTGTGACTCAAATTCATTCATAACAATCAAGTTGTTTCTATCAACGGTATACCTCCATCTACTCCATGTTCATCATCTCCTTGAGCACTGATTCAAGTATCCCCTACTTCAGCTAACACATTGCAACCCATGTTAGTTAAATTGCAATTTACTCCTAGTTCACCTACTCGTACAACATCCACGCAGCCTCACCTCTCTATTATTCCTACACATAGGCATAGGCCCATTCCTCGCATAGTTACTGCATCTCAACATAGGTCACCGCCTTGTTTTATTCCACACAGATCTCTAATGGATACACATTTTTTCACACTTATACGTTTGTTGTATACTCATCCATTGCATGCATATAGACTTCACTCACCCACATAGAAACTATTTACCATTCCACTACTACTAGCACATGTTGATACACTTTCACTGTCACTTGCATTAGATGAGGGACCTTCATCCTTCACATTCATTGGTTAGTTCAGTCTCTAATACACACTTGGGGGCATAACATTCACACATCCCTCCGCCGCCCCCCCCCCCCCCCCCGCCATAGTAGCATCAACACATGTCTCATACTCATATTTATATATATCCACATTCTAGAATTTGTAAAGTCATCTACACCACATACATCATCATTACCATATGATGTTCTCTTGTGCTTTGGTTCACACTTGAATGTTGAGGGCATTTTACACACATGAACCCCACACACTGCACACTAGTTATTACACAATAGGCATTGCATATCATCACGTGATACTATATCATCTACATATAGTACACTACATTACTATGCACAACACATGTCTCCCTACATACACCATACACATTCTACTCGTGTTTCACACATTACACCATGGTTATCACATATAATGCATCTTTCATACATATCATCTTACATCCTTCACATTGCATTTTACATCTTGCATTTTACATCTACTACGCTACGTATCTTACGGCATTTACACAGTATGCATTACATCTTATTCTAGCACACACATTACACATTTTACATAGTCACCTCTACACGTTGCAATCACTACCCAATGATGCACCCTAGACTCATGGTCCATAATAGAATCTTCAGGGTATACATCACAAAATGGACCACATCACCATCACATGTTCATTATGCATTCTTCTTTTTTTCTCATGCGACATTCCTAGGATTTTTGATGTGCGCCTTAGACTATAAGGTCACTTCTCATAGCATTATCTTATGATAGGTTATATCATCACTTTCACTTACATTGTTTAGTGGTATATGCTTTAGGCTAAATCACTGCTCGTTTCCATTCATCTTGTCATGATACAAAGCTAGGCTATATATTCGTACACAGTTCATCTCTATGTCGAATTTCATCACTACACACTCATCACAGTGTGTTACATACACCACATACTTCGACCATTTCCTGATGACACTCTCTTGTTTATGGTTCATTCTTGACTATTGAGGGGCCATACTAAATGAACCTCACTGCATACAACTACATTCACTTGGGGGCACGAGGCTCCTATCATCCACTTTGCATTCCACTCCATCCATCCACAACATACTACATTTTATGGTTGTATTTACTCTTGTTTGCACTTGGTTTTACATGTTCACGTTACTACGCACGTTAGATAAATCTCTTGTATACCATTATCTTTACCGTACACACATGCACGTTCATGTCCTTTCCTAGTATCACACCGATATAGAGCTAGTACACATAACATGGATGTTTGACACATTACCTACTGGGGGCATTCACATTCATACACTATAGGTGTTATGGTTCAGTTTGTACTACGAACTTTACATTATCCGGTTATACATGCTTTGACATACTTGTTATTTTTATAACATGCTAACGGGTGCTTCATGTGTAGCATTTGCTATGTAGGGATATTTTCCTCCATAATTTTTTGTCACTCATGTTTTCTATTATAGTCAAAAAAAATCTTTTTTAGGCCTGGCCCTTTGTTGTGTATACACACTTATTTTTTTGCATCCTTGAGTGTCTTGTGACACCGTGAGTGGTGTCTCATATTTGCAACCCTCTTTTTATGGTTTGTGATTATCTTCTTGGGTGTTTACATTGTCTACTTATTTTTAAGCTTACACATTACTTGTTTTCCTTATACATGTTCTCTACATGCATGTTTGTTCCTACTAACACTTGTTCCTAGCCACTTTTTTATGTGTGTCTTAGTCTTTACTAAGAACATTCCTTTCCCCCTGCAAGGTAGGGTTTCAATTACACCTTTGGTCATCTTTTGGGGTCGCATTCTCCTATCCACGACGCCACATGCATCCCAAAGAGGGGGGCATCATTTGGGGTTTACACACGGTATCGATATAATTCAGTCTAGTCTACAGTCTTCATCCATGGCACAGTTTAGTTTACAGCAAGTGGGTTAAGACCAATCTATGAACCCCATACTCAATAGATTTTATAGGAAAGATTGTGCTTAGCATTCTAGGGAGCAGTTACAGGTTGGAGGATACAGTGGACTTTCCTCCCTACACTACTTCGTCTAGTGGCGTCGAATCGCCCAAAAAACCAAACAATATAGAGATCTCTTCACCAATCAGAGGGAAGCACTTACATGTTGGAGAATAAAAAAGATTTCTCCCTACACTTCTTCAGCCACATTGGTGTGAGATCACCCAAAATACATGCACTTCACCAACAATTATAGGATATCATTTTCTTCACCCTTTTGTCTCATCACGGATCAGGTGCACATGTTCCTTTTTCATTATCATTTTCTTATTAGCATGTAGGCCTAATAGGTGTTATCATTGATGCAAAACCACATTAATGAAAAAATGGATGTTGTATGATGATAGTATGATGATGTTTGTGTTGTACAGGAAACCTAGTTCTCATGCAAGTGAATGCCGATACTGGAAGCCACCAGTAACTTCAAATGATGGAGGGCTTAGGACCTCATATGCAGATATGGATCTGTAGGCGCCAAGAAGATGGATCTATGATAATATCTACAAAACTGAAATATATGTGATTAGATAACAATATGTGGGGGTTTCCCAGACAATGATGGTTCCAAGAGGCTATGAACTCCCTTGGAGGATGTCAACCCCCGTGTCTAGAAAGATGGCAAAAAATGGTGAACATTTGATAGCATGCAAAAACATTAAAATACAAAATGGCAAGTAACTTGAATGATGAGGGGACTTAGTTAGTGCTCTGATATGGAGATGAAATGGGCATCAGGATCGCAAGATGATGAACAATGTCAAAGCTTTCTCCAACACTCCTCACCTCTAACTTATAACAATGGCAAAGGTTTTCCTTGACCTCAAACTTACAAAATCTATTTCATAATTTTCTTCTTATTTTCGAAAGAGGGGGGAAGACCTATATTTATATCTTGGAGAGGGGGTAACTTAAGGGTTAATGGGTAACCGGGGTTTGATAAAGTAACCTTGATCAGGTGAGTGAGGGGGACATGATTTGACTTATTAGGTGAGATAATAGATTTGATTTGATTGAGTGGGGTTCATGATTTGGATGGTGGGGGACACAATTTGATTAAGTGGGGTGATGTGATTTAATTGGAATTTTTGGATACTATTAGCACATAATGAGGTTTAGGGATTTAAAGGAGATTAATTGATTAATCAAACATGTAGGTTTGGTGGGAAATGGGATTCGCGTGGATAAACCTATTAAAGGAGAGAAAAATTTGAGTGATACTAAAATTTGGTGTCTACATTTTTTCCCTTTTTGTTGAGTGGTTTGTGATAGTAAGCCACGACATAAAAATAAAAAGGGTTGGATGAAATCATGTGTCTGTAAAAGGGGTGGATAAAAAGATGACCAAAGGCAAGATGCCCCAAGCAAAGAAGGATCGCAATAACAATAAAAAATATGGTGGTGACTCCAATATCACATTGGTAGAGGACAATTACGAACTCAACGGAGACGGGCGACAATGTTTTACGAACCAGTGGGTAGGTGGAGACCATAGCAGTATGGATGTAAACCATGATGACCAATGGGTCATAGGTAAACATCAAAGTATGCTCAACTGAATGTGAAGAGTATGCAAAATCCTTCGTACGCAAGGAATCGAGTGAAAAATCATGCGTCCGCAAAAGGGACGAGGAGTGAAGTCCTCCAAGATCAAGGAAGTTGTTGAGATAGTTAATGTGGATGATATGTTCAAGGGCGAGGGAAGGTTGCTCTCCCAGCAAAAAGGATTATATCACTGTATGAAAATTGGATGTGAATGAGTTAAAGGATGTCGAAATAATTTATATGAGATTGTTTTGGATTTGAATTGGATAAACGATCGGAGACCACAAGTGTGCTTGGCAAGGATAAGCAGTATTGATGAACAATGGAGGACCTTCCTTAGGAGGAATGTCATGTGCAAGAGGGATGTTAAGGGATGATATGGATGGAGGAATCGTGGGAAACCCGACGGATGGGATACGAATTAGATTAAATGTAGATGGAGAAGGATATTTCCTCAGAATGAGGAAATCATCTTTCTCAAGAAGGTTGTGGATGATTGTCTAAAAGGCCTTACAATGTTCAATTTCATGGCCCAGGGTACAATGATAAGCGCAACTGCAATTAGGATTGAACCATGATGGCTTTGGACCATAGGGATTAAAGGCTTTAATGGAAGGAAGCGTGATGGCAGAAATTTGAGTTAAATTGTGAAGGATATCTACGTAGGACCCCATCGAAGTGTTAAAAGGAAAATAACTCTTATGATGTTTTGGCTTGGACTTAGGTACTGATATAGATTGGATGGGTGAATTAGATAAATCAAATTTGGTTGGAGGATTGGATTGTTTGGATTGGGATTTAGGTGAGGATGTACATTGGATGGGTAGATTATATGTCTTGGATGAAAAATCAAATTTGATTGGAGGCTTGGATTGTTTAGATGTGGATTGAGCATTGTGATATTTCGTAGATGGAGAGACTAATCCTAAAATAGATGTTGTGGCATTGGATTGTTGAAAAGAGGGAAAATATGAATGTTTACGAACATGTGCAGGGGACTGTCGAGGATGTTAGCCACGAGCCTTAGAATTTTATCGAGAAGATTTAGCCTTAGCATGGATGATAATAACTTCAACTGGAGGATCTGATGGTAGTGGTGTGCATATTGATGGAGAAAATGTCCTAAAACAAGAAGAGGATATTAATGGAGAAATAATTGTTTATATGATGCGATTAATGAGATCTATGTGAGATGTGGATTGTTTAGGTTTTGGCACGGAAAGAGTTAATTTTGGAGAATGCAAACCATATTTATTTGACTTAGGTGGAGGTGTTTGTTTAATAGATGTTTCAAAGGGTATCTTTGATAGGGTTGCAGATCGAGAGGATTTGGTCGTTGTGATAGAAGGATTAAGTAAAGAGTATTGGGATAAACCGGGTGATGTGGCCATGGGCAAGGATATATGTACAGATGTCAAGGTAGGGATAGGTGGATTTTTTAATATGATAGATATAGGGGTGGTTGGGATAGATAGGGATATAGGCATATTTGGGATATTATGAGATGTGGGTGATGTGGTGATGGGCATGTTTTTTGGGGGGTTGAATATGATGGGTTGGGGCATGACAGATGTGGATGAAGTGGTATGTATACTCGAAGCCAATGTGGATGTGGTTAGGGTTGTTGGTGTGGTCAGTACGAAAGAAAGTGCAAAAGGAGGAATTGGGATTAACTCTAAGGATGTTATAATGGGTGAAGGTGGAATGGATGTAGATAAGGTGGTCAAATCTATTGGATGGGATGTGGTAACCGATGGAGTAAACATTATACGTAATGCAGAAAATGCAGGAGTATTATCTAGTGTAGAAGTAGGTGAGACTGGTGGTTTTATAAATGTTTTGAGGGGTAAGAATGATATGTTTGCTAGTGGGGTTGATATCAGAGGTGGGGTTGTAAAGCTACATGTGGTAGAAATGAGTTTAGTTGGGATGGTTGAAGAGATGAGTGATGTAGATGTAGTAATAGGTGTGTTTGATGCAGATGTGGGTGAAGGCATAGATGTGAGAGATGTAGAGATATGTGTGGATTGTAACACTCTGGTTTTGTATGTTAACTTGGTGAATGTTTTACATACTGTTATAGTTGTTGGAATGAAAGCAAACATGTTAAGATATGTTTTGATCTTAAGATAATGTGTTGCTAACTTGGATTCTTGCATACTGTGATTTATTGCATAGAACAACAAATATTGTACTTGTGTGTTTGCTGATGTGATGACAGATTGTCGTATAATTTCTTGCTCTTGTGCTGATTGACAGCATACCCTGAATCAATTCCATTGATTCAAGTATGTTGAGGCCCTCTTGTCTTTTCTATGATTAATTCACACTTGAACTGGACTAGGATTATTATGAGCGTGCAGCACCTGATTACAGGTGTGAATACCTAGCACGAAAATGCCAATGACAGGGGTTCGATTCTTGAACCCTGTACTGTCGAATTTGGGACCTCGTGGGGCGAGAAACGCCTGGACACGGGTGGCCTTGGCATGTAATCTGAAGGATGGAACGTCCTGCTCTGCGTTAACGTGAATGTTAGTAAGGGGCTGGAAGGAAGTTGTTAGTGTTAGTGGTTAGTGTGAATTAAACCTAAACTAACCCTAAGGCCTAACATACATCCTACACTACTATCCTAAGTGGATTTTTAAATTTAAAAAAAAAAAGAGGGAAAATAAACCTAAATTCTAAAACCTAAGGTTGAATTAGGACCTAGGTTGAATACTACTTGCAACCTAAACTAATCCTAAACTAAGGGGTACGCAGACCCTTGGGAGGAAAGGGATAAGGATGAGAAGGAGGCATTCATTGGTATTTAATGAACCGTCCCTTCGTGGACGGCTCCAGTTTTGGCGGGGTAGGTAAGGAATTTAGAGGCATCTATTTTGAAATAGAGCCAAATTCAGTTGCATGGAAAATTTGAAATATAGAAGCTCGCCAACCCAAGTGGCGGTGGCGTGAGAAGTAAGGAAAAAGGCAGCGCCTTAATTGCATTAATTATTTTTGGTCCTCGCGACCAGCTCGCCTTGGAAACAGCATGAGGAAAATTTGATTTTCATTTTTTGTTGGTTCGAGCCTTTTGTAGAGTTGCTCTGCATTTGGTTTCTTTGGTCTGGTTCAGTCGAACCAGCTTTTGGCATTTGACATTTTCTTGGGGATTTGGAGGCTGTTGTTAAGCCGAAGAAGGAAGGAAGTGTTGGAGAGTTTGTGCTGTCACTGTGGAAAGGAAAAACGCGGCAGACAAGGTTTTCATTCGAGCTCTGGAAGAAGAGATTTCAGGCAAGTTAAGCCCTTCTCTTTAAAAAATCTTTGCTTTGATTAAATGTTTCATTAAAACAACCCTACTCTTGGGTTGGGATTGCATGATTGCTGTTGAGTTGATTTGGAAATGGATTTTGTTGGTTCTTGCCTTCTTTTCTTTGGAAAATGATAAGGAGATTTGCTTCTGGCTGCTCTGTCTTGATTTGTTCTTGCTCGAATCATGGGTTGGAATATGATTTTCAGTATGTGGTTGTTGACAGTTTGTGGAATGAAATAAACATTTTCTTTCTCTGTACATGTGGTATGGAGTGGGCAGGCTGTTTAATCTTTTCCTTATAGTGTACTCGTTCTCCTTGTTGTTGTGCTTGGAACTGCTATTACATGTGAAGAGAAATATGGAATTACAGTCGTGATTATATCGCTCCTTACTGGGGATTGATAACTCTTGGTATTCTTCAGAAATAATATGCATCATCTTTATGGGTCGCTGAATTCGACTGTCCTTGTATTTTATTGAATGGAATACCTGTCCTGTCGAGCTGGGTGTTAAACAGTAAAGAGAGAACGTCATAGATATCTTAAGATTGTGCTTGATGTATTAGTTGTGTCGCTATGAATTGGGTTTGTCGACCCTTGCTGTCTTTTCTCTTCGGAAATGTTAAGAAAATTGTTTCTCCGTTACTGTGTTTAACTGTTTTGTCTTCTCGAATGGATTTACCTCCATGAGGTGCCGGTTATGGGTATTATATGAAAATTTTAATTGGTTATTCTTGTGGAATGGAAGGTAAACTGTACAGGTTACTGGAGTTGTTTTTGGCATTGAAACTATACGTCCTTTGGCTGATGGACTAAAATTAAAGAAGCATTAGTGTTTGAAATTGTTTCTTATTGAAAGTTTCAAGGATATAGATCCTTTCCCTTCTCCAGTTTTGGGATCTTAATGGAAATGGCATTCGGGGTTTCTTTGGGTAATCGAACTCGATTTTAATAAAGTAATAAGTAGTATTACATTGTTGTGCCTTTCCTTGGATTGGATATAGACGAACACGTATTGGGTATTCGTGAAGTAGGAAAAGTGAATCGTTTTCCTTCTGAACTCCTTAATGAAGTATGTCTTTTCTTACGGTGTGGATAAGATGGTTTCATTGTGTTTTCTTGATACTGTTCGGCTCTTCTTAATCAGACTATTGACGCAATTATAAACTGGTTTTGTAGTCTGTGCAATGAATGATTATAATCTCTTCTTGCTGTAATGAAGGTTGACCCCATTGCGTCTAGCAGTTGTGGTTTGACCTTCTGATATTTTTTTTTTTTACTATCTTGTGAATGCGAACTTGGCTGGAATGTTCATTGCTGTAGCTCGTTGGATTGCAGCTGTACTGGCTATGTGAGATGCTTATCAATGAGAACATTTACTCTGTTATCTTTCTAAGTTGAGTTGTCATGCTAAGAAAAACATGATTTGAATGTTTTTACTTCATTCTGAATACAATGATTGTTTCTTAATGAAGTCATAAGAGAATGAATTCTTCTCTTTTTGTTATTTGGGACTCTGAAAGTGACATTGGAATTATAGTGCATATGACTTGGTCTTGCTGTAGATAACAACAATGTACCACCTGTTATTAAGAACTATATACGTTTCAGAGGTATAAAAGATCATATGAATATATACTTGCGTGATTGCATAATTGTTGTTGGTTAGCTATACAGTGTAAGAAGTAGGGAATCTTCTAGTATAGCAAATACCTAGTATGCATATTGATATGGCTTGCTCAACGATGAAAATAATGTCTTACTAACCTGTTTGGTGTTCATATGAACTGGAAATAAATGAAATTATTCTTGCAGCCAGAAAGTGAATTTCCGATTGGATTTTGTAAGTTTCACTCTGAACTGCTATCTTGAATTGATTTTCGTTTGGATTCCACTGTTAGGACAGTCATGTGGAAGGAAATAGAGATATGAATGAATGTGTTAGAAAAATGATCTTTCTTCTTTCATTCAGTTAGAAATCTGGAATTCGTGAATGATGAATTTTTATAGTGCTCAGATGGGAGCTACTATATGCATTGCCGTTCGCTTTCTTGTTTGTACTTGAATGCTTTAAATTTAACATGCTTCACGAACGGAAAGGAAAGTAATGGATTTATATTCAGTTAGTTTCATCCTTTGCATTTGTTATTATTGGAAGGCGTGGAAAGGATAACTGTATGCTATATAGGCAGCAAACTACTTGTATTCCTAACGTTACAAATATTGTAAATTGATACTTGCAATGATTATGTGGAAACGGGACAACAGTCCCTTGGCTGATTGTGATGATATTTTTCTGATAGTTCAGTTGTTATGCTGATCTCTCCTTTGTGCCTATTTTGAGATTGATGTTTGTTGTCGTTTCATAAAAGCAGGGTTCTTTTATTGAAACAGTTAGTTGAAGCATCTTATTTTAAGGATAAGTGCTTAATGTGCTCAGTTCATTGAACTGACCCGTGCAATTCATTTTGCAGATGGAATTTGATTAAATATGAAGGCATGGCTGTTTCCTGATACCTCTTGATTAGATGTAAAATAAATTGTAATTGTTGCTTTTATTCCTCTTTGAGGAATTGCGAAAGAAGAAAATACATTCTTCTGTCCATGAGTTGTATGGATGCTTTGTATAAACCATACCCAATCAGCTGGATTGGCAAATGTATAAATTATGTCTTGAAATATTGAATACAATTACAGGTGTGATATTTTCAATAATTATATCAGTTGATATTGTTGTTTAAATTGGAAATCTGATGTTATTTCCTGATTTGGAATTGTTTCATTATCCTTGGATGGATGTTGAATTGAAACTGATATCTATTCTTACTTAAATACAACTTTTAAGTTGAACAATGCAATTAGTTCATACTTGGGTAAAGATGAATTTTTAAATTGACATTAAAAAGGATTAAGAAGAATATGATTTCATAATCAGAAGGTATTCAGGATTAGCTTAGGAGCTAAGGAATATCAATTCAATTTCAGAGTAATCGAACTTTGTTTTCGAACTCCATTAATGATCCCGTTTGATAAAATTCAGAATAAAGGATATAGGATAAATGTATCCATAACCAATGATCCTTAACTATATAACGTTAAGGAGAACAAATGAATAGGTTCATTTAGAATTAGACCTCGTTTAAATGATGTCTAATAAGATGGAATTCTGAATTGTTTACAGTTGTGGAAAAACTTGGTTAAGTTTAATAGGTTAAACTTATTAAGTTTATTGATAATGGACTGATTAGTCAGATAAAAAAATAAAGAAACCAAGAAGAGAATATGCAACCCTTCCGTATGAAGGAGGAGATGCGTATTAAACTAGAAGACAGATTAAGTCTCTCCTAGCTACATACAACCGTAATGAGAACGAGGTTTAAGGATCAGCATGACTGCTGAAAGTTGATCTTAATGATTAGATTACGACCAAATCACACTCGAGCTACATGAATACTCTCGATGAGCGGATTCCGTAGGACATTGACATACGCCAACTACACTATGATGTCATCATGAAGGTGGGACCTTCATGACGACACAATATTATAGCTGACATATTACAATGCCCTCCCAAATTAAATCATCGAGTTTATATAAGCTGGGTACTAAGTTCTTAGATGGGGATAGGAATGTGAACCCGTATACGGAGTAACTCCGGAGGACTAAAGGTAACTAGACACACGGAATCGTTAGGGGACGACACCGTATGTCTGTGTATCTTTAGTTACCATGAGTAACTTCCTATACTCGTTCATATTGTTAGTTGGGGTTAGAACTTGACCTTAAATGGAAGGACTGGTAGAGGCCAAGAAAGACCATTCTAGATAACAGACGAAGTGAGGTGAAGAACATATTCCATTGGTGTGTATCACATCCAGAAATATGATCATGCAAAGCATGTGAAAATCTTTGGCCAAAGTATCGCAAGTGCTGGTTGCGTTGTCCTAATCACCTAGTTTAAGATGCAGGATGTCAGATGAATATCAGTAACATATATTCAGATAGGCTTCTTAAATGGATCACTTCAATAACCAGAAACGGTAAGAGAACCCTGTATATTCATTATACAATGCATGAATTAACATGAAGGATCGGTAAGTCGCCGAGTCATGAAATGAGAGATCGCTGAAACTCCAAGCCATAAAATGGGAGATCGGTAGTTCTTCGAGTCATTTACAGCAGCATATGGTCACTGTTATATGATTGAATGACATTGAATGTGTGTTCCATATTGCAAGTATGTGAACAGAGAACATTGGTTTTAAAAGGAAATTGTGTGATCCAAACTGCTTTAGTTGGACAGAGAACAATTATTAAAACTTAAACGTGTGTTTGAATTATATAATTCATAACAGGGAACGTTGTATAAAAATATATATATATTTTCTTGTTCTAGTATCTTAAAATGAGGATGTTACAGTATCAACTTCAAATGCTCAAAATTGATCACTAATTGAAATTGGGTCCAAAATGAAATAATGTTAGGGTCTTTCGGATGGCCCTAATTGGGTCTTGTAATTTGTAATGTGAGTTTCAAATCTTATTCACCAAATTAAAATATGTTACATTTTATCCTGAATTCACATACTTCGACTTTTGGATCTTTGAAATGGACAAATCTTACAAAATTACAATAGGAAAAGATTTGGTTTGAGAGTTTACATAGAAGCGATTATTATCTTGCAAAATTACTTCTAATTTGTAAGACCCCTCAATATATACCAAAAAAAGTTACAAATCAATAAACAAAAATGCATTAAAAAAATGAAATACTCCAAAAGTGCTTTCAAAAAAATACTTGATCATTAAATGAACGAAAACACTTATTCATTTATAATAAACAAATTCAAACCAGGGAAAATTAGTGTACATGACTGACCTCCAAAAGTAAATGGAATAAGTGGGAAAGTGCTAGGACAATACATACAATCCTAATCACAGATCAGGTTAAACACAAGGCGAATGTGGGGATTGCACAAAAATACATGAAGATGGTTTCGAAGCTTCAAATGTTGCCATAACAATTAATTTGGACCATTCACCCATAAATAGGCAAAATAGATTTATTTATTTATTTATTTTTGAGTGTCTACATGGAGTCAATCCTTCTTTAATATTTCTAAGATGGAAAACTTATCTACAAGTTTAATATTTAAATAAAAACTCGACTAAATTCTTATTCCGAAACGTATTTGGTAATAGATCTACTTCAACTTAGAATATAGAATTGAACAGTACTTATTCCACTAAATTATCTTCAGAGTCAACCAACTCTGAATTTGTGGGGTTTTAAAACCTACGGTAAAACAATTACAGGTATTATTTTCTCAAAAACTGGAAAAAGTGAAAGCAATTGATACGAGTAAAATGAGAGATATCTAGTTATATAACCATCACTTTCTGTCTGCAGATAGTAATTTAAAATCCCCCTAATTAAGCCCTCCCTTCGAATATTAACAGCATCGTGGCTTTGCATTCTCGTATCTGCATATCTTATAGGATTTTCATTTCACATAATTGATAATTTTGTCTCTGACATAAATATTGGTAGTGGATTAATTCGTAAGAATCTTCTGGGTACAACTGCGTAACAATTGAGTTTTCAGATGTTTTGGGCTGCTCTGCTGGACCCATCATCAGGGATGGAAAGATTTTGATAGTTCTTCAATTTTATGACTTCTCACTTTGTTCATTTTGGTTATATAGCTATGTTTGTGCTGTCTGTGTCTATATGTTGTTCTGAGTTGTTTTGGCTATGTTGTTTTGTTGCACCTCATGAAATACAGACAATAAGGTTAAAAAGTTTATGGAAATTCAAACTGATAGTGCAAAATTTCTTGTTTCATAAACATATTCTTTGATAAAAAATTCAAATTTTGTTGCACCCCCAAGATATAGACAATAATGCTAAAAAAAAGTTAATGGAAATTCAAACTGATTCTGCAAGATTTCTTGTTTCATGTTTATATTTTTTTGATAAAATTGCTAAATAATAATATTGTGGGACAAGAAAGCCAATTATATCAAGTTTTGAAACACACAGTATGCTCAAGAGATGATGGCGATTCTCTGGACAAAATGCACCTATGCCCATGCATGCCACATTAATACCAAGAGATGGCGATTCTCCACCCATGCCCATGAAAAAAACTTCAAATATTTTCAAAAAAGTGTGTTTTCCAAAGAAGTGTGTTTCTCAACACGCCATTTTCCAATGTAGTGCCTGTGCGACCTTCATTTTCTTAAAGAATGCTTTTACCAGCCCTGCTGCGCGGGCACAGATGCATCTCATTACAGCACATAATAAATATTTGAAAGCAATCTGCCTTTTGTCTTTTTTGATTGACACGACACCTAACAGGGTGTTAGACGATGGCATGGTATGTATGTATGTATGGGCATATGAGAAATTTGTCAGGAAAATAGCCAGCAGCCGTCCAAGACGGTGGTTCTCTATAATGAATGGCTTAGCTAATAAACCATGAAAGGGGAATCCCATACCAATCTGTACATGTATCATTTTAACGGTTTGGAACGAGCAACAAACATACTCATCTGGCCAGCACATTATAATCCGTACGGATGTATCAAAGGTCTTCACATGTAGCAATTGCATTTTAAATGAATTGATATTTCCTTTTTAGACTTTCAAAATATTTATATAAGAATTGAAGCTGATTTCATTCCATCTCTTCCTTCTCTGAATAGCGAAATCAAAATAAGAGTATTTTGTGGCAATTATTTGTTGTCCTATAGACTGCACGAGTCTTAAATATGATAATCTAATGACCAAGCCATACCATCTAGATCTTCTAACAGAATGTAATGAAATGAAATGAAAGATTTTAATGACGTCCACGAGACTAAAGAGTCTATGGGACCACAGAAACAGTAAATTAATCAGATTTCAGACTCTTTTCAATATCCGCTCTTCGGCTGTGAATCTTGAAGATAAAGCCTGCTGTCGCTGGAAGCTTTGTTCCTTCGAAGAGTTCCTCCAGTGTGTCCACCTTTAAATTGTTTTTATATTGAATACGGATATCATCATATGCAGAACATTCCATGACAAAATGCCATTCTGTCTCGACGACCCCTTTGCTGCAGAAGAGACAAATTCTCCTTTCCCAATCTTCCTTTGGAATAGTCCATCTTCCAGTTTCACATCGAAGATGATGTGATCCAGTTCTTAACTGCGCCACTAGAATTTTTGCTTTACCCTTGATAACCGTCCCTAGATAAGCTTTTTCATCATGTTCCCCAGTGAGATTGAATTCTCTAATATAATGCGCTTTCTTCCGACCAATCTGACCTGTCCACATGGCAGTCCTGAACTTTTCTATCACATAATTTTTTATTTCCTTGTTGCTGTTAGGACACTCCTGCATGTTGATACCCCATTTGTACATCCATTTATTATTCTGATTCATCCACGTTTTCTTTCTGCGTTCCAAAGTGTCGTTTACAACCATTTTGGGCCAGCGAAGGTTGTCCATGTTTTCAACTTTTTTCAGATAGCTTATCATCCGAGTTATTGTCGATGCTTCCAGCGAGAAAGAACCCGCTTCCGCCAACAAGATCTCATAAGGAACAGTTGATTTGACTTTAAGCGAGCTTGTGATTAGATGTTTCTGGATTCTTTCTATCTGTCTCCACCCATGATTTGACATGCTACTTCCCCAAACTTCGCAGCCATATAGAACAACCGGGGTGACCAACAAACCAAAAAGGGTTTTTTTAGTTTTCCAGTCCCAAAGTTCAGCTTCCCTGCACCTGTTTTGAAGTAGGAAAGAAGCTTTCCAACCTCCCTGAATCCTTTTTGCTTTACAAGTCTCCCAGCTAAGTTTGTGGTGAAAGTCAATCCCAAGATACTTGTATTCATTGACTATTTCTAAAGGGCTCCCCTCAAAAAGGAAGACGTTTTGTCTCTCATTCCTTTTCAAGGTGAAAATCATGATTTTTGTTTTGCTGGTGTTCACTTGCATCCCGACTTCTTGACAAAAGAGCTCTAGCGCTTTTAACTGTTCCCTCAAACCTTGGGCTGTTTTTGAAATTAGGATAAGGTCGTCAGCATAAAGAAGTAACTTCACCACATAACTTGCTAATTGAATACCTCCTCCCTCAGTTTTGTTTAACCAATCTTCAAGCTTGTCAATGTATAAACCAAATAACGTGGGAGAAAGAGGGCATCCTTGCTTGACACCTATGTTGCTGCCGAAACACTCGGACATACCTTCTCTGGTTCTAATTTTAGCTCTGACCTGCTCATACAATTTATGAACTGCTGCTCTAAACTCATCTGGAATCCCAAGTTCCTCCATCCTTTCCCAAAGCTTCTTTCTGGGCACAGTGTCAAAAGCCTTCTTGAAATCAACAAAACAACAAAAAGCTTCTTCTCCTTGGGTGTCCCAAACTTTTTCAATCAAATGCCTAAGAGTGATACAATGATCAATTGTTGAGTGCTTAGGTCGAAAACCCGCTTGCCCTTTTGCTCTTTTACCCTCTCTTTCGGCCCAGCTGCTGATTCTCCGTTCTATCATGCCTCCAAATAATTTTCCAAGAAGAGGGTTGATCATAATGGTGCGATAATTGGACGGGTTATTAACGTCACCACTTTTAAATAGAGGAATAACAACGCTAGTCGTCCACTCTGTTGGAAAGCCATTCTGGTTGACATCATTGAATATTTTTCTGATGTGCGGCGTGAGGACCTCAACCCCCCATTTTAAAAATTCAGCTTGCAGACCATCGATGTCTTGAGCTTTACCACTTGCCAGATTCTTTATGCCCTGCTTGATATCTTCTACCGAGAAAAGCTCAATCGTAGTCTCAATTATGGGAGGGACATCTTTTTGTTGAGGACGCTCATACAGGGTCTTCGCGTATTCTAACCAATGCGCACCTGTGATATTATTTTCTATGTATTTTTTCTTTTGTTGTAGCTCCTTCCAAAAACCTTTGGGATTGTGTTTTCCAAGAGAAATTAGCTCTGTCCTTCTCTTGCACACATAGCTTTCTTTTTTGTGTTGTACCAATCTCTCATAAACCTTTTTATTTTCTTTGTTCATCCCATTTTCTTTCAAAGCTCTCTTGGCAGCTTTACACTCTTCATCATACCACGGATTTGTTGGAAAAGTATTTGCCGCTCTCTTTCTAGGCTTAGATCTCTCACATACAGTTAGAGCCTTTTTAATTAAAGATATCAGCAGACTACTACACATATAACCACTCGTTCCCTTGGACGCCGTGTTCTCTGTGTCTTTCCTCATTATTTGCAATTGTTGTTTAAGGGCTGCAACAAATATTCCCTGATTCTCTTTACTAAGAATGATTTTTCCCTGTTTTTGAGATGCCTTTTGCGTGTGATGAGCTTGATTCCTTTGTTGCTGATTAAAGACGGTCCCAAGCTTTACCAAGAGAGGACTATGATCTGACTTTAATTCGATAGGACAATCTCCAATTTCAAACTCGAGAAGCGTGGGGATAAAACTTTGAGAACAAATTACATAGTCTACTACACTTTGCCCATTGTATGTTTTACAAGTGATGTTGCCTGACCTGGGCCAAGCTCTCATGCCATTGCAAATGACCATGTTGTATAAGCTATATAGGCCTAGAAGCTCAACTCCAAAATGTGACACCCCTCCACTGCCATCCTGAGATAATCTTTCCCAAAACTTGTTCTCTTCTTCTTTAAGCCACAACGGATTGTCTTCACCTCCTTCTAAACTGGTCAACTGAAGGGATTGATTATTGGCAGTCCTTGCATTGAAATCACCCAATAGAATTATTTCTCCGGATGTACTGAAAACAGAAATGTCTTTTTTTATTGAAGCGTATGGATCTTCGCTATCTAGCTTTCTTCTCTTATATGTCTTTGACCCTTTCGGTGCAAAGTAACAGGCAGCTAATCTGATTGTTGTCTTGTTATCTGTTATTTTCAGCCATATGTATTGTTTATTTGGATCTTCTTTTTCAACTTTGACATTTTCGAGCCATATTTCCTTGATTAACACTGTGATTCCGCCGTGGCCTTTCCCTGTTTCGTTCCCTTTATTCCAAACTGAAATTTTTTTGTAGCCTTCAAAATCAGGAACCTTGCAACCTTCGTGCTCATGTATTTCCGTAAGGATGATAATATCTTTCCCTTCTGCTATGGGCCCCAAACCCGGTCCTCTTCTCCATGGATATCCTCTGCAATTCCAGCTTATTATGTGCATGAATTCCCGTGGGGCCCCTAATTCCTATTTCTAGTTTGAAAAATGATCACTGATTTGGGCTTTCCCATTTCTCATCTGTGCCCATTTTCCTGCTTCCCTTGCTTTTCTCACTTTTTCCCATTCTTTCCTTCGATCTTCTTGTTGAGCGAATGTCAAATCCTCATCTAGGTATATGTGTGTGCCTCTAAGGAGTCCCCTGTTTTTTAGGATAGCATATTTGTCTTCTATTTTTCTCATAACCACTCGCACGTGTCTGTCCTTTCCTCCCTCTGTTCTCCTGCCAATCCTGTTTGCTTGTTGTATGTAACCTGTCCACTTCAATTCGTTTTTAAGAAAGTCTCTTGCCAATATGTCAGTTCTTTCATTTTCGCCAAAATCTTTTAGCCCCTTGATAATAAAATTTACTGCTCTGTTCTGTTGATCTTTCTCTTCTCTTATCTGTGTTTTGATGTGTTTCTCCATGACTTGTCTTTGTTCATTTGATGATCCACTTACTAATTGAGACCAAGTTTTAGCTTCTTCTATCCGATCCTTTAGTTGATTTTCTTTTGTTTCCATGTCTTTAATCGCTGATTGTATCTCGTCTATCTGAATTGTTTCCTTCTCTTCTACCATTTCAGTTCTTTTTTCTCCCCCTGTTTTCATATGTCCTAGATCTTGTTTTATCATGATTAACTCTTGTTGCCCTCTTTCCATGAGGTTTTGAAGATTTAGAACCTGTTCTTTGAGAATTTTATTTTCTCTTTCTAACTTGTATCTGACTTCTGTGAGCTCTTTCCTCTCACTGTTTTCTTTCAATTTCTGGTTTTCTAAAATTCCAAGCCTTTCCTTCATGTTCATGAGTTCCTTCACATATAGTTCTGAAGACCATAAAAGAGGGGTTGAGGTCGGACTGTATAGGTATTTAGAGTCCTGGACTCCATCTTCCTTTTCCTCTCTGTATGCTGCATTTCCGTCGATTTTGTTCATCTTTGGTTCCTTTTTATTATCTTTCTGATTTGGTTGTTTTTCTTCCATTTTATGTTCTCTGAAAACAAAATTTTCTTTGCTGTTTGTTGTCTTCGGTAGAATCAAGTGAGGTTTTTCTTCTGGTTTCTTCTTAGTTTTTTAGCTTGCCTACATCGTAAAATCCCTTTGTATTGTTTTGCATTCACATATACCAACTTTTTAGCTATACCCGCTGTATGATTTTAAAAGACTTCTGCCTTTCCCCAAATTTTGTTTTCTATTGCTGTATGAGTTTCTGAGATAATAGATCCTTGTGTTGCCATACTTGAGTTGTCTTTGAAACCCTCATGCTTAACCATGGTTTGCATGTCTTGTTGAAACCAGATTTGACAAAAAATATTAAAGAATATTGCAAAGAATGATAAGGTTTGGTGGATCTACCTGAGAAACTAAGAAACTGGCTTATCTATAACCCTGGCCCTGGCCCGCAGTCCTGTCCCTTTTTAGATCCGCCTGTCCCTGGCCCGCAGCCCTGGCCCACCTCCCTGGCCCACACTGTATCCCTGGCCCGCACTATATCCAGCCCGCATTCACTGGCCCGCACTGAAAAACCTGGCCCGCACTGTACCCCTGGCCCGCAGCCCGCACTGAAACCCTCGCGCACTGTCCCCGCGCACTGTCCCGCGCGCACACTGTCCCTCGCGCACTGTTCACCTCCCTCGCGCAATGTTCACTGTCCCTCGCGCACTGCTCACTGTCCTCGCGCACTGTCCCGCGCGCACACTGTCCCTCGCGCACTGTTCACTGTCCCTCCCTCGCGCACCTAATGGTGAACAGTAGATAGCATGCAAAAACATTGAAATACAAAATGCCAAGTAACTGGAATGACAAGGGGACTTAGCTGGTGCTCTGGGCATTAGGATGGCAAGATGATGAACAATGTCAAAGCTTTCTCGAACACTCCTCACCTCTAACTTATAACAATGGCAAAGGTTTGCCTTGACCTCAAACTTGTAAAACTCATTTCAAATTTTCCTTCTTATTGTCGAAATAGGGGGGAAGACCTGTATTTATAGCTTGGGGATGGGGTAGCTTAGAGGTTAACGGGTAACTGAAGTTTGATAAAGTAACCCTGATCAGGTGAGTGGGGGACATGATTTGACTGATTAGGTGAGATAATAGATTTGATTTGATTGAGTGGGCTTCATGATTTGGATGGTGGGGGACACAATTTGATTGAGTGGGGTGATGTGATTTAATTGGAATATTTGGATATTATTAGCACATAAAGAGATTTAGGGATTTAAAGGAGATTAATTGATTAATCAAACATGTAGGTTTGGTGGGAAATGGGATTCGCATGGATAAACCTACTGAAGGAGAGAAAACGCGGGGTGATACCAAAATTTGGTGTCTACAGCAGTATTGTGCTGTAAAAAAACCTGTAAATCAACTATTTTCCGTTCGGCGTACTCAATGTTGTACTTTGCTTCGATTAAGTCCACGTTGCGAGCCGAGTTATGGTTCCGAGAGATGTGAGAGGGGCTTCGAGGCCTTATGGAGGGCCCTTGTGAATTGCTTGGTAGGAGTAACGGCACTGATTGCTAGATGGGAACAGTATAAACAGAATTTGTCTGGTCCATGAGAATTGACACTGCGAGGAGTGTGCTGGAATACTTTGGCAAAGGAGTAGCCGAGTTGGTAGTGGCAGTTGGCTCTTTAGCAGTAGCAGTTGGCTCTTTGGCATGTACACAATGCGGTTGATCCTTAACAGATGGCTCCCAGTGGCCATTAGAGTCAAAGGCCTTGGATTGATGGGCTTTGTTCTTGTTTCGCCTGCCCTTGGCAACTTGCCAACCTTTCTTCTATTGGGGTTTGATTGGTTCAAGAGTTGTTTTGGTCGCAAGGCGGTTGCGAGGCACATAAAGAGGACAATCTTTGATCTTGTGATCAAAACCCTGGCAACGGAAGCATGTGTTAGGTAAATTGATATACGTGACCCGCTGAGAATAGCGTTTGTCTCCCATCTGGATATCCACAAATTCCTTTAGATCTTGAGAGAGATCAATCTCAACACATACTCACTTCTACAGCCGAGCATGGTAAAACCTAATTGTTTCGAGGCAAACTACCCGGCCAAGAAAAGCAGGAATTTATGGCAAAAAAGGCACACGTGGCAAAGGGAGGCTAGGGAATTCAACCCAGACAGGCAATTTGAAGGCAGTATATTCAAATAGCACGAAGTCCTTGTGCCATGGGGGTAACACAAGCAACGAGTTGCGAACATACCAAGTGGCTTACTTAACCAGAATATTGGGCGCATCAGCACAGTCAAAAAAGTGAAAGAGAAAAAAACCCTTGGTCATGTTTTGAACATTATCAAGTCTGACTCCATGAGGAGTCCAAACGATGTTAACCCAAGATTTGAGCATGCTTTTAGAGGGGATGCGACCCACAAAATACCCAATGAAACAAAACTGCTCTAACCATTAACAAGCAACATTAAATTCAAGAATGGACAAAATCACATCAAGAGGAGAAATATTACCTCGTGGAATACTTTCAGAACGAACTTCCTGGGTCACTTTACCGACGGTGTCATTGCTCAAAGCTCCACTATTTCCAAGCACAGTTGAAACAACCGAGTTTGAAGATGGCAAGATCATTATATAGGGGGCACCCAGAGGGCGAGAAACCCAAGGAAAAACTATAGCAATAAATTCCCGCAGTGCCTGAAAAGGCCGCGGTATAGCGGTACCAAATATGAAACCCTAAAAAACCCGACTCCAATTTTTCGCTAGAATTGGATAGTGTTTCATTCTCCTATTCCTTTAGTTTCCTCCAGTGAAATCAAGTAATCATTTTTAAAGGAAACAAAACTTAGAAAATTTGAACAATAAATAATATTGAAAAAAAATATTTGAAACACAAATTGAGACTTGTTTACCAACAAAAAAAACCTATGTCAGTGCCCTATTTTTAAGAAAAATTGAATCCCTTTCAAAAATGATGATAGCTTACAAGATGTGAATAAGAATTGCTATTTAAATTTTAGATATTAAGATGTATTTATTAGAAAAAACATATTATTAATGCAAATGGCATCTTTTCAAGAAGAATGAATCCCTTTTGAAGAAAATATATGTTTTGGACACATCTACAAAACAACCACCTATTGTTTTGGGAATAATTATAAAAAATAGGAGTCATACTATTTATATGTATTGTGGGTCTCAATATGCACATCATTTGTCATCTTTACTCTTAATATATTAATTTTATCCCACCTTTCAAAGGGACAATATGCAGACTATTAAATAAAGGGGACGCTGTTTAATTTGTGCAGTCAGCAAAGACCATATTAATTTTCTCTAAATCAATTGATTTCATTCTACACCTCCATAAGTGCCCAAATACGAAGTGGATTTAATAACCACATCCCAAAAAACCTTCTTTGCCTACTCTTAATAAATCAAAATCATCAAACAATTTTTATCATGCAACGTGCTGCCTAGCAATCTTCCTATTCTCCTAAATCCTTTACAAGAAGCTTTGATCTAAACATCAACATCCTTCTCCTAGTCTTCACAAATCATAGAGATAATTCATAAAACCATAATTAAAATGACCATAAAAGTCACATGAATAAACCTGAAAACTAACGCATCTTTTCTTGTGGCGTCCAAATGCCAAATAATCCTAGGAGATTTTTCCCCTAACTTTCTGCCAAGCAATCTTCAAGCATTCCTTAGTTGACTTTCCATTTTGGTGACATATATAGACCCAACTTTACCACATCAAAAAATTTAAGGGAATTTATTCATTTTAGTGTGCTTTTCCATACATATATTAATATCACATTGATCACCTAGACTGCCCTTAAGCAGTCAATTCCCACTACCCAACACACAAAAAAGGAAACAATTTACATAATTGGTTATGATAAACTTATAAAAATAATTTCACTTATCAATGCCAATTATTTTGTTTGATTGACAACAGAAAAATAAGGTCTGCAATCTATAGGTTGCAAGATAAAGAAATCATTCAGCCATGTAGAAAATGTTGCTGAAAGATGTTTCAGCAAAGCATTAAAAGGTGGAGAGAAGGAATCACATTTTGATTACAAATTCACACCCTTCAGAAATGCTACTCTATTGCATAATCTGTTATGGCATGAAAAGCAATTCCGGACTTCAAAATACACTGTTTCAACTAAAACACACAACATAATGTGTTTCATTATGCAGGCAAGTTATCAATCATCTGAATCTGAATCATCTCGGTCGCCACCTTGTCTAATACTCTGTTTGTTAGAAGAAGGTTTCGATCCCCATCTGCCAGCTGATGATTCACCTTCAAATGCAATTATTTTGGATTTGGCCAACCTCTCCTCAAGTTCTTCTGTGTTGAACTCATCTGTCCCACCCAGCTCATTGAAGCCCACCTGAAATTAAGATGAATGATCTTTAAAACTCAATTATTCAAGAAAGGATTTCCACGTCAGATTCTTATTTCAGATGCTAAAAGCAAATACCAACAAATAATACACTATGAAACTGAATAAAAGCCTGTGCAAAAGCAAAGCATACCACATAATCCTCAGCTTTGGCATTCTTTATCAGTGCCAACGTAGGCAGAACAACTATTTTCAGCCTTTCTGCCAAGAAAGGACTCTTCTCTGCATGAATTTTTACAAAGCGTGTCTCTAGATGTTGTTTTGCCAAGAGACTGAGGTGCTTGTCCATGACCTGCAAACCAAATATGCATTGTAATTTAATAATTTTATATCTAGACAAAAAAAATATTCTCATTTCAGTCAATTCATGTTTCTAAGCTTCAATACAACACCACATTACCATTGATTAAATATTTCATCAACTGAATTTCACATTTCAAACTTCTGTTCAATAAGGCTCAACAAGTTTTGCACATATTTTCAACAAGTTCTACAACCAAGGCTCATAGGCATAGCTAAAGAGCAATTGGATAGATAGTTCAATACCCTGATACAAAGGTAAGGTTCACTTAAATTTATTTTAAGCTGAGTGATTCAACAGAATTAAACACACAAAGGATTTCAATTGAAGATTATAGGGTTTGTCTGCAAGCTCTGAATTTCAAAACTACCATGCATGCTAAATATCAAGAAAAAAGGATGAGTCTGCTCATATAATATCCTGTCGGATCAGTTGGTAAATGAACTTATGTAGGAAGGTCATTCCCAATTATTCCCATGTTGCCCACTCCCTTCATCAGCTCAATAGTTGAAAAAAGGTAACATGGAGTCCACAGATAGTTCGAGCATTTAGCCATTTGAAAGATGCTCTTTGCTTGCTCTTGTGCTTGTTCTCCACGACCAGCAGCAGCCATTTGAGCTGGAGACAGACAATTCCCACTATTCCAAAGGTGTAGTACTTAAGTAGGGTGGACATCTAGTGGCTTACAATTTGTGGCCTTGTAGCAGGCCAAACCCAATCATCCCACTTACAATAAATAAGGATTGTGTCCCGGTTGAAGAAATTTAAGAAGTGGGGCCATTATCTTCTCTTGTAAGGAGTTCATCCTACATATGATCACCAGCCTGTTTAATTCTTGAACCAACTTTAAGGTTCCAGAACATCAACACTTGATGTGGGTATCTTACATTTAGTAGTTTCATTTGGTGCCTAGTAAGAAATGGGTGTCATCAACAAAATGGTGGACCTTCTTAGCTGTCCTTCAAGTACTTAATGTCTTGGATACTGGATGTGCTACCTATTATGAATGGACAAAACTTTCATCCACTGATCTACTTTTTGGTCCAATTATTTTTTCTTAGTAACAGATCTTAATGACCAATCAACCCCCTTTCCTTAATTATAGTTTGAGGGATGGGTTGGTCTACGGGCCCACTCGGATTTGCATTCCCGCCAGCCTTCGAAAATTTTCTGCTAAAGGAGGCCCACTCATCCTCATATGGTAGACATTTAAGCATACAGAAGACCTTGCAACATCTTCAAAGCTACTTTCACTGGGATTCTATACAGAAGCAGGTTAAGGATTCAATCTGTTAGTGCTCTCTTTGAAATCTATCTAAGCCTTCAAATCGAAGTTTGGATTGTATCTGTTGTTTTCAGTACCTTCACAAACATGGAGATCCATTTCCACAGACTTCATTAGTGGTTTGCCCAATACTCAATGCTAGCATGACCAATATTTGTGTTGTGTATCACTTCTATAAAATTGCAATCCATATTCCATGCACTAAGACAATTGATGCTCCAAAGACTACGGACTTGTTCTTCAAACCCGAATAGAGCAATTTCAGCTTGACATTCACTCTCATTTTTATCATGATTCACATTTCCTGAATCACTTTTGGCAATCCTTGTGGAAGGTTACTTGGTTGTCAGTTGCACTTCTGATGCAGGAGCATCACTTGGAAAGCCTCCACTTGAACAAAGTTTATCATGGACGTGTTTAGAGGATCATATTAGACCAGTTGGTGTGTTTAGAAGGCCTTGGAAGATCACCAAATTTGAATTTAGCTATGATCTCCATTTTCCCGCCCAATGGGAATTTTGAATTTTCAAATGTGTAATGAAGCCAATTTGGCTTCTTAGATGAATGTAGAAGGTTAAGTAGTTGATGGGAGTGTGTAAGGTATCTAAACATGTGGTAGGTGATCCTTTAGGTGTGTAAAATATGTTCTAAAGATGTAATGACCTTTTCTTGTGATGTAAGTATGAAGAGTCATCAGCAAAATCAGTTAGGGTTTGGGTAATGATATGTAAAAGAGAGTAGAAACTCGTGGGAGAGTTAGTTGATAGAAGTGATGATGGTGATCCCTCGTGGAGAACTCTGAAAGGAAGAGAAGAAAAGAAGAAATTGAGAAGAAAAGCTCTGTTCTTAATCAAAAGACTGTAATTGAAGTTGTTCTTCATGAAAAGTGAATAAAAGGGATCTTTTTTTTAATATTGAGGGAGCTTAATTTGAATCATGTATAGGAACTTGATACTTGTTGTTTTATCTTTTTAAGGACTATTTTCTTTGTAGATATTCTTGATCCATTGAAAACACTAGGAACCTGGACTGTGACTGTGTTTGCCTGCATATTGGTATGAGAAAAGCTTGTTTACTCTGGGGATTGAATGAATGCTTAAGAAAACTATCCGGAGGAGAATGCACAGTCTCTGTTGCAAGCCATCACTGAAGCCTTCACATTGAATTAGCTCAGTTCATCTAAGTTTAAGGGTTGAAGGTAAATGAATACCCTGTTTTCCTCGTTCCTACAGGTAAGGTCTAAAAGGAATTTTGAAGTTTAACTTAATATCTTCACTTACTGTCACCTTAGGAAGTTGGATTGGGTTAATACAGACTTAAGGTAAAGATTTAGAGTCTTGAAAATCGAAGGAACTCATTTTATAAGGATTTGAGTATACTCGGGTTTAATCAAACCCTACCTAGGGTATGAGTTCCTTTTCTTGATTGGAGAGCCAAAAGAGGGTTTTAAAAGCTGATATTTGCAAGAAACAACCTAAATGGAGTGTTCTCACTGATGAGAGAAGAAATAGATGCATTAAAAGCTACCTTTAGCAAGAAATTCCTAACAGTTTGCCTATAAGCCTAACTGCTACAGTAATGAGCCTAATTGAGGAGGAAATCCAGCCAAATAGTGGTTTGCAATTTGAATTTGTGCATGAAACTTGGTGGAGAACATAATAAAGGGTTATTCTAATAGATTTTCATAGTTTCCATGCCCAGTAACGCTCTCAAATCTCACAGTTTATGACAGTTGGTTCCTAAAACTGTAGAAGCCTGTTATAGGCCTAATTGGAAAACAAGATAGCAAGATTTGGAAGACATTTCCTAAAGAAAGGTGACTTGAAATTTTCCATGGGGAACAAATGGCCAAATGGGTGTTCTAAAAGCCCTTTAGTTTAATTTGGAACCCCCTACAACAAAAGTTATGCTAGGAAAAGCCTCAGAACAGGGCTACTAGAGACAAGGTTATCTTGAATGAAGAAGGTGAAGGAAAAGTGACATACATTGAGAGTTGGAAAATAATATTTGGTATAGAGCTCAAGGGGCCTAATGGGTATCCAAATCAGGTTTCAATTTGTCTTGGGGCTTTGTGAGTTGCTCCCAACCAGTTTCAACCTTCAACTTTGTTCTTGAGAAGCCTAGAAGACAGTTTGGGTGAAGGTAAGAATGATTGAAGTTTTTGATTGTTTTGCATCGTACTAGTTGTTGGCATTGCATTGATTAGACCCTATGAACAGGGTACATTGATGGTGGATATCAGTTAAGGCCATTAAGACCAAATTTTGCACGTTAAGAGCCATTTTACGCTTGTATGGTAGATCCTCAGAGCAGAGCAATAGGACAATTCTTGGTGATTGGTCAACATTTGTTCATTGAGTTGGTTGTTTCAAATATTTGCTCTGCATCAGCTTATATACTTCCTTTCATCTACATAGTGATAGGAAGACTGTATAATATCCCCTTCCCAATTGAAAACCTTTGGCCTATTTTGTCAACCTGACGGCCAAAGGGTGAACACAAGGTTGACTTAAGTCACAATAAACTAGTATTAGGTGCCTTAAAGATAAAATAAAATAAAATTATTAAAGCACTTATATTAATTTATTTGGCTTAATAGAGATAAGCACTTATAAGTAAAAAATTGTAATATCTAGAAAGTGCAATTTGCCTTGGAGCAAATATTTGAGGTTAGAGAAAGGTGCAATTATATTTTTTTCTCCCCTAGGGAGAAATGGCAACTTGCCTTGAGGAGGAATAAGGGAAACATAGAAAGGACAAACGCCCATTTCATTGTGTATTCCTTCTAGGAAAAATGCAACCAGCTTTGGGAGGGAAAATATCCTTTTGTATTCTCCCTAAGGGAAATGGCAACTTGTCCTAGGAAAGGAAATGGAGGGTGGTAAATGCATAGAAAAATTCAATAAATGTTGATTGGATGTGTAAGAGGTTGCCTTTGGGTCTCTTCTTCCTTTATAAGGAGAAGTCGACTTGCTTAAGACAGTCGTTCCATATTCACTTGATAATTTCAGAATTTTGCATTTGAAGCCTAGAGCTTTTGCAGAGATACTCTAAGGACAAAAACCCTTAGTATTTTCCCTCTTGTGGACGAAAACCCCAAGAGTTTGAGAGGAATTTCTACCCAAGGAATTCTATTGGGCTTTCACAGATTTCTTTTGTTATTCCAGCAGTGTTTTAATAAAGATTTGCATCAGAGATTGGTAAAGAAGGTTGCAGCAGTTGTTTGCTAATTTTCCCAAGGTGAAGCAACCTACTTCTTGGTTGTTTTGTGTTGTTTGGAAGATCTTCCAGGTCTGAAATCTATTGCTACTTTTTGTACTGAGTTTTGTGGCTCAAAATAATGTGTTTTCAGAATTTTTGGAGGAGTCTAAGGTGTCATTTTCAATCCCCAAGGTCTGCAGATTTCTGATATTTATTTCAGTCTGTTATTATTCCTGAAAAATCAGATTTTCTACATATATTAGGCTACTAAAATGCACAGATCAGTTTAGCTTAAAATTATAGTCTTTTGGATGTTGATTTGTAAGGGTTCTTGTAACAACCCTAGTCGCATTTCTGGAAAATTAATTACAGCAGTCAGAATTGAATTTTGCAAGGTTTTATACATAGTCTAAAGACTGATCTGGGGTTCATAAAATCTGCATTTCACAGTTGAGTGGAAAGATAAACATTTATTCACTGTGTGCATGTTTTTTCCTAGTAATTCCTAGTCGCTTTTTCCTTTCTAAATCTGATCTGCAGTTATAATTCTCTGTAATATCTTTATTGAGTTGCCTCTTGTTAAGGGAAATCCACAAAATCCACCTAAGGTTAAGATTGTCCCATTTGGGGACATTACAGACTGACGTCATTCCTTAGTCCAGGAGCTTCACATCAATCAGCAGAATAAGCTATGGGAAGCAACCTGCATATCATTCCACATAGCTATGATCAGGCTACACATCTCTATAAGGCACTTGCCTGACAGAGTCATTATGGCTTCCAACCTTTGGCACCTTATGAGATTTTGGTTGCTCTATAAGCTCCGAGTATGTTCTACCAAAAAAAGTAGGATAAAGCTTCTTCTTTTGTGTAAAATTTGCCCAAGTTTTCTACCAGACTTGGGCCTAATTCAACTTCAAGATTTTCATGGAACACCTCATTCTTTCCAAGTTGCCAATCATGTTTAGATTCCTTTGAATCTTCCAGATCAACTTGGAATCCACGATGTTGTCTATTTGTATGGAACATCTCACTTGAAGGAGGTTTCAATTACTCATTTTGAGGCTGCAAGTCCTTAATTTCAACCACCATTTTCCAAGGGTGCTTTGCTTAATGTCCCTACTCCCACAACTTGTCATAAGCAAACCACTTCTTTTCTGGTTGACCATAAAGTTACCTTGCTGACAGGGGCCAAATGGTTCTCCTGGACAGATTTAAAGAAGTTCCCCCACATAAAGCAAAAGTTGCAGACAACCTCCTCTAGGCGGATGGAAATGGTTTGACTCACTCCTTGTAATTATTTCCACTCCTTGTTTATATATAATTTTAGACATGGATATGTTCACTTGAGCCTCCTAACTGCAAGAATGCTAAACTACTTCAGGTGATCATTTGCATGGTGTTTGGTCTAACTCCTAATGAAAAGTATACGAATATTTTGGCAACATTTTTTGCCATCTTTTCATTTCTCTGTGTTTGGCTTATATTACATTGTCACTTACAGATGCTCATTAAGCAGATCTTCCTCAAATTCTATCATTTGTATAACTTTGCCTTCTAACTAATTTAACTGTCCAATCAAATACCAGATCCATTATGACATCTGCAAAAGTGGAATATAGTTAAGACTTCAGCATGTAATTTATCACTGACCACAATCATCACCATTATCCTACGTTACCAGGATGCAAATAAAGCTAGAGATACAACTAGTAAATATATCTTAAATATATCTATGTGAAAAATGCCAAGAGATATCAATTTTGGTGCACCATCTTAAATTTGTTATATACAACACTGATTAACGACTCTGTTACCTTCTTCATCATTAACTAGCTCATTGGTGACAGATGGCTTCAATCTAACTGGTTGAACCACCACATTGAGCTCAAAAGAAATTCTTGGAGGGGGATGATGAGCTTCAAACTCTGCCATATGCCCAATATATCATGATTTATTTGATCGTCTTCCAAGCAAGAAGAAAAACTCCCATATGAAAGTCAAATGGATGTCAAGGCTGGCCATTTTTATTGACATCTTGTGCTATTACACTCCACCACCACCCCCGGCTGCTATTGTAGGTTACACCTATAAGCATAACAATTTTAAGGAGACTTCAAAAAATAATATGACATGGATAGGGTCGTACTACACAGAGAGAAAACTAAAACTGAAATTGATGAAAGATAAGCAATTACAACTACAGCTATTCCCATATCTAGAGAATGCCAAAAGAGCATGAGCATATAGACTTATTTTTGTGTAAATTCACAAGTGGAATAATCAAGTATATACATGCATACAAATGGAAAATTCATACCCGAATTTCTCGCCCCAAAGTTAAGGATTAGAGGAAATATTGTAAGGTCTTAATGAAATAATTTTAGAGTAAAGTTTGGCACATCAGATAGACTAGATAACTAATAGTCACTGAATGAAAATCTGCCCATGGATATGGATATCTCCTGCATGTTAAAATATATCTTTAGCTCGTCAAAATATGATGTGCTCAGCATCAATCCAAATGAGTGTAACTTGCATTTATACAAGGACGTGGATAGGATGTTGGTGCCCCAAAGTATCTGGTGGCTGATATATTAGTCTCAAATTGTAACATATCAGCTCATATGGTCCATGATCGATTATAAAAAAATATAAATGGTAATAGGTTATGTGTATAAGAACACAATCTTGCAACATTTTCAATACATTAAAGTTTATACATTGATAACAAGACGTCCACCCTTGAAATGTCCTAAAAGGCTAGAAAAAGGCATGTTGCTTCTGACTCAATGCTAGAGGCACTAAAATCATCCCTCTCATTTTGAATATTTCTGAATGATTTTCATGTTAATAACAATCACATATCTTATGCCGATGGGGTGGGAGTGGTGCGGTCAAGACACTTGGTTGTGTGCTTGCCCACCCGGTTTCAAATCCCCCCGAGGCACGATCCTCCTCAGAGGTGGTTTCGCCGCTAGAAGCGGCATCTCTGCTCGTGCTGACACTGGTGATTACTCCTCACTACTGACGCTGGTGGCTCCTTCTCCTCTCGCTGCTGACGCTGGTGGCTGCTTCGCTCTCTGGTGCTGCTCCTCTCGCTGCGATCGTGGCTGCTCCTCTCGCTGCTGACACTTGTGGCTGCTCCGCTTGCTGCTGATCCTGGTGGCTGCTCCTCTCGCTGCCGACGCTGGTAGCTGCTCTAATTTGTCCCACTCGCTGCGGTCGTTGTCGACGGTCGCTGCATCTTCACTTCGGTTTCATGGTTGCTTCAATTGGGTTCCTATTGAGTGGTCCCCTTCATTGTAACCAGGTTGTGGATCCTCTCAAAAAATCCTCATGTGTACAAGGATGTGGGTCCTTTCAAACACCCTCAATTTACCCTCAATCCAAAAAAAAACAATCACATATCTTATTTGCAAATCTCCTTCATATAATCATTTCTAATAATTATTTTGATTTGATAAGAAGAACTTGGATCTGTAATTTGGTTTGTATAGAAGTGACAAGAAAAACTAACAAGTTCACAATCCAAACTTATTGCAAAGATATCCATGGCGACCATTGCTACCATTATCATAAGGTTTGATAGGTTACGGAGGAAGAAAGGTTTGCCAAAGTTTAGGATTTCAAACAATTTCGAAACGCTGGCCAATGTTCAGGATTTTTAAAAAGTTTGGAAAGGTTAGAAATATACAGCATTAAAAATTGGTCTATTGGCTCTGTTGACAGCTAAATTTGTATGCAGTATGTTAAAAGGAAAGAAGCGAGCAAACAAGAAATCACACTCGTATTTTTAGTAAATATGTAATATACAAATAATAATGCTATTATATAAATAACACAACGAATATTATAGAATATAGGCAGATGTTAGAATTAGAAGGGCATAGAAGGGAAAAGAAGGGGATAGATCTTCAGATTTCTCATGTGTCTATCAAGATACTAATTGGTGAACCTGAGATGTACTTCCTCTACTCTGTTATACAGCCGTGCACGTAAATGACCTTTGTCGTTTCATACTTCTCAGATAGCATAATGCCTTTTTTCTTGCTCATCATTAATCTTGCGTACGAAATTATAAATAAAAATTGCAAGAGTTTGAGCTACCTCTCAATCATGTCCATGTGTACTCACAAAATAGCTTTATGTCACTTGATTATGATGATTTTGAATGAGGGACAAGGATTAAACTTTGCAGAAGGGAAGCATGTATTCACGAAATAGCATATATTCGCCGAGTTATTTTCTGCAAGTTTTTCAGGCAAATATTCGATGTTTGGAGTTTATGGCGAGTACAATTTTAAATTTGGAATTATAGTTAATAAAGCCAATTGTTTATTTTTTTATTTTTTAATTAAGTTTACGTTTTTTTAATTTTTTAAATGTACGTTGTGTTGCAAATTAGAGCTTACCAATGGCATCAAGTTTAGCATCTCGATCAACATCACTAGCATGAACCATTCCTACTAACGCCCGTACCATTGCTTGGAAGTATGGTGTACGTAGAGCGGTTCAAGGAACCGTGGTTTGCAATTTTTGTGTCAAAACGTTTTTGGAGGCATCAATCGCCTGAAGTATCATCTTGCATGTATTGTTTTTCGGGACGTTGTGGTATGTCCCAATGTCATAGAAAAGGCAAAACGAGAGATGCACGCAGAACTGGAGGAGAAGAAACTAGAGAGGGAAAGGGGCCATGCAACCATGGCAGAAGCCATTGGACCTGGAATGACAAAGGATTCAGAGGACGATGCGGGAACAATTGTGGACTCTATTCACAGTCCATGCATACAAGGAAGAGACACATCTGTTTCATCAAGTTCGAGCAAAGGGATACATAGCTTTTTGTACCAAAAAACATACCAAGGGCACAACCTTCACTGCATAGTACAGTTTGGAACAAGGAAGCACATAAAGCATGTGCGAATTTCTAGTACTACAACAACCTTCCCTTCAATGTGGTGAAATGTCCGTACTGAGAGTACTTGGTGACAACATTGACAGTTCCAAGGAAAGGGTACAAGGCACCCCCTCCAAAAGACTTGAGTGGAAAATTGCTCAAGGATGCAGTTGCAAATGCAACGACAATCCTAGAAAATCAAAAGAAACAATGGCAGAAATATGAATGCACCATTCTTTCAAATGGGTGGACAGATGGAAGGAATCATACCCTCATCAATTTTTTAGTAGCTTCAAATGGTGAGATGGTGTTTTTGAAGTCAATAGATGCCTCTAACATGGTTAAAAATGCAAACAATTTGAGTCTTATGTTAAAAAAGGTCGTATTAGAGGTGGGTATCCAAAATGTTGTGCAAGTTGTCACAGACAATGCAACAACATATGTGGCGGCTAGGAGACTACTACAAGAGAGGAATCCGTCACTCTTTTGGACTCCTTGTGCAACTCATTGCCTTGACCTTCTTTTGGAGGACATAGGCAAAATCGATTGGGTGAGGCCGGTTATAGAAAATGCAAGAAATATAATCAAGTACATATATAATCACCCTTGAATTCTCAGCTTGATGAGAGAGCACACAAAAGGGAAAGAGCTTGTGTGAGCCAATGTCACAAGGTTTATGACTAATTTTTTGACATTGCAAAGTATTTCTAGTTTGTTGTCATCATTGAAGCAAATGTTTGTGTGTCAAGTATGGCTAGACTTACAATATTCAAAGAAAGTTGATGGAGAGCCGACTGCAAAGATAATTTTCGATGATGTCTTTGCAAAGAGAGCCATAGAGATCATCAAGGTAATTTCAAACTTCAATTTATATTTCAAGTCGATTCATTTATTTTAATTTGTTAAATTATAAATATATTGTTATTTACTTATTTACTTTATTTGTAAGTTTGTAACTTTGAATTTTAATGTGTGGAGGTGTCAGAGTTGTTAGTGAGGGTTTAGCACTTGGTTGATGGGGAGCAGAACCCTATGGGGTACATTTATGAGGCCATGGATAGGGCCAAAAAGGCCATCCAAAACTATTATAGGGGGATATCGCCAAATTTGGTCCCTTTTAGGAGAAAATTGATCAAGGGTGGAAGTGGCACAATCAACTCCAACCTATTCATGCAGGGGGGTACTACCTCAACTCTAAGTTTTTATTCTTTGATAGTTTCATAGATGTGAACGGGGAGGTTATAGAAGGCCTTTCAACATGCATTAAGAGGATAATACCAAAGGTTGAGACGAGGGACCTCATTATTTTAGAGCTGTAAAATTACATTATTTTAGAGCTGCAAAATTACATTATTTTAGAGCTGCAAAATTATAAACATATTAAAGGCTTTTTTTCTCAGCATTAGCTATCTGAGGGAGTGTAATGTCCCCTTTTTTAATTAAAAATTAAAAAGAAGAGAAAATTGATTTGCACATGTAAATTTAAAATAAAATATATTTTTATGTGCAAATCAAAAATAAAAGAGAAATTCGATTGCACCTTGGGATAATAATGTCATATTTTAAAGGTGAATTAAGTGACTAAGCAAGTCACATTTTTCTGGGAATGATTTAATGTTTGGTATTTAAAATAAATCGATTTCTTCTAATCATGGGTCGATCTATATGGGCCCCATTTGATTTAAATTCCCTATGCATTTAATATTTGCTTTGACTATGATCTTCAAGCACTTTTTAAAATGATATTCCCTCCTAGCTTTTGGCGCCAAAGATGGAGAGAGAACTTTGAAGGATGTGCAAAGCAAAAGATATAAAATAAAATGTGGGTACTCTTATTTCGCATGTTGACTGTTTATTAAACTTATCTTCATGCTTGAAGAAAGGATGTATGCCCACTAATGATCTAAAACAAAAGGTGTTCTTCAACACCACCTTTGAGTGAAGTGTGTATGCCCTTTGAGCTTGAATTGATAAGTTATTTGCATCTTTTCTTCCATATATGTAAGTTGCCATTTTTGAAGAGTGCATGAGATTGTTGATGAAGGTTTTTGAGGGATTTGTTTGAGGACTTCAATCTGATTTTTACAGCTTATTATTGTGCATCAAATCGACTTGTATGGGTGATGTTTGTGTTGCAAATTGGTGGTATTTGAAGCAAGTTCAAATATGATCATTTCCAGCTTGTTTATTTAATTAATATGGCCATGATTTGACCATTTTATGCTCATTTATGTGGCTGGTAATTACCTCTGCTAAATCGACTTGTGTAGAGGGTTTCAGCAATCATTGCAAGGGGTTTCCTAATATTTAATGAGCTGTTGTTATAAATTGTTAATTGCATATCTGAAAATTGCATTTATTTGGTTAAAAAGTGAAGAGAAAGTGTTGGATTAAATTTACATCTTGTGCCCTAACCCTAGCGACTTATTATGCAAATTCGAGGGTTGTTTTTAGTAGGTTACAGTTAACTAAAAATTCTAATTGTGGGTTCATTTGAAAGATTATAATTTTATCTTCCAACTACATTTGGTTTCATGCAAAAAGAGTGAATATTGTGGGAGATTAATTTTTGAAGTTTGCAGTCATTTTTAACTAATTCCTGGCATATTAAATTTATTTTTTTACTTCTGCAAGTTTATTGGTTAAAGAAGTGCAAATTCCAGCAAGATAGCCCATCTGAACCCTTACCTTGGCTCACTCCAACCTCATTTGGGTTGTATTGAAGCCGACACTAGGTTAGTTGAGGTGAACCTAGAAAGGTTTCTCTTCTAAGTTTGTTTTTTTCGCAAGCAGATTAATAATAATTAATTAATATCCCACAAAGAGATATTACAGGGAGAACCACACAATCACCAAGAAATGAAAATAAGAATGTTTACTAAGTTACTTATATGTTAAAAGTTACATTTTTATTTTAATAATTACTAATAAAAAAAATAGTACCTAGTTTGTAGGTTCTTGGTGGGAGGATTGGGGAGGAAATATCCCGCATCTTCAAAAGTTAGTCCTCAGAATTTTATCTCAACCTTGTAGCATTTTGGATGTGAACGCAACTGGAGTTTTTTTTAGGCCATTCACACGAAGAAGCGCAACAAATTGACTCAAAAATGCCTCAATGATTTGGTTTTATGCAATACAATCTTCAGATTCACACAAAAAAGGTGGAGGCAACGTCGCACAAGCTTATTAATTTGGATGAGATAGATCCATATAGCAAATGGATTAGGAAAGAAGAGCAAATCCCTATGCTCACAAAGGATGAGATTGTTTCTTTCGAGAGAGAAGCTATGAAGGGAGAAGCACTAACCGGAGATATTGGATTCGATGACATCTTTTTGGAGGTGATGTCGAATATGCAACAACGGAGCCACCGCCATCTGCTACCACGTTGGAGCCACAATCACAGCCTTTTAGGAGGAGAGAGGAGACACATCCAAGTGTGGGGACTAAGATCTATATGGTATGGGCCACCTCCCACATCAGGGTTGAGTGCATGAATGTATAGATTCTCTCCCTTGACCTCTATCTGGTGGAATGCCCCTCTATATCTAACTATATGGGGTCGAGCCCATCCCATAAATATCCTCGATCCCATGTCCTTATAGATAGAGGGGGAGGGGGTCGCATAAATGACCTCTCCCTCTCAAGCGAACTCAACTCTAACTCATATATGGAGGGGGTATGGTCTTTCCCATCTGTTGTTGGCTCCCTATGACCCAACCGCAATAGTTCGGATAGGTATGGCAGTCCTATCCCCCCACCCCGGAGGATAGTCCTACATAAGCTCACCCTATCCATAGCCCCCCACCCCCTATTAATAGTTAGTTGTTATTACCCTCCGCCCCTTTCCCCTTTTCTATAACCATTAAAACAACTAGAGGCAATAGACCCTCTCCCCAATATTTCTCTAGAACGAGGAAGAGGAAAATGTAAATTATTGTAAATTGTAACTTACATAGATATGAAATTTATTACATTAATTTGCAATGACAATCATCAACAATTCATAGCACTTATCAGCTGACTGTTGTATTCGCATGAAGATGCGATTTTGTATTGTAATTGTATTTAAATCTAATAAAAAACACTTCTCCAACATTTTACAAACTCATTTGATACATTTTGTAGCTATATTTTGCATAAAATTTATGTTTTTAAAGAAATTTGTGTATGTTTTAAGTTGCCAAATATTCCCGAATATTTCCCAAGTCTTGCCAAGTCAAATTTTTTTGGGTTTGCCAAATATTTTTCGAATACAAGTATGCGAACTATGATTTTAAGAATACTCCATGTGCCAATAATTTAGGCAAATCTAGGAATCTTAATGCATATTCCACACTTATGCTATAAATTATGAGTTTTGCATTGTAATGCATCATGCTATATTTATAACTACAAAAATCTAAATATTTGAAAGCTTATGGATTTCAGGACGAATTGAGTACGCCATGAAAGTCTTCCTTTTTGTCGTCCATCCTTTCATTGATATGGCCATCTAAGTAGAGACTGTCCAAGCAATCTATAGTCCCATTTTCAATCCCCCTTTGTTAACATTGTGAAGTTTGGATCCAAAAACAGCAGAGGTAACCAGCATAAAATGGAGCTAAAGAAGATATAGAAAGAGTGGAGAAGAAGAAAGGTCTAGACACCTTCCAACGTCTATGGATCATAAGGAGAAAACCCCTATCAAGGATCTTTTACAAAAGAGCTGCTTAGAGGAGGATCAGAAAGCACTCAATTTGAAACATACAGCTAGGATCAGTTTCCGGATTTGATAGTCCCCTCTCATCCTTGAGCTACATTTTCATGTCAAGAGAGAAAATGACAGTCATCAATTCTCCACCCACTCAGAATTTTTGTCCTAGACTAGCTAGAGAAGGCATCCAGCAGGAGGAAGGATGATCATCCCTTCACCAACCAGTTAAAATTTTCAAATCTGAGCCAAAATTTAACTTTTCAAAGAACTAGTCCAAATGAAACTAGTAGGATGTCCTTCTTTGCCTTTGTTAATCTCGTAATCTAGTGGAAGAAGGTATAGTTGCCCCTTCTTCCATGTACAACTTTGATCACTAATCATACAGGATATCCTTCTCTATCATGGACTTTCTTGCATCAAAGGGAGAAGTTCAAAGCAATTACCAAATCATAAATTGAATCTTGGCATCAAGGGTTGTTGGCTAATTGGAAATGAGTGTTTTCCCAAATAGTAACACTATCAAAAACATGTGCACCCAAAGAGCCTTGAAAAGATGAAACAATTACTTTTAAAAGAACAAAAAAATATATAGAACTTCAATCATACATGTTCATACTTGCAACAAACCCATAACACTTCACACTTTAAAATAAGATCATACACCCCCTCTACCCCCAATATATTGGCAACATATCATCACTCCATGAAAGTAAAAATTTCTATAAAAAGAGAACAACATTTGATGTTCTTCAGAACTCATCAGTTGGGGGTTTGATATTTGTAAAATTTACATTAAAGGTGGTTTGACTAGTATTTTACTCCTAATAAACCAATGTTTTTCCTTATGTTCAGCCATGATATCGTCACAAAGGTCGTATGACATGATACAAATTTTGGTTTGCGAATAACATGGGTTGATGTGTCTATTTTCTAGAATTCAATGCAAGAAAAGATGTTTGAATTGATTTCCAAGGATTTTCTCCTACAAAATAGGTCTTTTTGGGTTGAAATACACATATAGGAAATGCATCTAAATTGTAGGAAATGTTGCCCACAACATTTCCATTTTGGGAAACATTTCCAAAAAACTCCTATCTGTTTGAAATTCCGAAATGGACTCCAAAACATAAACAAGGTGAGGGAATTTCCTACAACTTAGGAAGTCAGATACCAATTTGTTACAGACAACACCCAAAGTAGCCAAATGTAGACCCTATCTTTGAATATGAGGGGGCCTATCCTCCCTAAGTGCATCAAGAAGAATAAACCTAATTTATGTATGATTCAAGAGACAAAATGATGTGCCATCTTGCTCAGCTCCAACACATGCATGACAATATGTTCCTTTGAATTTCTACCATACTCCAAGTTCACTTACTCCACACACCTTCATACTATGTCCTTGCTCCACTCTCCTGCATATTCAATGCTTCAATGTCAACTTTATCCCTGATTTCAGTCTCCAACCTTCTTTACAAGTATTCAAACTCACCTCACCCTGTCCTTACTCTGTTCTATCCTTCTATACAATCTGTTGACAGCTAGCTCTCCTTTTATAAGACAGTGTCTTGTATCTTTTTAACTTCCCTGAGATGGCCTAACTTATCTCACCTTGTATTACCTTGTAGGAGTTACATATTGAGATCACCCCCAATCCTATGGAGAGAAGGCATTCAATACACCTGGATAGAGCTTGTTCCACATACAAGATCATCAATCAACATGTTAATAATGTGCTGGTCTGTGTTAGATCCAATTTTGGCTTCACATTCACCTCTGCAATCTAGCTCTCGATTCACATGCTTGACATATTCAAAACTTGCCTATGCCTAGTATCTTGAAGGAAATAAGAGGGAATTCATCTGAGAACAATCAAGTAGATGTCCAATGGCCTTCAATACACCTCACATTCTCTGTCCACATGCATGAAGTACAAAATCATCAACCCACCATAACAATACTGTCCTGTTTAGTACTAGGTACAGTTTTGGTTCCATAAGTTCATACTATGGTAGACATTAAATCTAGTTATCATCTTGGCAAGTTATAATCACTCACTCAAGGTCATATGAGTGTTCAAGCCCTCTGACTTCTCATACTAAGATTGTCTCATACCCCAACCTCCATGGTGTACCATGTGATTACTAGCACATGTGTCTCTTAAGTTCTCTTAGTCACAATTACCCTACAATGGAGTTATTCTTCAAATAAAGTCACAAGACCATTCATACCTGGTTAGACATGTTGGAGACATCAAATTAAGACTTAGGCTTCTCTAGGAATGATCTAGCACTGGTTGTCAATAGTGCTCTGCGCTTCATATAGCTCATGAATGCCCAATTCAAGACCTTATATGCAATTGTAAGGTTTTCATGGCATGGTTCCTTGTTCTGCTGACATCCTTCATCATGTTTGAAGTGATATCAAGCTTCCATACACTGGTTCTATAGTTATCTTGCCCAGTTCACCTTACTTAGTAGCTCTTCGAGTGATCTAATACAGTCTTACCAGCTGCACAGTCAGTATTTAATCAAAATGAAGGCATTTCCTTTATAGAATTCTCCCTAGAATCATTTAAATACATCAATTGGACCTAATACCGCCTCCATACCCAGTCTAGGGTCATGTCAATCAAAACTTAATGGAAATTCTGGCTTTTACCTTGCTCAACTGTACACTGTGTTCTACCAGGTTTGCTCGAAAATACTGTCAACGATATCTCCAATTTCACTTTTCCAATCACAATGAAACTTGGAGGATCCCTAATTCGCATCAAGACGGAGATAATTTGAGAATTTTAGCTTATTTCATCCATGCAGTCAAAAGATATTGGAAGCCCTAATTCGAGCCCGAGAGCCAAAAGTTTACAATAAAAATCTTATCAAGCATTTTCAAGACCAGCAAAAATTATCATTACACTCCTTGGACCCTGTAGAATCTTCATATATTGGCAGTCAAGAGAATTTTAACAAATAAATGCCACTGAAGATTTGTACCTCGCTGTCCTGGCAGATTTGTCATAACATTCCATTAGAAACATGTATAAATCGCTGAAACAATGGCATATTCCTTATTCTAATCATCATACCATCTTTTTTCATCATTCAACAACCTATTACAAGCTTTTTCCTTCGAATTCCTTCACTCCATTGTGTGTTGTTTACCTATTCTAACTCCTTAAGAAGCTCAACTTGTTCCTAGTTTGACTGAATCTATCCTAGAAAAGCTCAACCATACTTCTAAACATAGCAAATGTGGATGATCTTCATCCTAAACATCTCACAACTCGTTAAAAATCTCTTTTTATGGTCTTCATGACCTTATCTACCTCATGACAACTCATTTCTTACCTATTCAACCACTCTCACCTAGTCAAACTTGACAATTTACCCCTCATTACAATGATTTTCACCTTCACTACTACAATGCACATATAATTTGAATTTGAACAATGGAGGGAAAAACTTTGACACTCCTAGTACTTGTTCCATGCCTTTCAAAGGCTTGTTCTAACTTTATTGTACTCTCCAAGCTACCATGATGATGCTCCTGCATCACAAAGATGAATGAACTGGAATGGAGAAAGTTAGTAGATGCTTTGGCAATTGAATGAAATGTATCTCGCAATCAGCACAAGGCAATTGGGGAGCTACGGCTATACTACGAAATGAAAGCAAACTGGAGATCTTACAACCTTAGCTATGGCACAATTGGATTACAACTGAAGCTAAAATCTAGGACTGGAACCTTTAATGCATGACCACTATAGTTATAATCTTAGTTTGTATTTAGGGTGAAAATTAGAGGTCATTGTTTGTTTGTAAAAGAATGTGTGTTCAAATATGTGAGACATAGGACTTAGAATCTTTTCACCTAGTGCATAATGGAAGTTACAAGGAGTATTGTAATAGGAGTCAAAAGGAGTGATGGGGAAGTTATAAACCATCTTGGGTGTCATATGGGCTTATAGACAAAGATGGGTGATTCGTAAAGTATTTTAGGTGTAGTTAAAAGTTAAAAAGAATAATTAGGGATTTCCGATTTACTAAGCACCAACAGCACATGCGACACTAACACAAGGAGGTGGTGAAAGAGGGAGGGACAGATATGGAGGAGGTTACAAAAGAGGATATAGGAGAAAGTTTGTAAGAAACCCAAATTGGGGTACCAAAGTATATAGCAAGAGACTGTACAAATCCACTGAAAACACAAGGTGGGTTGTGCTAGGGATGGATGCATAATTCATTTAATTGTCCCAAGGCAGTTGACTACTGCAAGGGAAAGCAAGAAGCGTTACCACCACCCCCATTCAGACGAGCAAAAAATTCAAGGACAATTCCAAGAACAACTCCTCGGTGAAGTGGAATCAATACCTAAGAAAGAACACCAACTTTGTCCCCAACTACAGGGGAAGGCTTCTAAGAGTTCAAGCGAGACCTCGATAGCAATAGGTCTTCAACATCCACAAGATTGGATGAAGAATTTCAGGTAGTAGATTACCAGGCAGCCAAGCACAAAGACAGAAGTAAAAGTTAGTTCATATGCTAGGTAGCCGGTACGTGCCCTGCAGGGCATGGGTACGGGTAAGGTCATGTACCTGGTACGTGGTACGGGTATGGTACACCTTGGGTACGGCCAGCAGTACCCGGGTACGTCTGGGTACTTCCTGAGAAGTACCCAGACGTACCCGGGTACTGCTGGCCGTACCCAGGGCGTACCCACCAGTAAAAACAACAATTTTTAAAAAAAAAAAAATTTAAGATTGTTTTTTATTTTTGACTTTTTTGTACAAAAAAAAAAAACTATTTTTTGGGGGTCAATAGATGTGACCTACGTAAATGATTCAACTAGTTGTAAAACTTCACAGAAGTACCTAAAACAAGGGCTGAAACTGCAACAGTTGAGATGCGTTTGGGTAATGTAGGATCAAAAAACACAGTGGCAGCATCTCCACTAGCAAGTAAGACTAATGCAGGAATAATAAGAGAAACCCCAAAGGAATCTGAACTGCCAGATTTGAAGGGAGCTGGTAATAGCCAGAATTCCAGTCCAGTTATGTGATTTGTTATTATTTATGTTAATAATTGGACATTGTAACATAGTTTGAACAATGTACTTGTTCGAAGTTCAATCAATGAATATCATGACAAAATGCATTGAATTATTAATACATTATTTGGCTATTTCACTTAATTATTAATTTGTTTACTCTATTCATGTATAAGGCTGAATGTTTGCTTATTTGGCTATATTTTTAATATTTTATATGTATATTCTACTGCCGTACACAAGTGCCGTACCCGGGCCCCCAAAAAAATTGCCATACCAGCATACCGGATACCCGTACCCGTACCCCCGTACCGGCTACCTAGTTCATATGTATTAAAACATGTATTCAAAAATGTTAGAGAAAGGACTTATTGAGGATCTTTTCATGGAGTTGATAATGAAGGGTTTACAAGGAATCTTGTCAGAGGAGTTAAAAAGATTCAAGAATAATGAGGAGGTTATAAAACAGCTTGGGTGTCATATGGAGTCACAAACAATAAAGAGGAAGTCACAAACCATCTTAGGTGATATTAATCATTACACAGCATTTTTGTTGTGTCGTGAAGATTTACAAATCATTGAATGTGTCATGGAGAGTTATAGGAATCTTGTTGTAACAAGGTAGCTACAAGCACCTACTATCCTAGATGTAAAAGTGACAAGTAATAAAAAAGGCCTTAAGGCTTAAGCTTTAGACTCTAGAGGAAAGTGAGAACTTGGAAGGGTAACTTGTGTGTGGATAGGCAGGAAAGACTAGTCCTTGGCCAAGTGCAGCACCCATACTGCAATTGGAGGTCAGGGAGGTGACATTTGTATCTTCCCTTCAAAAATTCTTGTCATGTCATATACCACCTGAAAATGTTACTTGGATTTAGTAATTTTTCACATTTAGTTTAACTTTCAGATCTTTAGAAACAGCTGTAGCTTTCCTCTGTCAAAAAGCAGACAACAAGAGTAATAGCTAGTTATTTTAGCAGAAATATAGCTCTATTACAACCAATTTCAGTTGAAATTATTTAGGTTTCAGATTTTTTCAAATTCGTTAAGGAAGAATCCGCATAATTTTGGGCAAAGAGAATTATAGGTTATCAACTATTTTGAGAGATAAGATGGTTGAGAAGAGCCCACTTTTGAAGAGATGGTCAGAAGCAAAAGCCACTCTTAACGAAACCCTAACTGGTCTATTAAAAGCCCAATTCTTTTAACATGAGGAATATGCCTCAGGTTTGTTTTGGAAAGTCTGGTGCACAAAAAAGCAGTGGCCAGCAAATATTCCAGAGGGTTTTCAAATTTTAATCAAAGTGATGCTTGGCAGGAGACTTCAGCCACAAAGAGGACTGAACTTGCCTAGAAAAGCATGGAAGGGAGAAGGTGAATACACTGTAAACAAAGTTTACTGGTCTATCGTACAGACTGATGTGGAGGAGAATTGGGCATCCTTTCCAATGGCCCAGAGCTGCAACTTTCACTGGGATAGCCTTTAGAAACAAAACTCTAAATTTTGACAACCTATGAGGAGAAAGATGTATGGGCACAAGAAACTGCCAGTGGTGCAGGAGGAAGAAAAATTTGTAATCGCCTTTGTGCGACTATCCAGTTTCTAAAACCTTACTGAGCCTCTGGACCTCGGAATTTTACTAGCCACCTCACCTACAGCTCTTTCAGGGACTTGATTGGGAATTAGAAAAGAACCCCTTTCGTATCCAGGATTCTTAGCATCCTATGAGACTTATCCCCAGGACTTGCTGCATGGAACATTTGGAGTGGAAGAAATAGGACCATCTTTAGGGACAGCCTTGACCCTTCAGGCTTGGTGTGGGGTAAAATTAATCAACTTGGAAAATTGTTGATGTACATCAAGCTGACAAGAAAAAAGAGGAACAGATAGCTCTGCAGGAGCAAAAGCTCTCCAAAAGTGAGGAATTTAACCCATGGCTTCCCTTGTAAAAGGGGTTAATCAGGTTACTTATGAAATTGAAGTAAGAAAGGTGGCAGCCCTCCCCCCAGATTATCAAGATAAACTTTGACAGGCAGCTAGAGATAATCCAAGGATAGCCATTGATGACTTGGGTAAATGACTAACGGCCTTTGTAGAATAGTAACTGTTACAGATATCTTAAATACATCTATCTAAAAAATGACAAGAGATGTCAATCTCAAATCACCTATCTTGGATCCGTCAAATACCACATTGATTAAAAATGCATTACCTTCTTTGAGAATTTCCCACTGACTGGTGACAAATGGTCTCAATCTAGCTGCACCATTGTGTCAGGCTTGAAAAAATATCTCCAGGAAAATAAATAAATAAACAGGCTCCAAACTCCACGATATGACCAAGCTATTACAATTTTTTTATCAACTTATAAATGACGGTCAAATGGATGTCAAATTTAACGTTGAAACTACATTATGACTGTCAAATGGATGTCAAATTTAACGTTGGAACTACTTTATGATGGTCAGATTTTCATTTTAACATCTCACTGGCATTACAGTCCACCACCACCCCCGGCTGCTATTGTAGGACACCTCTCACCATAAATACTTATGTGCCTGCTCTAATATTCAAGTTCCACACCATGCAACCAAGGCTTGTGTAAGAGGAGCACCGACAATGGGATGTAAGGAAAACAATAGGAAGTTAACTCTCAAGTAAGCATCACTGCCCGTCTCACCCAACCAAACCAACTCAATGGGAATGGGCAGTGTATAGGGAATAGTTCCATCAGCCATGCCTTTTGAAGGAATTTCGTCTCATCCGTGTCTTTAGAGAAGGTAATTCAGTTGCTGACAGGGCAGCTAATAAAGCAAATGATAGGCAACAAAATTTTATCCTTTATGATTTGCTAGTTATGGAGGGGGGACACAATTGAAAATCAATGTTGATAGACTACCTCTAAAGATGGTCATCAGTCTCTTCGGTTTATTTGAATGGTACTATACGTGAGGGCTTCTACATTTTCTTTCATGATCTCCACAAGCTTCTGTTAATGAGCAAGGGAATTGTCAACTGTAATAATTGAAGTTTATATTGGGAGTTCAGAGCTGTTTCTTCCTAATAATTTGAAAATCTCAAGGATTAGAGGTAGAAAAGGGAATGATTACAGTCTCGAGAACAAATGGGAAAGGAAGATAGGAAAGAAGGCTGGTAACCCGCTAAGTTGGAGATCCAAGTATGTATTAAGCTCCTGCAAATAAGCATTTAAAAGTCTGATGAATCAGTCCTCGCAAGGAGGAAGACCAGAGTTACAACCTCAAGCTCACGAATAGCAGAGAGTGTAGGACTTGCAAAGCAGGGTTTGAGACACTCAGGATATGGATCGGTTCAAACTGATCCAGAAAAATAAGAGGAGGTGCTTTGCAAATGCAAGTATGGATATGGAAGTTCAAAGATTTTTGTGCATCTAGACGACTGTTATGCTTGTCTGGTCTCTACATGATTCAAGCGCAACTTCAACAAAGGCCCGGGCACACACTAAAAAAAGATTTCTCAGTGATTAGGAAATGCTATCACTCAAAGCTCAAACTGGAAGAATTTCAAGCAAATGGTCTGAATCTCATTCGGAATCTTGTGAAAAAGCAAGAGTCGCAGTATGAAGTTTTAATGTTGAGAAGTACCAATATTGACCAGTGCAATCCCTTTAAAGGGATAAATGGTAAATAAGATTTACTCAATGCCAATCTGACAAGACGAGCAGCGGATATGGATGATACCCCAGTCACCTTGAAATACGACTTGATGGAAGCAGTCCTTGAACAGCTCTAGCAGTTGTTTTTTTCTAGTTTGTCTCTTGAAATTGTAATTTTTCGAAGTTGCAATGATTTTGTTCCTGCAATAAAACCTAGTATTGATGGCAATTATACATCACTGGTCTGAATGCAATGAAGAGTCACATAACCATGTGCCAAAACAAGTGAGAGGTATACAACTGCAAATGGTTGAGAAACTTCTTTACTGTCATCTATAACTATAAAATTCCCCAGAACCTATGCAAGGATATTTAAGAGAAAAGCTAAAACCAAGAAATGAAAAAAGAATGGAAGACAAATCTAAAAACCTTGGCTAGATTTCGTTTTATACCCATCCATGATCTGAAGTTGAATTTAATAAATAAACAAGAGAGAGGGTAAGAGTTAAAAATTAGAAACCTTGCAAGGCCAGTTCTCTCTGTAAAAGTGGCAGACGACACGCTCACTTGCCTTGGCAACAGCAAAGAATTCTTTCTCTGACTGTATTTCCTGGTATTCCCCGTGACCCAGAGAAAGCCAATGCTGTCTCTTGGCAGCCATCTTCTTCATCTCCTGCAGCCTTCTTTCCCTCAGCTGCTCCAGATCATCTTCCTCCAATCGGTCTACATCTAAACGAGATAATTGTTCATCCAGCTTCTCCTCTACTGCTTTTGCTACAGTTAGCACTTGATTTTCAAGAATCTGTCACATTATTTTTCATTTATAGCATGCTCAATACAAAGCAACAAAATATACACAAGTTGATTATAATCATACCTCTGGTTATAGGGTTGGGGGAGTTAATACCCCTGGACTGGATATTAAAAGGTATGTCCCGGAAAGGAATGGATAAAAATCAGCTTTGATGGGGGAAGTAAGAGAAACTAAAGCAGATCGGGTGGACCTCAACCGCAGATCATATAGGTAGCCCAGTTAAGCTATTCTGTTTTGATTTTGGTGTAGGTTCCAATAATATGGCAGAAGCTATGGCATTCCAAATGGAGTAAGAATAGCACTCGACAATTTTTAACGGAGGCTCACTGCTTGTTATCAATGGCATCCACAATATAGTTGCCGTAAGTTTCGGCAACTCAACATTGTTTTAGAGACATAATAGCTCTCTCTGATAAGGAGAAGGATTCTCGGTTGCTCCTACTTAGGAAAAAAGGGAATAAAATAGTGGACCTGCAATTTAGGGGTGGGATTTTTCAGTGGGGAACAAGTTAAGTAAAAAAAAATCAGCCTCCTTTGATTGGATCATGTCTAGTTGTTAAAGAATAATAATAAGGCGGTCACTAATTGTAGGAAGGATCTCCCTCAAGTCCAAACTGCTTCTTCAGTATTTGCGCAGCAGGACTTTGGTAATCATGAAGATTTTGGGGAATACTCCTACTCGTTAGGCAATTAGGACTCTAAGAGATGCAGTGGTTAGCATTTGCCACTCGTCAACTAGAGTTTTCATTTCTATATTCAGCTGGAGGTCATATGAATGGGGGAGGAAATTCCCGTGGCGATGTGGTGTATCTCTCGGATTTGGCCTCCAAATCTGAGGGTAAGCCTTCCTGTATTGTGATTATCTTATTTTCCCCAGTTTGTACCATCTATGGCTTCGTCTTGTAACATCTTACATGTCTCCTGGAGATTTGAACTTCTATGTAAGCCTCCATGAATTACCTCTTCAGTTGATCCCATTGGACAGCATAAGATTACAGGGTTTAATGTCTTCTATTACTCTCGGAAGGCCGATAATTAAAATGGTCTCTCTGCTAGGGTAAGATATTGACAAAAACTAGGTTTTGTTCCTCTCCTCAGAATGAAGTGTAAAATGTAATATCCATATAAAATTTTGTGAGGGAATAAATGATGATCGTACCTTCTGCACCGGATCCCCGTTCATATTGTTTGATTCGCTTCAATTGATTTGCCTCTTCTTCAAATCCAGCCTCTTCGCACAGTCGCAAATAAGTATTGGATTTTTCTACTTTTCAACAGATAATTCTACCGTAACAGAAACAGAAAAGGGTGAATTGGAATTCAAAAATTGGCGCGGGACCAGAGTATTTTTATGGAATCGGATTTTAGTGACACGCTCACAATTAATCGACGGTCATCGTTGATTTAAATTTTAAAAAAAATTCACGTTTTGTGGTTATTTGGTTATTTGGAAATAAGTAGGGGAGAAGGGCCACTATGCAAACACCCTAAGTTCGCAGGTCTAGTGAACCAAATCCTTGCCATGTAGGATTGCCAGTATGCCAGCTAGGTATAAATAAATATTTTTTTATCCTATATTTTTAATTTCGAATCATATTTTAATATTATTTGCTTCCATATGATCGATCAAAAAAAAAATCTCAAAAAAAACTCATTTACTGGTGGAGACCCGAAGTGGTTCACGCAACACGACAATAGTTGAGTATTAAATTCTAAATAAAAGAGGGAAATGCAATCTGTCCTCGTGGATTTTGATGTGCCTAACATATAAGACAGTGATTAATGCTCACCCACCAATGCCTCAACACTTGTTCCATGAAGCTTGAAGCTTCCTTTGGACGCATTCCATACCAACAATTGTCCAGTGTCCATACCCGCATTTTCTCAGTCCTGGCTTGGCATTTTCACTCAAACATTGGCATTTTCACACTGCTGGCTTGGCAATTTCACTCGAACCTCCACATTTTCACTCGAACATTAGTAGCGACGAAACCCCCTGCGCATCACGATTTGGAGCAATACTTACATCTGTAGTCAATCTTGTATCATCACATCTGCAACGACGGAACCCCCTACGCATCACGATTTGGAGCAATACTTAACTGGCCACAACACTTTGAAGGCGACGGAACCCCTACGTATCATCACATCTGCAGCGACGGAACCCACAAGACTTTCATGGCTGGACGGAGTAGAATGTGGTATAATCACTTCTTGTTTATGTTGTAGATTTGATTGCTTTTCCTTTTCTTGGCAACTAAATGAAATATTTAGACCCAGACTACCAATTTCTACATTTTACAAATTATCCGTTTTGTCCACTGAAGCACTCAGTTTATGAATCATCTCATCCTTTACATGAAGATATTACTAGAAAATGGTATAGTTTGTTAAATTGTTTCTTTGCTTATAAGGGGCATTTCATTGTTCTATTTGCAGGAGCAAATGTTGTTTCTATGATTCAGATGGCAGATGTTGGAGTAGGAATAAGTGGCCAAGAAGGTCGTCAAGTTGTCATGGCATCGGATTTTGTTATGGGGCAGTTCAGATTTCTGGAACGCTTGTTGTTGGTTCACGGCCACTGGAACTACCATCGAATGAGCTATATGATTCTATACAACTTCTACATAAATGTTGTATATGTTTTGATGCTTTTCTGGTGAGTACACATGGATTGAAATGCACGATTGAGATGGGATTTTATTAAAAAGGATCTAGTTATACTTTGACAGATTTGGTTACAAGGTTTACTATGCATTTGTAACTCTTCTTTGATCCTTATGCTACGAACATTCTCAGTCTTCAAACAAATTCATCCTCCTTTGTAATTATTTTCTATTCATATAGCAGCACGATGGATTCAATTTTTGATCTATTTTTTTATTTGTAACCGTATACATGCTATTTGATTTGTAAATGTAGCTTTATGATTTTTGATTCAGTTTTTTAATAAATGAAAAAACATGCATGTGCAGGTTGGATGGAAAACTTTGGAATGGCAGTTGTATGCATCGAGATCGTTTGAAGCTGCGTGGAAACAGTGTGTATTCACACTACTAATACTCAAGGAAAATGTTACCTACAATTCTATGTTTTTAAGCCATCTAGAGGTGAGGTTTCTGCCTCACCAAGATTCAAATAAATCCTTGTCTTTCAGTTTTTATTTAATGGTATTCATTTTAAGCTGTAACAATTTAACATATTTTTTTAACAAATTCTGAGCTGATTTGGTTTCCACATCTGAAACAATGATTACATTTGGAGCAAAATGTATTAACATGTATTGCATGTCTTTATATTTCTTACATTTGGAGAAAAACATATAAACTTATACTGTATGTGTCCATATTCATTACATTCGAAGCAAAATATACCAACTATAAACTATAATTGTGAATGCAATAATGCATTCTCAATTGATTTCGATACATATTTTTCTGCAATACAAAAAAAATACTCCTCGAATGCTACCATAATTTTGGGATCATTTTGTTAGTCAATTTCCATGTCACACCTTCAAAAAGGCCCTGAGTTTGGACTATCAGGAACAATTGTATCATTGACAGATGTTGTTGGAGTCATTAAGAGGTTCACTAGATGAACCCATGGTGGAATAGGAAAACCAGATATGGTATGAAAGGTTGTATGTGAAGTAGGAGGTTGTGGGATAATGGGGTGTGTAGTTGGAGTTGAAGTTATTTGCATTCTGTTGGTGTCAAGGAAGTAAGGGTGGTAATCTAGGATAGGAACTTTCAACATATCTTGTAACATGGAGTTCTATATGGGCATGGAATGATGCATGGGAAACAAAACCTGCGAATTGTTGAACTTGTTTCTCTTTCTCCCTTTGATGGCGAGTGGTTTCCTTCTGTTGTAATTCCAATTCCTTTTTTTGGCGAGCTACTTCCCGTTGTTTCTCACGCTCCTATCTTTCAACAAAATTTTGTAGATCCCTTTCTTGCCTCTCTTTAATGCGGTGCAATCTCTCTTCTTTTTTTTGCTCCTTTGCTGCCAACCTTTCTTGCTTTTTTGCCTCAATATTCTCCTTTTTACGTTGTTTCCCTTCAAATGTTTCTTGTTTTTGTTGTTGTGTATCTTTTAACATCTGAACATAAGCATCAGATGTTAGCAATTGTGAAGCACGACTTATCCGAAGTGCAGCATCACTCTTACCTTTGGAAGGATCCTGTACAAATTGTGTCGGTAACCTTAAAAATTTACCCAATTTCTTCTCATTTGCATCAACACCATCATTTGATATAACACTCTCAACATCATGGCCAATTGTCTCTTCCTCATTTTTATCCTTATCAATGACCTCAATTTCCTTTGTGTCAGCATAATAATGAGTAAAGTTTGTTGGTTCAAAGTTTGCTGGCTCAAGGTTGGTTGACATCGAAGGTAAAGATATACTTTCATCCTCAGTGTTTCCAATTTGATCAAGTCCCAACTCTGCAATATGCTCTTGCAGCCAAGTAGGTTGTTGTGGTGCACTTGGCAATGAGAGATCATCCTCTCCTATTCCTTGGGGCTCAATGTTGCAGCTGGATGTGCCATTGTCATGAGTATTCACAATGTGGTTCACTTCATAATCTTTGGTCTGCATTATACTTTGTCTTTCTCCCGGTACACTTGGTTCCTCCATCTCTGTATTAGCAACAACCATTGTTTCTATGGTTGGATGGAATTTTTTTATTGTTGTCAGATTCTCAACTGATTCCATGAAGTAATCTTCTCCTATATTGTCGCCAAGTGGTGGAGCTACATCTCTTGACAAACTTAGGATGTTTTCAGCAGCATCAACATCTATTATGTTTTCAGTACAATCAATATTCATAATGTTTTCAGTAGTATCATCATCTGTGACATTTTCAGCATCATTTTCATGGGCATCTTCTTCAATGATATATAGTTTACTACATTCCATGTCATTCTGTAATGCATTTGGATCAAGTGGCCATATACCTGTGCGTCTAAAACCAACACGAATATTTGTAGGTGTCATGGCCTTGGCTAGAGCTCTACTACCTATTTCTGCCAAGTCTAAATGTTTGACTTCTTGGTACTTATTATTACACATCCTCTCATATCTGAAATATGCTTTAAAAGGACCAAAGACACTAACATCCAATGGTTGCAACCTATGTGTAGTATGTGCTGGCAATGTCAATAAATCAATCCCCAATCGCTTGGCCTCTTCTATAGTTGACAATGCCACATGGCTTCCATGACCATCAAATATAAGTAAATGCCTATTTTCAAGGCACACTCCTCCAGGTACAGACTTACTGAAATGATACAACTAGCTTATAAAGAGCTCTCTAGTCATCCAAGCACTTGGATGAGCAGCCATGCAAGCACCTGGTTCACATCCCTTGATGTAATTTTGTGAAACTTTCTGACCTTTAAATAAGTAAAAGTTAGGGATACATTGCCCTATAGCATTTACACGACATAGAATTGTCATCCATTCTCTGCTATGAGGAATGATTTTGGGAATATTCCTGCAACCCTTGGTGGCAAGCAACCTCGTGCCACAAATTCTCCCTGCTTGGATTCCTGTCTCATCACAATTCCATATTTTTCATGCACCATAGGAATTGATATAAATGTTAGCTAGTTTTTCATAAAACTTGCTAACCACCGCTGGATGTAAACCTATTGCACGATCTCTTTCTAGACCTTCAGTAGTTCGTAGGACTATGTCTGGGTGTCTTTTTCTAAATCCTTCACACCAAGATGTTCCAGGGAATCCTTCTCGAAATGGAGTCTCTCTAGTTTCACAAATTTGTGCAACACATGCCCTTAGTTGCATAAATCCCACTCCATGCCTTGAATCTTCATCTATGGCCTTTAAGATATCTTCTTTTAACCAACTAGACAAAATTCTAACCTTCTTGGTCAAAGTGTTGCCTCTAACAACCACAGTCTCCTGTAGGTCATGCCTATTTAGTTCACATCCAGTAGGTTCTGGCTGATGATCATCAGTTGTGTTTGTATCTCCTTGATTTGTTATTGCACCATCCTCTTCGCTTATTATTGTAGCATCCTGTTCATCTGTTCCATGGTTAGATGTTTCAATTTCAAATTGTACACCTCGTCTTTTGGGCATACGTTGTGCTCGATGTGAACTCTTTCTCTTCATCTTCTCTAAACGCTGCAGTATGAAACAATATAAAATTAATAAAATATGAATTAATATATCAATAAGATCATCTATAAACACTTCTAAAGATGAGGTGTTATCAAATAACACTACATTCATAACCTTGTTTGTAATTGATCAATATCAATTAGAATGTTTCACCGGAACATGCAGTCGCCCCTTTCCACATTGTAATTCATATCGATCAATTGACGCAAGTCTTGTTAATGTAAAGTTTTGTGACATCAAATCATCTTCAGAAGTGAATGCATGTAAGAATCGTAATTGCAATAGCTTGACTACATATGTTGTTATGGTGGCAGCAAATCTGTTGTACCTTTGAATGTCTTGGTATGGACCTCTTCGGATCTCCACCAGTAAATGTGTTTTTTTTTTAGATATTTTACTTGATCGATCATATGGAAGCAAATAATATTAAGATATGATAAATAATTAAAGATATAGGATTAAAAAGTGTTTATTTATACCTAGCTGGCATACTGTCACTCCTACGTGGCAAGGATTTGGTTCACTTAACCTGTGAAGTTAGGGTGTTCGCATACTGGCCCTTCTCCCCTAAACTCTTATAAAGATGAGGTCTTATCAAATAACACTACATTCGTCGGCTTGTTTGTAATTGATCAATATCAATTAGAATGTTTCACTGGAACACGCAGTCACCCCTTTCGACATTGTAATTCATATTGATCAATTGACGCAGGTCTTGTTAATGTAATGTTTTGTGACATCAAATCATCTTCAAAAGTGAATGCATGTAAGAATCGTAATTGTAATAGCTTGACTACATATACTGTTATAGTGGCAACAAATCTGTTGTACTTCTGAATGTCTTAGTATGGACCTCTTGGGATCTCCACCAGAAAATGTGTTTTTTTTTTGAGATATTTTACTTGATCGATCATACGGAAGCAAATAACATTAAGATATGATAAATAATTAAAGATATAGGATTAAAAAATGTTTATTTATACCTAGCTGGCATACTGTCACTCCTATAATTAGTTAAGAATAAATAGTTAAGTTGAAAGGTATGAATAAACATTTTTCTTTCTTATATCTTTAATTTCTGGGCGTAGTGCTATTATGTGAACACCCTAAGTTCATGGGTCCATTGGGCCAATTCCTTGCCATGTAGGTTTACCAATTTTACAGCTGGCTAGAAATAAACATTTCTTTATCTTATCTCTTTAGTTTGGAAACTCAATATCTTATCTCTTTAGTATTGGGCAGTGTTCACGTAGAGTTACAGATTTCTGTTTTGTATCAATATGTGACTGTAAAACAAACTTAACTTAATAGCTTGTACACTTTTAGCTTTCTTGGTTTGAAGACGAGCTTTATAGACTTTCAGACTGTTACGGTGTGCTGAGTAAGATAGGTAGCAATCACGGTTAGGACTGTGACATCTCATTTATAATAATGTTTATAGGCAATTCCGACCTGTTCTACTGATTCAAACTGTACAATTGAGAAGGATTTTCTAGGCCATTCTGACGTATGTTAGATGATTTCTCTCTTACCTGCACTGTACTACGATTTATATTCACTACCATTAATCTTTGTGGATATTGATAATGGTTTGAATTTCAGTTTTTCAATTTTATAGGATGCAGAGGATGTTGTTTGTGAGAAAATTCAGTTCTCTATATTTTGCAGATGTCTATGGGTTGAGGACGAAACAAATTGATATGTCTTGCACATTCTTGATATATCTGTAGATGACTTATTTTTAGAACAGGCCTATCCCCCTCAGTTCGCAGGTCCATGGAGCCAATCCCTTGCCACGTAGGAGCGCCAATTTGACAGCTAGTTATAAAATAACATTTTTTTATCCTAAGCCTTTAATTTTGTATCCAATTTTAATATTCAATTTGCTTCCATATGATCGATCAAATAAAATATCTCTAAAAAAACACATTTACTAGTGGAGACCGGTAGTGGTCCACCGAAGAGGACAGGTGTTGAGCATTAAATTGAAAATAAAAGAGGGAAACGCAACATGTCCTCCGCCATCTCCACGCGCGTTTTAGATAAGGAACAAATAAATGTTCAACCACCTTGTGCGGAGCTCATTAACGGGCCTTACGGGCCTCCTGCGCAGGATTACATAAAATATTAGATTTTTTCATTCTGGTTGGGCTGGGCAGAGCGACTCGTTTCATTAGCATTTCAGAGGTCATGCTTCATAGCATCAGGCAGACAGAAGACTTGCTCGTAAGACTTGTTTTTCGTTTTTTATCTGGTAGACGGATTTTCTGAACCTGCTTTTAATAGAATAATGTTGAGTATACTGGTTGCTCGAGGCTGTAGGATTGTTTCGTGGTTAAGCATTTAGAACTTTTTAGGATTGTTTCGTGTTGTTATATATAGTTATGAAGATTTACCATACGAGAACCACCAAACTGATAGTCGTTGGGATGTACACGAATAGAACAATTATCTAACATGGAAGGGGACGTTTCCTCTGTATTGGGGTATGTCTCTAACCGTATATACTCACTCTCCATTCTGAAATGGACAATTTGCCACTTGTTTGTCTACCATTTGCAATGTTTCTAAGGGAGAAGGGCCAGTATGCGAACACCCTCAGTTCGCAGGTCCATGGAGCCAATTCCTTGCCACGTATGATCACCAATTTGACAGCTAGTTATAATTTAACAATTTTTTATCCTAAGATTTTAATTTCGAATCATATTGTAATATGATTTGCTTCCATATGATCGATCAAATAAAATATCTCTAAAAAACCACATTTACATTCTGAAGTTATTAGTTCTATTGTGAAGTTAATATTATTACTAGCAGTAAAACAGCAGAGGTTGTACATCAGAAACTCTCCATTCATATTTTAAGTTATTTATGGTATACATTCATTTACTATATATGTGATGGGATATTCTGCAATAGAAACAATCTCTAATATACCCAATAAACTGAAGAACATAATTTTGATAAGAGACATTCACTTGCAGCAAAACAGCAGAGCCTGTACATCAGAAACTCTCCATTCAGATTATAAGTTATGTTATTCATAGTATACATTCATTTACTATCTGTGCAATGGGATATTATACAATAGAAAAGGCTCTTTTGACACTCAAATTGCGATTATACTTGAAATGCAACAACATTTAACTTCAGCTGATGAATATATCAACACAGCACCAAACATGAATAGAACCACCTGTAATTTTTGCAGCAGGTATGAAAACTAACCTGCAATTTTTGCTTTGCTGGACCTTTCCTTTCCCCCTTGATAGAAGTAATCTCTTCTTATAAACTCCACTCTAATCAGGCACCTTGCAGAAGTAAATCAGCAGTAAACAAGACTAGGAAAGTGAATATATAATACTGACATTGATTTGGGAGTATCCAATAAAAATGTAAGACATGGATCAAGGTGTAGAGTCTTTTTAATCAAAGGTTGAAATTGATTTTGAGATGATCTTGTGGCTGAAATTATTTGATTTGATATTCATATTTATTTTTTAATTTCAAGTGTAGAATTTTGTTTGTGTTTTTAATGGATGAATTTGAATCTTGAGAAGAAGGTTCCCTCTTTTTTGGCAGGTTTGTATTAATGTCTGGACATGAAAGAACTGGTGATTGAACAGCCCAACTTGGAATATGGAAAGAGATGAATTGAGAAGACAAATATTCAACCCATTAAATAGATATGATGGGTTTGTCAACTGATATGTTGTTTTTATATTTTGAACAAATGAGTCTTTTATTGTAGAAAATGAAAGTACCAATCAGTATTTATTGTGTATTGTGTAATACTGAGATGTTGACCCTATGCATATATGGTTTATAAAAAACAAATTTTTGAACTTCAATAATCAAAATATTGGTTTTTTTTCCATCGAGTATTGGATATTTTATATGCAAAATACTGTTCAAGTATTGGGACGTGTTCACATACTGGGTCTTCTCCCCTATAGCTGAAAATGGTACCCGTTCGATGAAGCCCATGTTTTATGTGTACTGTTGACAAGTTGCTTGCATGATCTTTAGCATGTATTCGCTGTCAAGTTATCTTTATAAACTTGCAGCCTCAAACAGAAACTATTATTTTAAAGCCAATTGAAAGACCTGGTGCATTGCAACATCACGATATTCAAAAAACGACTTGTACTGTAATGGTGTAAGACCATATGCTTATTAACGAATGACTTGTATGTTAGAAACAAGCAACAAAAGGAAAAAAACATAGTTCAAACCGTGTTGGAGCTGCCAAAATGAAGTTACTGAAATAAACCCAATCACTATGTTTTCTCAAAATGAAGCACTACCAAGGTTTTTTTATGACTTTTTTGAGGGGAGCAGAGAAATAAGTAGCCACTTACATTGCTAATACGGAAACAAAAGGATTGGATGGTCTGATCATTTATGGTGGCCGCTAAGCAAAACTTCAAATAAGTGAGATATAAAATATGTATTATCTGTTCCAAAAATTCCACGAGCCTTATGCAAGCTTTTCCTACAGGGACAAGAAAAACATCAGTTAATATACAGGGCAAGATACTCTAAAATGTATATAAACAGTAAGCTTACAAAAACTGATACCAACCAGACATGCGTATAGCTGATTCCAACTGATGCCATTTTGCACAGCAGCAAAATGCACAGATATCAACCTACTTTTCAAGCCTTTGAAGCGGCTGTAATATGCCTGATCGAGGAACGTTTTCCAGCCATCTGTTGAATGTTCCATACAGTAAAACAAAAAATGGGAGAGTTTATTATTTTATACAACATTGGAAAGTTCCATAATAAATCTATAATGATCACCTCTCTACTTAGTTGATGAGCATAGATAAAATTTCAGCGTATTATTATTATTTTGTTGATAAGCTACCAACCTTGAGCATGTTGTTTCGATTATGCTTCCTAGTGGCTAAAGGTTGCAACTGGTCGCGATATAGTTCTCTTTGATTTCATCCTCGGGAGTCGGAACCTTGGGGTTGTTCTTTCCTCTCAACAAGTTCTTCGATGTATCGCAGCAGTGGTTGATCCAAGTCATCTGCAAACCTACCACATCCAGACGGAAAGTCACAGACAGCCGAGGAATGTTTCTTGGGCAATTCACGTTGTACTTGTTCCATGACGGCTTTCAGTGATGGGACATCAGCGGATGCTCCTTCCTCTGGTATGGTTGGTATCCCTTGTTGCCGATAGACAACGTTTATGTTCTTGGTCTTTCTCTTCTGGCGGAGCTTGCGTGCACGAGCTTTAGGCATCTGCAATATTAGGAGAACCGAGGGAAGCCACATTTGGACAAGAAAACATACAATGGGCAGAAAGAATTCAACATCAACAAGAAGTATAATTATGCGACATATGCAGAATGTTTTTGGTAAAATTCATAGTTGCAACAAGGCAGCAACATCAGTAAGGGGAGTGAGAACTGGAAATTTTCTTAATCTTATATTATACATTCCACCATGAGAGGAAATCAAAACCTACCAAGAATAGAAAATAAAATGTTTGTATGTGAACTCAATCTATCAGTAGTCTCGAAACAGTACGCTCAGCCAAAGCAAGTAGCATGAGCTCTTCACGCTTTCTTATCTCAACGTATGGGCAAACCACATTTTGAAGGATTTATGGAAAGTGAAAGACGGGGAGAAATGAAGGTCCGCAAGTCTACAAACTCTAAGATCGCATTAAAGGTCAAACCCTGATGTTCTCTAGTTCCAATATCAATAGAAGCCCTGTCCAAAGTAAGGCCATGAGACTTGTGTATGGTTAGTGCCCACGATAGTTTGAGAGGTAGTTGTTTGCGATTGCCCCGAGCAATTGGAACTATCGAAACATATGTAGGATTCTCACTATACTAGGGGGGACCTTTGTAGTTCGGGAAGTCAATAGCTACAAACATCGCTAAGGAAGGGGGAGATGAACCAGCCTTGTAAATAATTCCAACAACCTGATCAAGTGAGCCATTGACAAGGCCCGTTGACACCCAAAGATTAGAAGTAAGCATAACTTTTTGACCGCAACTTTATAACAACTTGGCTTCTAGCTGCTCATCATCAAGGTCGATTTCATTGTTCCTTTTTAAGGTTTTTGCATGGCAAAATGCAATAGGCACATCTAATGATTTCAACATATCTTTATTGTGGGGAAAAACCTTTTCATTGTTTGCAAAGAGGTGCACCCCTAACCTGAAAACATTTTTTTCAACTTTTCCCACGTGTTGTGTGTCAGCTTCTACATGAATAGGGTTGTAATTTGAATTCAATAAGCCTATTAATACAATGGTGCATTAGCCCATTCAAGACATTCAATCAATTATAGAGAATCAATTGCAAGAGTGATATTGAAGTTGTAAGGGTAGAGAATATATTATATTTATGAAGCAGTCTTGTGTCAAAAGTTGAATACAAACACTTAGAGATTCATTATAGCCTATACTAGTTGTACACATTAAAAGATAAAGGTTGGGACATTCGCGTACACCAAATTGACTATCAACTTACATTCAACGATGTTTGTGATTTTGTCAAATCACGAGAGCCCAATTAATAATTGAGGGACAACATGTGTCCTCATTACCACCCCCTTTTTTCGTGGGTTTTACAAGGAAATGGGACTATATTAGGATTTTGAAGAAGGAGATTAAATTGCCAATGATTTGCAACAAAACCAAATAAGTTGAGCATGTTTTTTGTAGCTTAAGGCATAAAGAGCACATTGACACAAATCTCTACATACATGCATCTAAAAGCACATGGAGCACATGGTTTTCTAGAAACATAGTTTTCTATCATCTTCCTGATTCTAGCAATCTTCGAGATTTTGGTCAACACAATTTTGTAGTCATGATTTTTTGGGTTTTGTTCATCTCACTTTCTAGACCTGTTTTGTAATGTTTGTTATTGACAAGTGCCTCCAGATTTGCACAAAATCGAATACTATCCTACAAACCCTACTTCTCCAAAGTACTTTATTTTTAAAAAAATTATATAGTTTAGATAACCTCTTTTATACAAATAGGTTTGATGTGCTTATTTATATTTATTTAGATATGAATCGCAATGTATTGTGGTTAGTTTAATGCAAATTTGTTAATTTAAAACCACTTACCACATCTATTTTTTGGTGAACTCGCACATGTATCGAGCATTTAACGCTTAGGGTTTCATTATTAGTGAATCTACATTGTTTTATATGTTTTGTTGCCTTCTCAAGTTAGATATTCCTTCTTTAGAAATATATTTTTAGTGTCATAGGGCATGTGTTATTCATTTATTCCAATATCTTAGTGTTAAAACACAACATATTGCTTCATTGTTAGAATATGAGAACACCTTGTTACAAAGTAATATGGAGTTAGATGTTTGTGTCATGCTTATTACTTGGATGTTTTAACTCCTTTTGAAGATTGTTAGAATGCAAATGATACATATTATGATTATTAGGGTGACTTAGAAGAGAAAAATAAAGGTGAACATATTGTTAATATCAAGAAATATGGTATGCAAAATCTTGATGTTGTTTCGAGAAATGAATATAGTGAAAGAAGGTGTTTTCCAGGGTCTCCCTATCATTTATTCTCTCAACATGTTATATTATTTAATGATCAAATGCTTTTGTTACTTATCTTGGTTTTATTATTGCAGAGGTCTAAAATAATTGTGTTCCTTCTCAAGTGTTATCTATCCAATAAGATTCTTGAATTCTTCAAGCCCATCCATCCAAGGTTTCTGTAGTACCTCACAGGGTTATCCATTGATGAAGAAGCATCTGAGTTTGTTATGCCCTTAATCCTAGGCCATATGTTGGGATATGTATGGCCAACTTGTGGTTGACATAATCTCTTAATATGTTGTATATTATGTACTTATACTTCCATATGCTTAATAGATCATCCTAGGTGGTTTACATGGAATAAGCTATATATAGGAGGTAATATCTAGTAGATTATCATCATATTGAGCACTTGAGTCTTACTATAAGGTTTGGAGGTTTCCCCTCGAAGTGGCTAAGCATTTCTACTTTAATATTCTCATATTATCACTCTATTTTGGTGTTCTTTGCCTTCTATTGTTGCTATTATTCTAATTTGTCTAAGTAATTTCATTACTATTGGTGTCAAAGATTCACTTTTGGCTAAAATAAGGTCAAAACCCTATTTTTTTGGATTCACCTATATCTTGCAAGCTATTAAGTTTTTTCTTGCAATTTTTTTAATGGAGTTGAAAAATAGCCAGAGGGAGTTACCCTCGTAATTTCAACTTATTATGATTGGTTTTGTGGAAGTTATATGCATTTTAGGTTTTTTTTTCGCAAATTCACTCCTTTTTCCTCAAGTTCTAGGATTTTTCTCAATTATCTATATTTTCAAAAAGCTATCTAAAATTTAATTTGGGCTTGTTCTTAAGTATTTTTTCTATCTATCCTACACCAGCAAAAAATGTAAACCCTAATTGCCATAGTATAGAGATTGACTAGAGGCCAAGGAAAAAGGTGTTACCACTCCAAGGAAAACTCTTAACAAGGAATAGGTTGAATCAAATTTGGAATGGTGTAGAAATTCATATGTTATTTATTCCTTGGTGGCTAACAAAATATAATCCTTGGTGGAGAGAATGCAAACCTTGAAGGGAGATGTTGACCGTATGAGTTGGAAAATGCAAGAAGAGGTGTCTGAGATATATGAAAGTATTGAGTTATTGTTAGCCTCTCAAACAACTCAAGTTGGATATAATGAACATATAAATTGTGATTCAAATATTTCATCACATTCCTCTAGGGTGAGAATTAACTCTAGACCACAGAACCTACTCCCAGAGGTGGACATGCATAAGTTTGATGGCAAGGACCCACTTAACCAGATCAACCAAATTGAGAATTTCTTTGATCTGCATCATATCCCAAGTAGGAAAAAGGTTATTATGGAATTTTTATACCTAAAACCATAATAATTCACTTATTATAATTGGTTGTGTGGTCAAAATAAGAAGAAGGCTCTCGGTATCACCTGATCAATTTTTATGAAGGAGTTGCAAATGCACTATAGCAATAATTTGGCTGAGAACTACTTCAGCCAACTAGAAATGTTGTGGCAAACAAGATCAATGAATAATTATATTCAACAACTACAAAAATTTTCTTTTTGTTTGGATACAATTAGAGATGATAATTTAAATGACCTATTTCTAGATAGTCTCAAGGATCGCATCCAACATGAGGTACAAATGTTTGATTTAATCAATGTTGTTGATTATATCATCATGACATGTATGGCAGAAGAAAAATTCTTTTCCATGAAGAGGATTACCTTCACCAACATTAAATATCATAGCACCTCAATATCATCGTTCCTTTAACCTACCCAATTGAATCCGCAACAAATTGTAGATAAATGAGCAAAAGGGATATGTTTCAATTGTGATAAAAAATGGAACAGAGGGCATAAATGTGTTGAGAGGGAATTATTCTACATTATGGGGCCTAATGAGGAAGAATTCGATGAAGAAGAATAGGTGCCTTAGGCTGACATTAAGGAATCTCAACCATATATCTCTTTCCATGTTATTTTAGGCATTATCACCCCATAAACCCTCAAGGTCATCGAGTTCATGAAGAAACAAAGGGTGACAATATTAATTGACTTTGGAAGTACTCATAACTTCATCAATCATAAGTTGTCCTTACACTTAAATTACTTTATTTATTTGGCCCTAGTGTTTCAAGTCATGGTTGTTGATGGAGGTATAATTAGTTTTTCAGGAAAGTGCCATAATATTAATCTATCAGTGAGATATTACCTGCTAAATAGCCTTATGTATGCCATTTCCATGGGGGCGCATACATTGTGTTGGGTATCTAGTGGCTTACTACAATAAGAATGTGCTTTCATTTTGAGTGGAAGACTTTTGAGTTATGTGACATGAGGGAAAAATATCTATAGTGATGAGCTCTTATCAAATGTAGGAGATGGTTAAGAAGGCTGTAGTTTGTTTTATGACACAAGTATTTTCAATAGAAGCTCAAAAATCAAATGAGCATGTACCATCATATTTGCAAGTAATTGTAAATCAACACTCAGTGGTTTGGGGGATATGTCGAAGGGATTGCCTCTCAAAAGAGGTCATGATCATGCCATTTAGCTAGTACCATGAAGCCAACTATCCTACATTCGACCTTATCGATACCCAAATCTACATAAGAGCGATTGAAAAAATGGTACAAGAGATAATGGAAGTGGGCATTGTTTTCCATAGTCAGAGTTTTCTCTTCTCTAATAGAAATGAAATGAAATAAGGATCAAAATTGGTGCATGTGTAAACTATAGGGTGCTCATAAAGTGCATGGTAAAAGATAAGTTTCTTGTTACAACCCCAAAGTTTCGGGCCATGGTTTCCAATGGAGGTACAATTAGGTGTTTAGGAAAATGTCATAATATTAAGCTATCCACGGGATATTACCTGCTAAATATCCCCATGTATGCCATTTCCATGGGGGTGAAGACATTGTTTTGGGGATCTAATGACTTCCTACATTGGAACTATTCAGATGAACATCCAAGATTTATCCGTGCATGTTTTCATTCAAAGGGGAAATTTTTTGAGTTGTGTGGGATAAGGGCAAAAAATCCATAGTCGGTGAACTCTCATCAAATGCAGAAGATGCTTAAGAAGGGTTTAGATGGGTTTGTTGCACAACTATTTTCAGTGGAAGCTCAACAATCAAAATATTGCATACCATCAAATATCCAAGTAATTATTAGTGAGAATGTAATTGTTTTTTAGAATTTGCTAAATGGGTCACCTCCCAAAAAATATCATGAGCGTGACATTCAGCTAGTACCAAGAAGGTAGGTGAAACCTTTACTTCAAAAGCAATGCTTGAGGTAGATCCCATTGACCGGGATTATGATCTCTTCTCCATCCAATTTTTACAGTTAGAAAGCGTTGTGTGGCTTACATCCTAAGATAACATAGCAGTGGCTCCATATGGCATCAAAATTTGAGTGCCTTCCTGGTTTGGCTATGTATTGGTCCCACTTGAGGGAAATATATCCTTCCTGAAAGCTTCTAGCCACAACCTTCTTAGCAAAATATTTATTGACCCGATCCTAATTAATCTTCATTGTCTGCATTGCTTCATCTCTTAGCTCTTCTAGCTCCATGAGTTCTACATACCTAACTTCCATGGCCTCAGCTTCAAACATCTCAAGTTGATTAATGAGATACAAGGATGGTAATTCAATAGATATTGGTAACTTTGATTCCTTACCATAAACCATTTTATAGGGTGAGCTGCCAATTGACCTTTTGGGGGTGATCCTATCAACCCACAAGACTGATTTCAACTTTGTGTGCTCTGATTCTCCTCTAAAGTTATTCTAATGATTCTCAGGAGATTCTTATTCATTCATTCAGCTTTTCCATTACCTTGGGGTAATAGTTTGAATATCTTCTCAAATACACTCCATTCTTGACAGCCCAATCAAAAATATTCGTGCCAAGGAATGCCAGAGCATTATCAGATATTATTGTGGAGGGAAGACCAAATCTGGTCACAATAATTTCATAGAAATCTAGGATGCTAGCTTTATTTGCTTCTTTCAAAGCAATTGCCTTTGTCCATTTTGTGAAGTAATTTGTGGTTGTAAGGATCTATTTGTGACCCAAGATTGAATGCATATTGATTATTCGAATAAAATCCAACCCCCATTGCATGAATGGTTGGTCTATAGAGATGGGGTGGAGTGGGATAGATGCTAGTATTTCTTTACCTATAAAAAAGGCACACTTTTTGTACTTTCTTACCCATGTATAACAGTCCTTAAAAAGACTCGGCCAATAATATCCGCCTTTCATTATTTTGAGTATTGTTTTTCTTGGAGCAAAGTGTCCTCCAATCGTGGCATCATGAAATTCATGCAAGACCATTTAATATGATTTGTCTTGATACATATCAAAATAAATCCATTGACATCCTTTCTAAATAGGATGCCATCAATAAGCACAACGGGGGTAGATTGGAGTCTGAAATACCTTCTCTCGGCCTTGGTCAAGCCTTAAGGGCATTAACCTATTTGGAGAAAGTGCGTTATGTCGCAATTCCAACAATGTGTAAGTGGATCATTGATGGATTGTTCTTGATCATGTTGGAGCACTAAGACAAACTCCTCTTCATTTTGTGTCTCTGAAATTAGCTTATCACACAAACTTTCACCTCTAACTAGCTTACTCACTTTGATGTCAATGTTGTACTCCATCACTCTGGTAATCCAACTAATTTTTTTCTCATTTAGATCCTTGTTCAAAAGAAAATCTTTCACATCAAAGTGTGAAACTATGAGATGGATCTTGCTATTTGATAGTAGATGTCGACATTTTTTTAAGCTCCTTATGATGGCTAAGGAATACTTCACAACACATGAGTACCTTACTTCATATTTTTCAAGACCTTGGCGGAAAAAAACAACTGGCTTCTCCAATTTTTCTTCATTCAATTGCACTAGCATGGTGGATATTGTGTCTGCGCCTCCAAAGGCATACAAGGTGAAATCCTTTGAGAAATCATGATTTATGAGAGTTGCGGCCCATGTAATTGCTTGTTTAATTTCTTCAAAATTGTCCTTCCCTTCCTTGGTCCACTTGAAAGACATGTTTATCTTTAGCATAGATGTTAGCGTCCTGACGAGATTGACAAAAATTGGAACAAAACACCTGGTAAAGTCGATTCTTCCTAAGAATCTCTACAATGCATTCTTGCGGTTGGGAAATGATAGTGTCAGGATGGTACTTATTCTTTATGGTTCTATTGCAAGTCCTTTCTCATAGACAATGTGGCCAAGGAGTTTACCTTCATGTGTTAAGAAGATACATTTTTTGTGGTTAAGAGAAACTTCGAACTATCTGCACCTTTCAAATACCTACCTAAGATGAACTAGATGATCATTTGCATCCTTGGAGAACACCATTATGTCATCCAGGTAGAAAAGAAAAATGTTATTGATTAGTCCCTTTAATTCCATATCCATGACTCTTTAGAAGGTTTCTCCTGCATTAGACAAACCAAGAGGCATTTTCTTGTAAGCATAGATTCCCCACTCAGTAGTAAAGTTTGTTTTGAAATGGTTGCCTTCCTTCATCATGATATAATTATATCTAGAGTACCCATCCAACATAGAAAGTACTTTGAGCCAGCCACCATCTGCAAAATTTACTCCATAAGAGACAACGGATAATGATCTTTCAAGGTTGATTTTTTTAGATCCTTGAAATAAACATAGTCTGATTTCTGAAAGGAACAATAAGAATATTTTTCCAAGCCACAAAGATCTCAGATGATAATGTCACACCACATGAGATTTGCAAACAAAAAGCTAAAATATCATATATGGAAATCCATCATAATCCATAATGTTATTACATTGAATTACATTATATTGCTCAATAAGAAGGATGTACATATAGGAGGAGGCAAGTGCAACTACTACCTAGATCAGTGGTGAAGAACTCCCACTAACTGATACTGGTAGTTAAGTTAACTGCATAAGACTAGCAATCTAACTCCACATAATTGGTAAGCTAACTCCACACAACCAGTAAGCTAACTCCACATAACTAGTACACCTAAGCAAGATAATCCAACAAGTGTATGGCTAACACTAGCGCAAGAATTATCATAATAAAAAAATAAAAGGATAAATAATAATCTACACTAATTTAATTCCTTTTTCATGAGAGGCTCAATTCGTGGATTGACAGACCTCTAGTTTTACCTAATGGGCTTGTCTATTGGATCCAATTCAATGGTATGCTGAGCTAAATCAGGATCAAAACCTCTAAGGTCTTCATAGCTCCATGCAAAGATATTAACAAATTCTTGGGAAAGTTCTACAAAAGCTTGCATCTCTTGCGGAGTACATACCTTGACAATCTTAAGCAGTTTTTCCTCACCAACTGAGATGGGTTCATAATCCTCCCCTTTGACTGTCATTTTTGCTTTTTCTTTTTTAAGCTGATCATCAGAATTAAAAATTGATTCCAAAGTCACTAAGCCTTTGGGTAATTTACTTTATCTGAGTTGGAAAATTTTGTCTCCATACCATTGTTCCAATTTGTCTTTGATTTATTAAAGAAAACTCAGCTTCCTCTTGGATGAAATTGACAATTTACTGATAAATTTCAAACACTTTCCAATTTATGTCATTTTTTGGGACAACATTGCTTATTACTACTCTGAAATATGGTTGTAATCCATCCTTCTTGATACCCTCAGCAATGTCAAAATTTTCTCCCAAGGAAGCTAATCTATCAACGGGTTCACTTTCTTTCTTTGGTATAGAGTGAATGTTGAAAGCTTCAAAATCCTCTAAGAGATCTCATACCTTATGTTTGTAGGTTTTTTAGCAAGTCACTATCTTACTGCTTTTAGTATTCTTACTTGATTTAACACCAACTCACTATCACCAAAAGTCTACAATTGTTTGATATTTTTCTTTCTTTTCCATTGTAGGCAGTGGACGAGAGATTCATAATTTGCTCAGTTGTTAGAACAACTAAAATGATATATGAAAGTAGAGTAATACCTTACACCGGAAGGATATATAAGCACTACACCTCCTCCTGCAACTTGCCTGATCCTTAATCCATCAAAAAACATCTTCCATACTCTATAATTTTCCTCATTGGCCTTCACAACACTAGGAATATGTGAATTTTCCTCATGCAAACAATCTATGCTAAAGCTAGCTTATTTAGTTTATTTATAGGGGTCTAAGCCATTAAAATCAATTCCCCACTCACCAAGAAATAAATCTAGGATACATTCAATTTGAGTATCTATTTCTTGGACACATGGGTGATCCTCTTAATTGAAATGATTTAATTTATATAGATGGGGCTTGGGCACATAAGGATATATTTGATATGTGGCAATTGGTTCAGACTTAAGGTAATTGTGGTGCCATATTTGGTTTTGAAAATCACATGAGACTAATCCGCATATAAGTATTCCCACAAATCTTAGCAATGAAATCCCTTGAGAGGACATAAGGCAAAGAATGGGAAAATTAATGATGAAAACATCCTTGTGGGATTAAGAAGTTGGGATATGCATGTAGTGCAAGAATCAAACCCTTGACAAATCCTCAATAATTCTCACCATGAGTTCTATCTAACTGTACCACTCCTTTAGAGAGTGACTCACATTTAGGAACAAGTTGGTCCACTATTTGTTTGGGCATCACTGAATTGATCTCCCCTAAGTTAATTATGTAATTGTTCACCAAATGATTGCCTGATGATTAGAGATACATAGAAGGGTAGTGGATTCATGTTCTTACCTAGTTGATCATCCTTTTTTAGAGTCCATTAGTGAGTACAATTTTTTTCTTCTGCTTGGATGATTCATGTGGTGCAGGAAGATCAACCATGGTGGCTTGTAGAAGATATCTCTACCCAAAAATATCTAGAGATTCCCACATTGATATGTTCACATTGGTCCTTTTAATTTTCTCTAGGATGTTTAAAGGAGTACTCATGGATTTCTACAACATTGGAGTGGAATTTTCCTTTCTTGTCAGTTTTATCTATGGAATTTATTTAGATGGTGGAATTTCTACCATTCCATAGATTTCCATTGGGCTACGGATTCTAGTTGACTTGTGGAAACTCTTTATCTTTTGGAGATTTCTTTTATGTGTATGTCCACAATGTTCCATGGGTCTGTAGTGAATTTTGGGATTTACTACATTATGCATATTACTAAATGGAGTTTTAATTCCTCCTAAGTCTGTGGGTTTTCTATTTTTAAGATGCCGAATTGGTGAAGTAGAAATTAGAGAGTCTACTTCTATTTATCTCCTTTTGGACCAGGTGCTTATTGATAAACTTGAAGAAAGAAATTTATTTATCCATGACGTTGGTTCATTCCAAATAACTTATCCATTTTCCAATTTACAAATGATGCATCATTTAGAAGCTCTTGAGTGGTCTCTTGTTGTGGATTCTCTTCCGCAGATGCATCTTGAGAGAAAGATGAATTTTGACACCATTAAAGATTGGTTCATAACATCATTTAGAAAAGCTTCTTGATTATGAGGTAGATTATGAGGGAAACACCATTCATAATCGTGTACTGAATTATTCCAAACTGGAACCAAGGATTTGGATGAAATAGCCACATTAGGATTATATGACTGAAAATGGTTTCACATGGGTAATATGATTTTTATTTTGAGGAATAGGTTGATATAGAAGTTTATTTGGCTGGAAATGGGGCTTGTTTGGTTGGTATGGAGGTTGATAAGGTTTGAAATTTTGGGATTGTTTCCTCTTCAAGGATACCAACTCATTTGTAAATATCTGCAATTGTTTTATGACTGCATGCAACTCACTTGAAGTGTATGTGGAGGTAGGTGCTTGACTTGAACTTTGACTTCTTGGGGTTAGAATATGAGCTAATTTAGGAGTCTTGTAACCTACTTATAGGAATATGGGCATTGGACTTCTAGGAATAAGATGGGCATACGAGAATATGGCCATACAAGAATATGGGCATTGGAGCCTGAATAAGAATATTATCTGCTCTAATAACAATATCATATGCATCAGGTAAGGTTATACCCCTGTGGACTAGATCATTACATATATGTCACTATTTAAAGCCCTTAAGTAATATAGACAAACATACTAGGGTGTAGGTCTTACCATTTGTGGGATTCTATCTCATGACCTCTCTAATCTAATGTTGAAATCAATCATTAGCTCATAAGGTGCTCTTTTTGTTGTAGTCAATCATGCTCCACCTAAGATAGATGATTTGACTTATCTTCAAACTGATTGTAGAAAAATTATCCCAGATTATCCCAAGTAGAGATAAAATTCACTCTTAAACTTCTGTACCATTGAGGAAATTTTCCTTTTAAAGAAGGCCTCCAATAATCTGATGGCTAAATTATTTTGTGTGACATGATATATAGAGAAAATGTTTGCAACATCCTTGATATGTTTTATGGGAGTTGTAGTGTTGTTTCTAGTGAAGAAAGGAACACTCTTTAAAGTTATAATTGGAATGTAATCATATTGGAATAAAAGCAAATAGATTTCCCCATTGAATGTGATGAATGATTGATTTCTTTGGTGATCCATGAATGTGATGGGTCTTAGAACCCTAGAAGATAACAAGAAAGGACTACTAGGAGAAGTAGAGAGGACTCTTTTTGGAGGTGATTATGATATATGTGGGGATATACCTCTTCTTGTTCTCCTTAGATACAACTAAAAGTAATCAAAAGGATCTCCATGTGCTATATTTTGTCTTGTTTGAATCCATCTCATGAGATATAGACACTTTTATGCTTGAAACGATAAATGTAATATTTGGAGTCACCAAATGTGTTTTGTAGAGCCTCCAAAGGATGGATATCACCAAGATACACACCAAAATCTTAGTGAAGTGATAATAAATTCTTTAGTGCTCCCATCAGGCATGCTATAGAATGTTAGTGACCATAAGTAGCACCCTTTTATGATCATATAAGATCAAATAATTTGGTTAAAATTGGATTGTCTTCAAGGTGTGGGACCTTTCTTCTTGAGACAAACCTCTAGAGAAGTTTAGTTTCTTCTCTCTTATCTTAGCACAAACTAACCTAAACTAATCAAAATGCAACTAAATGTAAAACACACAGGATCCAGGGTTTAGAGAAAGGAAGAAATATGAAAAATGAAATAATGAAGATGTATCAAACACTAAGACAAGGTTCAAATCTCACCTTTGAATGACACAAAACAATAAAAAATGCAGAGTGTTTTAATGGAAACAAAAGTTCTATAGAAGACATGAACAAATAAAACTTAAGAAAAATAAGAGGGAAAACATCCACAATGAATATAGAACATTTAGAGGGAAAAGACCAAAGATGTATTGCATTTAGAATGTATCCATCATGTTTACAGAGTAGAGGTTAGAAATATCTTACAAAATATGAAGTTTCAGAGGTCCAGAGGTAAGAAAATGTGCATTTCCAAGGCAAAGCCTACAAATTTGACGGAAGGGAACATTAAAAATGTGCCTAATCACTTAAATTATATAATATGAGAGAGGGAAAGATAGAGAAAAAGGGGAAATTTAAATTTGAACTTACAACAAGTGAAGAAAAGACATTATTCCCATAGATATTGTCACTATTGCCATTTCCAAGATATATTACCATTTTACTCTACAACATGTCATCAAAATTCATAGTCGAGAGCATGTATTGTTGAAGCATTTAAATCAGGTAGGTGAGGTGTTTGGGCACTTGAAATGAGAAAAATATATTTTTTCCCTTGCAATCTCATGTTTTCATGGTTCTCCCTTAAAATTCCATCCTTCTCTATGTTTCATTATTACAAATGTAGCCCTTAGAGAGATGAAACAAACATAAAAATTCCCATGCAAAAATGGATCTCTTAATAAAAAGATATGACCTAAAAAATTAATTTCCTCTTGTCTTGCAACATCCTTTCTCAGGATCTTGAATTGAATTTCTCTCACGAATTTTATAACATTTTACATTTTTTCAACTTAAATGGCTCCACAGATTTAGAAACCCATGAGACAATAAATTTCACATATCCGCGGAATTCTTTGTTTGCAATGTTGCAGATTTCCAACTCTTCACACTCAACTACCCGCACATGGCTCCTAGCACTTGCACTTTGTTGGTTGCACAAAAACTGCGAAGGCTTATCTTCTTCGTTCCACGGACTTAGAAACTTGCGGAACACTGTGTTTGGAAAACTTGCGGAACACTGGGCTAGTGTCTCGCGATTTTTAGACTTAGCTGATTCTTGGTTGACTTCTTCTGTCCCGTGGTTTGACGACATTCTCCATTGCATCGCGGCCTCCACCGAATACTTTCCTCTCCGCAGAGTTAAGAAAATGATAAAATCCATGAAACTACGTTCCCGTCTATGCCCGCGGGACTTCGGAATCCTTTGTTCCGCGAAACGCTAATATTTTCTTCCCCGCCACGGATTTTCTCATGTCTTCAACTTTGGCTTGCGAATTCGACACTTAGTCGAATTTCAATCCTTTTGTTAATGCGAACATATTTGTGGCCCTCAAAAATTATTCACACCTATGGAAAACTATTCTTGACATCTGCAAAAGGCCTGAACTATTAGCACTTCATTCCACAAATTCTGAGAATCCATGGAACAATGAGTTTTCCACAATTACACTTAACTATTTTCAGACCTTGACACTAAGAAAGAAGTTTCCTTAGCATTAAATTTGATGAATCATCCAAAATAGAAAAGGGGGATATTTTTAATAACAAAGCTCACATATAAGAGCCAAGGGAAATTAAGTGTATTCAATACATGCATTGGGTATTCTTATTTTGTTATCACACCCTCACATACAATCATTGAGGGATACCAGATGTATACATTGAATGCATTTTACATTCCTTTTAAGTTACCCTACCCTCAGATTTAGAACTACAAGAAATAAGGTGTACATGTTTCATGCCGTTACTTTCAAAATTATTTTATTTATTAGTTTTATATTAGCATTTTGATCATACTTAGACACCCATCTTCACATGTGGCGTGCAAGTTCACACATATGACCAGGCACACAAAGGAGAAAGGAACACACACATTCCAATATCTCTTGGGCCTTGTCCTCATGGAATATTTGCATTTCATTTATACTTTAATCCAACAATTTTCAATTACTAGATTTAAAAGGGGCAAATGTAGATACCTAAATATAGACCTATTAGCATTTGGAAAATGATCTTGGCACTAAGTAACACCTTTTATCCATCATTTACCACTAGGTAACACTTTGTATCCATTAACAACTAGTCAAAACCAAATTATCACATTATAAGACATATCCTCAAACATCTAGCCACCTTCTCCAATGGACATACTACATTGGGCATTTTGCTTAGATGACGTTGGAAATGTATAGCAAATTTACTTGGCCAAAGTTATAAAAAAATTGATGACTTCATCCTAGTTACACTCATCGATCACATTTATAAATCCATATATTACCTTAGTCAGTCACGTGTCATTGAGTAGTAAATATTATCACAATAGTCATATATATGTAAACACATTCACCTAACTCGTTCAAATGGCCTCACACCTCACATATTTGGGTTACATAGAAGATAAAAAAAGCACCTGATTAGAAAATATTTATCTCGCACATATTCATCTAATGATAAGTTTGCACATATCATTGAAATATTTCTTAGGTCATTGTAAATCTACATCACATTTTGAAGATCATTATCATGTGATGTAGGCCATACTAGGGTATTTATTTCCAAAACACATTGTGATTTACATCTTTTACACATTCATTAGGGGGAACTATGAGGGTTTGATACCTCTTCATATTATTTGTAAGTAGGCATGGTGGGGCCCACATAACTCAAATCAGACTATATTTGTAAGTAGGTGTGATGTAGATCACACAACTCAAATTGCATTAACCCTTTTTTAGGTCCCAAGCAAAGAAGGAGAAGATAGAAGACCTACACAACTACACATGCTAAAAGTGTGATAATATTGATAAAACCATATAAAAAGAAGCTATAAAAACATAGGAACATAGTTCCACAATCCATATTTAAGTACAATTAGTAGAGGATGAATCTGGTCAAAGCAAACAAAGTCACCAAAGTGGTGTTGTCCATGATAGGATACTTTGTCTCGATCCTAAAAGTATACTCCCATATTTTCAGGACATCTTGATGATATTATACATATCCTCATTTCATAATTTCATAACATGGTTAACTCACCTCAATCCAAAATCCGTGTAATCCTCTCTAAAACCTATCTTTTAAATTCTTATTTTAGTTCATTAATGTAGCTAGTGAAATTGTTTATGTTGTTCCATGAAAGCTACACACTTCTGCCAAGTGTTAAACTTATTGCTAGAAGGGGTAGACAATAGTAAGTAATGTTCCACCATTCATGGAATGTTACCTCTCTCAAAATGAGATACAAAATGGATTGTGTGGGTCTCCCCAAGTTTAAATTTCCCCAGGTCTTGGTGGCCAAATGATTTTCTAGAAATAACTCAAAAGGCATGATGTTTGTTGTTTATTCAAGGAATATTACATATACACTATGAACAACGGATTAAGAATCACTCATGAGAATCATTCATTCAAATTCTACACATAAAACAAACTAATTAGATCATGTTCCATAGTCTATCAATGCCCAAATCCATATATATACATTTAGCTATGAAATTCACTTACAATCACTTAAGTTTAATATTAATAAATGAATTAAACCGAATCTACTTTAAGAAATGCATTATTAAAGAGTGCAAAAAACATATTTTGGTAAGGAAAGAAAAGAAAATGTGTTTTTGCATTGTGATACATAAGCTCCAATATGTTTGAATGTCAAGATATAATAACCATGTTTGCAGTCATACTAGTATGCACTTGATCAAGACACTGGCATGTGCAAGAGTCCAAAGGAATCAATTATTGATCCAATACAAGCACAATGCCGTTAGATGGGCAGGAAGTGCACTTGAACTCCTATAGCTACTCAAGCAAAATATATTGCAAATAATAGACATAAAGGGGAATCCTTTAACATTCATGTGGACTAAAATTGTTAAGAATATACTTAGTGCTCACATGTTTAAGAAATTATATTATTACATAATATTGTGTGGTTTGTAATTTGTTACGAGTTATTGTGAAACAAATCATAATAAGAGGAGTGAGATAATATTGTTAGCCTTATGTACGAGTTGTTGGAATAACTCATACATCATTACTCGAATAGTTATAAGAGATAATAAATTAATCCTTAATCTCAAGAGATCCTCTTCCTATTTATATGTAACCATTTTGTAATGTGGTTGATTTCATTGAAGAAATATCATTTATGGTGTGAAGAGTGTTTTATGTGATTAAAGGAAATATTATTCTGTCAATTATGAACCAAAACCATATTTGGTATCAGAGCTAAGTTATCATATCTATAATGGAATTCTATTCATTATCATGGGTATTAAATCGATGTAATTATTTCATAGTAAAATTTGTTTCTTTGAAGCAAAAATTATTCTCATAATCTTACACACTCGCATGATTCTCTAATTTGGATTTAATCTTCATATTCATGTCCATTTGTGCACGGTTGACAATCAACTATTTTGAATGTATCAATCAAAATCAATTTATCAGTCAACTATTTCCAAGAATGAAATAATTATAGCTCCATATTTCTTTGGAGATACTTGAAGTCCAAGTCTGAAAAACCTCGTACGTTGCATAGTCTTGAATCATGTTCTTAGCAAGTGAATTGAACATCCATTCAAATTAAATGGCATTTTTAATGTACTTTACATAATAGTAATTTGCCTTTTAGTCTTATGTTGTCATTTCAAAATATATTTTTTATTATTATTTAATTTTGATATTATTATAGGCATTAGTTGTTTAATACAGTTTAAAACTTATGGGCTTATAAAAAAATTAATGTTATTTTAAGTGTTTGATCATGTATTATTTTAAAGCTCTTCCCATAAATATTTGTTTGTTTGAGTTAAAAGCTAATTTGTTTAGTCATAAAAGTTAGTTTTAGAATTCAAAAGTGTAGGTGGTTTATAGTTTATTTATTTTTTGTAGTGTATTTTTCCAAAATAAAAATTCAATTTCGAATAAGTGATCATTATCATTAGTCAAAATATTTTTGTTAATAAAACAATTTGAATAAACTTTAAATGTTATTGAGTCTAGTTTCTTGTAGATGATGTGTCCATTATATTGTAAGAGTTATTGATTATCGTCAAAATTGTCAGAAGTCTTCTTTTGTAAATGGACACATTGTCAGTTAAAACTAACATCTAACTAAATGAGTGTTAAAATTGTTTAGGCAACATATCCTTGTTTAGGGATTATAAAATGGCATACGCTTGAGCATTATGTATTACTTGGCTAAGTGAGCAATGTACCCATTGGAGGATAGAGGTAATGGAGGAAGGAGGGTGATCAACCTCCTCAATTTTGTCACTAACTTAGGGGCCACGTATTGTGATTGTGGTACAACCAACAACACCAAATTGACTAATGTCAGGATCAATCTGTAAGTGGTAGTATTAATGTTTGTCTTGTATTGTTCATGATCAAAGTGGCAATGATCTAGAACAGTGGTTGCTTATACCAAAATGAGTATCGAGTCCTCAATATTTATTTTCTTATTTTTGTATATGGTGTGATAACTGAAAACATATTAATATTAGAGCTGCTGACTACAAAGATCTTCTGACTAGTGTACTTGTACATCAATTGATCGGTGGGAAGCTCATTAAAAGTGAAAGAAAGAACTATTGAGTTCTCATATGTAGGTGAATCAAAAGAAGTGTGGTCATCTGGTGAAAGAGAAATAACTATAAGTGAAAATGATAATGTTTGAGTTCTTCTATGTAGGTGATCATGTGCAGTAGATATCCAAAACAACATAACTGCAAACCTAAAACTTGTATCCTTTAAGGACATAAATTTCTATTTTTAGTTCATATGGTGTGGTTCTTCCCCATATTCACACTAAGGGAGAATGTTAGGAAAATAATTAGTGCTCACATGTTTGATCACTTATATTATTAAGGAATATTGTGTGGTTAGTGATTTGTTATAATTTTTGAGAGATAACTCATAGTAATAAGAATGAGATAATATAGTTAGCATTATGTACGAGTTGTTGGAACAAATTGTACATCATTACTGGAATAGTTATAGGAGATACTAAGGGACTCCTTAATTTTAGGATATCCTCTTCCTATTTATATATAACCATTTTGTTATGTGATTGATTTGACCAAACAAATATCATTCGTGGTGTGAAGATTTTTCTGTGAAGGAAATATTATTATATGAATTCTGAATCAAAATCACAAAAACAAGCATTTACAGTTGCATAACTTAGGCCAGAATTTAGGTAGCTATGTGAGGCAAGGAAAAAAAAAGTCTCATGAGATTCTCTATTCTAAATTAATTGGCCTTTACAACATCTTTAGACTGGGTATTTATAGGAAAACCACATTTTCATAACTTGTTACAAGAAACAAAGGTCCGCGTCTTGTTATTATGCCAATTTAAAAAATTAAATGAGCAATGGTTACAAATTAAAACCAAATTGAATGTCCACTAGATGATCTTGAAGTCTCACACATGCCCAAATAATTCTTATCGATCCCAAAATGTCTTCATTAAATGTTATTAATGGCTTATAAAAGGCTTGGATTGGTCCAATCTCATGTTTGGTAGAATTCAATATCTAGTGGCACACATGGGGATATTATAATTATAAGTCAAGTTTTCATTAAATTCATCACCTTGCATTTTGTGACATGGAGTGTCCAAGGATATTTATTTGAATTCATATGTAGGCGAGTGACAAGATCTATATTTTCTAACAAAAATGTTATCTCTATTAATCCTTGTGGCAAGATTTTGTATTTTAGTGGACCATGTACTCTTTGAGTTTCTACACACTATGTTTGCCAACACACTAGCTATTTGATTTTACACAATAGTTATGTGTGCATGTTTTACGCCTTAGGACTTATTTGTTCATTCTTTAGTTTCCTCCTTTTGTGGAGAAATTTGTTGGTATCATGGCCTACGGATATTTTTCACCCCTTTATTTCCTAAGCAACACATGAAAGGAACATATTTAATATCACGACTGTGCATGTATTATTTATACATTATCATACTCCAAACATAACGTGCATACTTTATCAACGAGTGTTTCCTTTTTCTTCATTTTGGTGCATAAATAAACTTGTATGCTTGATAAAAAACATTTTTACATGGTGCATATGATCACAACACAACTATGCACTTGTATTTCACACATTTTCATTTAGAAGGATTTCAAACACTTTATTTTAATTGTGTAGTTGTGGGTGATGTCTCGAATATTTGTATAATGTGTATGAATAAAACATGAAGTGTTAGATGTTAAAAATTACCAAGTGAGTGATTTTTTAGATAATTTTATAATTTCGCTAAAGAATGATGAGGTTATGACAAGCTATGAATTATAAAATATTTTTCAAGGTAGGTCATAAGGAATTTGAGCTATGCACAATATATTATAGGTTGTAGTATAAATGAACTATATTATGCTAGTTTTTGGCATATTTTGATGCCACAAAATATTGCAGTGCTATGAGACTCATGATGTTGTTGCGTAATAAGGCATGGGACTTAGTGGAATGAATCACATGTCGTAGGGATAATTTGTCTTTACTAAGGGTAAAGATAAATTTTGAGTGCAAGTTTGCATTACCTTTAGAAATGACCAAGGCTTCCATGATTTCACCTATGAAATTAGACGCATATTGTGAAGCAATACAAAATGTAGACTTTGTTGGAGAATGCTCTTGATCATTATTAAAATGAAATGTAAAGAATCCAAAATCTCTAGTTCACATATAACAAAAATCAACAAGCACATTAAAAAATTTCATGTAATCAAAATATGAGAAAAATATAGCATCTTAACTTTGGAATATAACATACTAGATCGAAGAACTTTCATATATTTTGGTGTGACTTCATGAATTCATTTACCTCACCTTTGATTTTTCTTATTTATCTTTGAGAACTTCACTTGGCGTGGCTTAATGTACATGTTTTGTTTTAATTTCATATTTATATGATTTTTGAGAGAATGAATGGGAGAGGAAGGCTTCGACATTTCTCTATTACCATCCAAGTTTTTACAGTCCCAAAATAGACACATTTTGTGTAACTCTAAACCTTGCTCCACTTTAGGCTAAGCATCCATAGTCTCGGTGGAGATTACCTAATTCACCCTTCTGCTAACAAATCTTTTGAAATGCTTTAATTTGAGTATTTTATGTTTATTATCCATTTTAGTGCATGATTTAGGAACCAAGTTATTTAGGTTTAATGATGGGTGGAACAAGCAGTGCACAAGTGATCTTTATCCTTACATATTACTCAGGCAATATCAATGTGGGAATGTACATGACTCTCTTTGAGCGTAAAAATCATTCTAAATCTGCATTACAACTTTAAAATAAAGATTAAAAACTTATTCTAAAAATTTAAAACATTATGAAGGACATTGAATTTCCTAAAATCAAAACATTTGCATCAGAGTTTAACATCATCTACCATTGTTAATTTTAACAGAATAAGTGTAAAAGTAAAAACGTGGTGAAATAGGGTTTTTTAGACCATTATATGGTCAAGGGAAACTTTTGAGAGGAACAATCTACACCAAGGATTTTACAAGACATGGATAAAAGGGAAATGTTATGGGATAATGCGTAAGGTTTTTCAAAGAATAAAAAAGAACCTATGAAGTGAAGAGAAATAAACTATGAAAATAAACCTACAAGGTGGGAAGGAAAGTAAAGGAAAATAAGGAAAGGCATGTACAAATCCATGGGCCTACCTCCAATACCACACAAGGAAAATTTATATGCCATGCAATAATGCTTAGGCATGGAAGTAGTGTTTTAGGAAACATCCATTGACTGGAAATGGAACATCCTCTTCATTTATGTTTTCGAGATGGAATGTACTATTACCTAGGATTTATGTGATTTGGAATGGATCAAGCCAAACTTTATCAAATTTATTATTTAACCCATGTTGGTGCCCATTCTAAGCCCCTGAATTAAATTTACCTTTTTCATCAATTTTCAGTAAATCTAATTCTCTATGTGCTTTATATTTCTCCCCGTGCTTCAAAACTCATTCTGAGTAAGGGAGAAGTGTCAATTTGTAAGAAATTTTGTGCCTTGTTGAGATAAATGAAAAGATTCAACAGAAATGTTGGGGGATTGGTTTAATGGTCTGATTGATTTAAGTAAAAGCTTTAGATAGATGGGTGATCAGGACTATGTCTACATATTTCACAAAGAACCCACAATCAACACTAAAATGATCCAAACTGCTCCCAAAATCCAAAGCGACGAAGGCCCTAAAGCATGCAACCTAAACAAAAAGTATAAAAGCTTATAACTTAGTGCTCCGCGAGGAGCTGTATAAACCGTGACACACAGGTTTAGTGTTTCACGGGTTTTCAAAAGGGATAGCACTCTGCGGATTACAAGAAAGCCGCGGGACAGTTAGAAATTTACCAAAAGATGCAGAACACTGAAATGGACTTAACCATTTAAAACAAATTCTTGGGATGTTCAAGATACCCATCAAAGTTATGCACCACCGAGCAATTAATAAATTCCCGAAGGACACGTGGAAGCATTCTGAATCTTTCCATAACCAAAGCATTTCACGGACCTCAAGTCTGCGGAATGAACTAAGTTTCATAAAGGCATCAGGTCTGAGCAAGAGTTGAAAGGTCAATAGGACATGTGGTGGAAATCTAGATGAGACAAGCAACGCAAATCAAAGGCTAAAAGGTGGACACATGTTAGCATTCTGTCAAAACCTCAAATAGATGCGTCTGATGGATGTGAAATTCCTGAATTAAGCTATAATGAAAATTTTGTCGGGTCCAGGAAAATATCCAGGTAAAAGATCAATGGTCAAGGAACATACACCTGTCGCCATTTCGGAAAACTTCAGAAAAGATGACCCTGACGGACCTCAAGTCTGCGGAATCAACTGAATTTCAAAAGGTCAGGTCTGGGTGGTCTGATGGGTCATGGAACTATAGGTGGAAACATTCAAAATGACTTAGGGGCTAAAGAGGGATTGGATTCCAATTGATAGAAGAAGATGACTCGAGAGATGAAGTATATTTGTATTGAGATGTCTCGCAAGTGGAAGAATATGACTCGAGAGACGAAGTAGACTTGGAATGAGATGTCTTGCAAGTGGAATAAGATGACTCAAGAGACAAAGTAGATTTGGACTAAGACATCTCGCGAGTGGAAGAAGATGACATTGGTTTACCTGCAAGATGGTATATTTTGGGAAAGCGATAGGATCATTCATCCAGGGAGTATAATGCAGCATATGGGTCAACTTGGATGATTGATTATAGGAAATTCTATTAGAACAGTGTGTCAATTGTGTAATCATTTATGTCAATTCCATTGATGGAATGTTAGCTAGGTGATATAGGCATGTTGGCTAGGTGATGTAAGCATGTTAGCTAGGTGATATAGGCATGTTGGCTAGGTGACCTAGGAGTTTCTGTGATGTAAAGAGAAGGCTTATCAAGTGTTTCTCAGAGGTTCAAGATGAATTCATGTGGTTTCAAGAAGACAGGGTCTTGGAAGGTAAGTGGTAGTGCCATTTTAGGGTGGTTTCAGGTGCCTAATGAAGTGTATCAGGATGGTACAGATCAAAAAGAGTTTGGGATAGGATTTGAGAGTGTATCTACAATATGTGTGAGAAAATTTTAGGCTTAGCTTAGCCTCAGAAGTCAAGTTCCTATGTTGCTCGAATTTGGTGTTGAGAACATGCAGTGGTTTTATATGCAAATGAGATGGGCTAGAAAATTTTATACCTATTATTTTCAAAATAATCATGGGAGATGATGGAGGAATGTGTTCTAGTGCTTCATGAAAAAAATAAAGTCAATTTTAGATCATTTGAGCAAGCTATGTGAGTTTTTGCAAAATAGGTCTTTTGAAAATATCATTTTGAGCTGCCTAGCTTCTTAGCCTTCAAGAAAAAATATACAGACTCCTTCGAATAAATCATATCATTGATTTTTGGAGTAAATTGGCATAAAAATCATTTGCAAAAATAATTTTCTCAAAAGGAGGTGTGGTTGAAAAGTTATGAGCATTTTGGTGGAGTAGATTTTCTCTCTCTTGGGATGTGCACCAAATTAATAAGAGCAAAAAGGTGTAGTTAGAATCCAAGTATTGTTTAATCACTTCCAAAGTATCTTCACAGTCCATTCATGGTGTTTCTCATGCTTAGAAGGTATTTGAAGGCTTGACTTCTTGAAGGTACATGTTGTTGCCTCTGTCACTGTTCTTGGAGGAAAGCTCATAGCTCAGGCATGTCAAATCAATGAATTTGGGCATTTCAAAGTTGTCTATCTAGTCTAAGGTGGTTAAGAACACCTATGGAAGTTTTTTAAGTCCCTCAAGGTCTTTCAAAGGTCACAAAAGGTGAAGAGCTTAACTAAGTTGTTTAATACAATGATAACTTCTCACGTGTTGCTAGTCTGTGAATTGTTTCTTTAATGTGCTGGGAGAAAAAGGAGAAAATTATTTTTGTCTAGCTATTTGAAAATGGTGTAATTTCACTCAAATCATTCTTAGAAGTTTGAATCACCAAATTTCAGCAATATTTGGACACAAAAATCAATTTTATGTGTTCTCAGGTGTGTTCAACCCTAAACTAGGGTTTAAAACCTTCTTTTCCTCGAAACTCATAATTTACGTAATGAAATCTTTTGAAAATTGGATAGATTCTCTATGGTACAAATCCTAAGCCTTTTTAAAAGGAATTGTTTTGCTTAATGGTGTTTAGAGGAAGAAATTTGTTGCAGAAGTTCTAAGAAACCTTGTTTTACTGTAAAAAGACAATATCTTCGAATTTCTTACATTCTTGAGCAAATAAAGTTAAATTCTTGATAGGACAGGTTCATGGAAGGATATTTCAATGTTTAAAAGCTATTCACAAGCATGAATGAGATTGAAAGGTAGAGAACTATGTGACAGGTTGTATTCTCAGTCACCCATGACTGTGAAAGTCATGTTTCTTCATATTCCTCTAAAATTGGAACAATATAAGTTGTGGTTCTTGTTGTTTTATGGTGTTATGAGAGAAAAAAAGTGCTGAAGAATATTTGGTATGCTTGAACAAGTCTAGAGGTTTTCATAGTGCAAGAATATTCAATAAAAATGATCTGTAACAAGATTTTTGCAAAAGGCAGTATTAGATGTTAGTGGACTGTGATGATCTCATGAAGCTAAACTCCTTTGCTACATGCCCGAGTCTTCTCTAAAGCTCAAAATGAAAGTTTGTAAGACAAGAGTGAATTATTTTTACAAAGATACATATGAAAATTCATAAGAAGTTTAGTGGAAAGGATGTTGTTCTCAATTCTTAACAGTGAAAGGAAGGTGAAACACTTGTTTCTCCTATTGGACCTTACATGTACTATCTTGGAGAAGTTGGAAAGTTTATTTTGAGTCCAAAGTTGATCAAGACATTCCTTTCTCTTTGAAGAATATGAAGAGTATCTTATTTTCTTTGTTTTGTTGTGAAGTAATGTTCCTTGGTTCTCTCAAGTGGAACTTGAAGAGTTATGTGACCATTCATAGGTCAAAATTAGTTACAAAGCATAGATGAATTTGAAGTTTTGAATGTGTTTTGTTGTTAGAAGATGAAGAGACAAGATCAAGAATGAGTGAAGTCAAAGAAGTTGAAAAGTTTGTGAAACATGGAAAGCCAATTGAATGGGATATAAAAGGGAGATATTTTTTCTTACATCTAGTTGATGAAAACCCCCTATTTTTTTCTGTTGAAGAAATATTTGTTGCAAATTAAAACCTCTTGGGCATAGCCCAAAACCCCTAGAATATTCTTCTAGGTATGTAGCTGGTTGTAATGGATTGTAGGAGATGAAGTTCTTGAAATGAAAAATTGTTGAAGAAGAACAATCTTACTATTTTTTAGTGAATGTCATGTTGATGAGATCTTGTTTGTGTTTTTTAAACTGCTGATAAGAATCAAATCATTGTACTGTATTTTGAATATCAATAAAGAAAACCTATGAGTTTGTTTTATGTTCTTGTCATGTATGCATATAAAATTGTGAACAAGCACTGGTATAGGTGATTCATAAATTGTATATTCATTATTTGAAGTAGAAAAGAAAGCTTTATTAGAACACGGATTCACCCCCCTCTCATTCCTTGTCAATTCTAACAACTTTGAGTCAGAGAGATCTTCGATGGAGGAAGGGGTCGTTAAGGCGACTAATAAAAGGGGTCCTGCAGAGAAAGGGAGGATTGCGACTCAATGGTCGAATTAGGTGTTTGATTGTATGGACTTGGAGTTGCACAGATCTTCAAAGGAAGAGGATGTTGTTCAAGTGACTGATAAAGGGGGTCCTACAAAGAAAGGGAGGACCATGACTTAGGATTCGAATTAAAGGAATCTAAATAATAATTCAGATCAGAATCATCAGGATACTGAGGAGAATCAAAATAATAGTTTGGATTAGAAGATTCAAGAAATCATGGGGAATTAAAATAATAGTTTGGATTATGATCACACCAATGGTTATGAGAAGTTTGAGGAACAATGAGATAGTTAGTCATTGTTTGCATTGTTGGGTCTGAATGTTAAGACCTAGATAGTGTGATTAAACTCCTTTAAATAGAAGGAAGTTCCATGTCGATTTGGGCAGCATAATAGCAACCAACTACACATTTTGTAAATATGGGGATGTTTCTACAAAGGTTCTGTCAAGTGTGATCAAGGATACAACAAACCTAAGTGACAACCTATAAAGTGACTTTCATAACAATCGTTAAAGAATGCTTGATAATGGTCCAAGAATTTTAAATGTAAAAGAATAAAGAATCCAAGGATCTAACAAGTATTTCCGTAGAAAAATAGATCAATACGATGAACAGACACAAGGCATAATCATGTAAGTTTGGTAATCCAATCAATCAACTAGGAACTACTCCCTATGCAAAAGGCACTATCAAATGGTAGGTTAGGTACAAATAGTGACAACACGATATCACCACTTAGGTCAAGTTTGATATAAATAAGGCCTAATTACTAAGAAGGTGTTGACGTGATCCCCCAACAAGGTATACTAAAACAAGTTTCTAGAAACAAACAAAGTCCAAGTTATGAAAAAGGAGGCTACCAATGCGAGCAATGCAACAAAACTATTTGGATACGTAAATCAAGCTTCGTAGACAAAGGAAAAAAAATTAGTATCAAAATGATGTCACCACAATGCTAACAACGTAACGACATTTTTCAATACCCAAGACAATGTTGGAATAAAAAACAAAGTCAAGTATATCAAGAAGTTGTTATGTATGCAAGTGGCGTAACAATACAAATTAAAGACTTAGATCAAGTTTCCTAAAGGAAATAAGATGTAAGCATCAAAATTATATTGATATAACACAAGTAACGCAACAAAATCAAAGGAAGTCAATGACAAGACAATCCTAACTATGATGATAATGTGTTTGAATATGGGTGTGAGACAAAGGGAATACTAGAACATGAAGACGTACCATTCACACTTTCAACACTTGCATTCCAACATTGCAACCTAGTTATGCAAGTAGACTACAAAAGTTGTGGACACAATTATGTCTAGCGATAACCACGCTTGTTATTATCTTTTGTCCCAAAATGGACAATAATATAGCAAAGGTGTAGATTAAGTGAGGTTGAAAGATACTTGGCGTCACTTTGATAGAGTTTCACCTCGTCTTAGGGCAAATGGGAAACTAAGATAAAGTAATGATGTTGTAAATTTTGTGATGAATGACACTTAGTTCAAACTTGGATGGACTCTCTCCTTTTTTGACAAACAAGGTTTCGACTCTGAACAAGTTCTTACTTTGTGAAATCTCTATAAAACACGATTGGTTTGATATGGTAAAGTTGGCTCCAAGATGAAATCGCTTCCCATTTATTTCTCTCAACTAGGTATCATAAACTACCTCTGTGAGCTCAGTTTTCTAAGGAAGTCGTACTGATTAAACCTTGGAGTATTCGAAATTTACATTACCCCCTTCTATATAATGAGCAATAAATGCGTTCGGTTATATTTTCACTGGGGTCGCGATGGAGATATTTTCAACTCTAAACTCACATGTGTAAACTGATAAAGTAGTTAAGTGGAGCACTTCCCATTTCATCCACAAGGTTCCCTCTTGCATGGAATACTTTGGGGTTCCTAGAAGCATCCCTGTTGTTATCTTAAGGCTTTATGCCAAAGGGATATTCTCCTAGTTTAAAGCGGTCAGGTTTACCCTTATCTGAACCTGCATATTAAGTGTTTTGAATGTGGCGTGTTTTCTTATCTTTTAACTTAATGAGGGTTTGCACACCATTTGCAACCTGTAACACACATGTTAACCTTTGTTTAGATCCCGATTCTTTCACAAGTGATATGGTCCTTCATGCAAAAATTATTAGTTCTCCAAAAATATCAATCAAGGCATCATAGAAAGAGGATCAAATGTTGTTTCTGATTCCTAAGTTCATCCTAAGATGCAAAGGAAGAGAATACGCAACGAGAAACCTAACTAGTTAGTAAATAATGAAGAAAACCTACAAATCAAACACATAACTCATTCTTTTTACCCAAATTTGAAGTTCATTCCCTTAGAAAGCTTTAATGAAGTGTTTCGAAAGCATGAAAGAGGTGTTGAACTGTTTCTGATTCCCAAGATCACCTAAAAGGTGTGAGGGAAAAGCATACATGATCCTAGCCTCATAAATGAAAATGAAACATTCATCAACTTATCAAAACAAGTTAGCACAAATCATGACTCAATATATTTCCTGTAAACAATGATTAGCTTTAAGAAACTCTGCAAGATGTTAGCAATTCAAAGAAATCAAGTCTTTGCAAAGAATTTAAACATGCTTAAAGGAAACCATAAATTTTCTACAATAAAAAATCCTAATCTTATGTTTTCATTACATATTTCACTTCAATACCTTTCCAAAGAAAAAAAAATGGAGTCATTTCGAGTTCGGGAGCAAAAGTTATGGCCTTCGGAAGATAGGTTATGCACACAATTCAACGTATGCACGCCCCTGATGACATATGGGTGCCCCTTTATAACATATGCGCCCCCCTGACAACATATGGGTGCCCCTGACAATGTATGTGCACCCCTGCTAACATATGTGCATATGTGCATTAAAAAACATAGTAAGGGTTGCGGCTATGCACCCAAAATGACATATGCACGCCCTTTCTTGTAGGTGACTAAAAAACACAAGAATTTTCAACAAAAATCTCAAAAATCTCAAAAATCTTAAAATTTTAGTAATTTGGACAAAATTTGGCAGCACCTCCCCTCCTTTGTTCCTACAAAGAGCATAAAAATGAAATAATCCTAACTAAACAAGTTAGAAAAACCTCATATTCATCTAAATTTGTAAAAAAAAAAAGGTTAGCATGCCAAAAACTTAAAACAAATCTACAAATCTTGAAATGAAACCAAAGGACCAAGGATCCATCCCATCAGGCATGCCAAATGTAAGCATGAAAAGATTAGTTATGCAAGTATAAATGAAACTAACACCTAGTAGTTCCACCATATAACTAAATCTATCAAGAACAACACGATAAGAGCTTATAAAATTAACTTCTTTAAATATGAATGAAACTTCAAATAAACCAAACTAACATCCTAAGCTATGTTTTACTCTTTAGATTGCTAACTTTAAATAAACCTAGTTAGATCCTAAGCAATCAGATTTGTGTTGTTTGCTCCAAACAAGGTGAAGAGATCTCTCTAAAATGACTACAAGACCATGTTTAGATATTCTCCTACTAACTAAGCTTGGAGTGATGGATGAAAGATGAGGAAGCTACTACAATGGAGGAGGGATCAAGATCAAATGTCTTATAACTTTAGCTAATACAAATGACATCTCATGCATTTCCAAGGAGTCAAGGTGTAAAGTTGAAAGGGATTCCTTAGGCTTGTATTTATAGGTTTCCATTTGAGAAAGTTTAGAATCCTAGTGCATGTGCGACAAAAGGGTAAAGAAAAAATGCACTTTTTGATTAGATTAAGAGATAATTAATCTTTTAAGATTAATTAAGGATCCTAATTAGGCTTAAGAAGCTTTCTCAGAGTATCTGGAAGGGGTTTGGATAGATTTTAGAAGCTCTGGAAGCGGGATTTAGCCAATAAGAAGGTTTATTGGTTAAATGCAAGATTAAAGACTTAATCAACATATAATTAGCTAATTAAGAGAATTATCACTAATTAAAATGTCGTTAATTGGCATCCTGGGTGAATTAGAAGTGTAATTAGATAATGAAATGTCATTATTTGTTTAAGGTGAGAGGGAGTGAAGATTATTAGCGCAGTATAAGTATTAAACTGCGTAAGTGGATTTTAGGTGTCTACATAATCTATCTTTTCAGGAAACCCCTGTGTATTTTATCTCCCCGACTTGTTACTTAATGGATTAGGAATTTGGTCTGGTCTTTGTTCTTGTGGCACCCACAAGGGATGCCCATCCTCAAGCAGGATCCATTATTTGTGCCCATTATGAGCCCCTTAATTAAATTTACCTTTTTCAAAAAAAATCAATAAATCTAATTCTCTGTGTGGCTTGTATTTCTCCCTGTGCTTCAAAACTCATTTTGAGTAAGGGAGAAGTGTCAATTTGTAAGAAATTTTGTGCCTTGTTGAGATAATTGAAAATATTCAACAAAAATGTTGGGGGACTAGTTTAATAGTTTGATTGATTTAAGTAAAAGCTTTAGACAAATGGGTGATTGAGAATATGTCTACATATTTCACAAAGAACCTACAATCAACACTAAAATGATCCAAAATTCTCCCAAAATCCAAAGCTACGAAGGCCCTAAAGCATGCAACCCGACCACAAAGTATAAAATCTTAAAACTTAGTGTTTCACGGGTCATTGCATAAACTACGACACACTGGTTTAGTGCTTCACAGGTTTTTCAAAAGAGCTAGCACTTTGCAGATTCCAAGAAAGCCACGAAACACTTAGAAATTCACCAAAAGCCGTGGAACACTGAAATGGACTTAGCCATTTAAAAGAAAATACCTGGGATGTTCAAGATACCCGTCAAAGTTCTACACCACCGAGTAACTCATAAATGCCCGAAGGAAACATGGAAGCATTTTGACACTTTCCATAGCTAAATAATTCTAGGGACCTCAAGTCGACAGAATGAACCAAGTTTCATAAAGGCATCGAGTTCGAGCAAGAGTTGAAAGGTAAATAAGACACGTGTCAAAAAGCTAGATGGGACAAACAACGCATATCAAAGGCTAAAAGGTGGACACGTGTCAGAATTCTGTCAAAACCTCAAATAGATGCGTCTGATGGATGTGAAAGTCCCAGATTAAGATATAATGAAAATTTTCTCGAGTCTAAGAAAACATCCAAGAAAAATATCAGTATTCAAACTTCAGAGCATATGAGCCTGGCAGACCTCAAGTCTGTGGAATCAACTGAATTTCAAAAGGTTTCGGGTCTGGGTGGTCTGACGGGTCAAGGCACTATACATGGAAACATTTATGTGGAACCAACGATGAATTCTAAAATCCAAAATAATGTGGAGCTTTCTCATTTTTCTATGCTTCGCACCTTGAAAAAGTTTGAATTGTAAGAAGTGTCAAGATTTTTTATTGGTTCAAATTTCACACTTTGGCAAGGTCCTAATTGATAAAAGTAAATTGCAAAGTATCGTGAAACTATCTGATTAGTTTATGCTTCACATTCTAAAAAGGCTGATAACACAAATGTACATGGAGCCATTTCATTGGTTTATGCTTCGCATTCTAACAGGGCCGATAATGCAAAGATGCATGGAGCCATTTCATTGGTTTGTGCTTCGCAAAACTAACAAGGTCTTTGTAAAATGATAAAAGCATGGAGCCTTTTCATTGGATCACATTTCACTAGTGTTAGTTAAGTAAAAGAATATTCTGAATTGTGAGGAAAACGTGAGTATTTTTCATTGGCTCACGTTTTAATGTGGTGTTGTCGTGCAAATGTGCAATAGGGAAATTGGAAGTTTCCAAGCACGATAACTATACCCCTATGCCGAATTTTTCATGTTTTATCATTCCTAGGCAACCCTAGCTCTATCCACTCATTCCAAACTACCTCCTAACCAATTTTATATCACCCCCTAGGTGATTTAGGAAATTACATTCATTCCCCTAGGTGATTTTAGGACTTCATTGAAAATGCAAATTTTGGGGAGTCATGGGAAGGGCTATCACTGGCCTTCCCAGGACTGGATCAACCCCCTGGAGTGGAACGGAAGGGAAAAATTCAACATGGAGGTGAATGGAAGACCTTATAACATCAGGAAATGATATTGGAAGGTTTGGGGAAGTTTTACAAGACTTGGAGTAGTATGAGTTAAAAATATGGTTCACAAGCCTAGGCGGTACATAGGCCTAAAACAGTTGCTGGGCTTCAAAAGAAGATTTTGGGAGCTTCAGATGGAGTTAGAAGTAAAAAAACATCTTTGAAAAGAGGATTCCAAGACCTACATGATGTTGAAATAATATTTTTCACAAAACCCTAGTGCATATGATTGGAAGGCAGTTTTTTGCAGGCACAAGTGGAGTCCTAGATACAAAATATGATTTTTAAGGAATCAGATGGTCTAATAAAGACATTAGACCCCATAATTGGATTAAAAATTCCATTTCTAGTCATAATAATATAAAATTTCACCAAGAAATTCCACTGGGAGTTCAATTTATCTTCATTCCAAATTACCCTCTCAAAGGCAGTTCAGGACTTAGTCATTTTTCGAGAGGACAAGTGTCAACACCAGGAGCTTGGTGGGATTTCATGTCCCCGACGTCCCTAAGTTCAAGTAAATCAGCCCTTGAAAAATGTGCCCAGCCCCCATGTGACCTCTGGGACCCTCATATGATCTCTAGACTTGACAGTTTAGCCCCCAGGTGCTTGTTTGGAGCATTCATTCCCTGCCGTCGGATCGAGCGCCACGTGTCAGCGCCAGGACCACCGTGGAAACTTATGTCCCTTATTTCCTTGAGGTTGGGGACGTAAGACATGGAAAAATGCACCCAGTCCCTATGGGGAGTCATTTGGACACCCACATGACCAACTTTTAGCCCCCAGGTGCATTTTTGGAGCATTCATTCCCTGTCGTCGGATCGGGTGCAACGTGTCACCTCCAGGATTACCGTGGAAACTAATGTCCCTTATGTACCTAAGGTGGGGGACATCAAACATTTCAAAATGTGCCTATACCCTATGGGGAGTCATTTGGACACCCACGTGATTGAATTTCAACCCCTAGGTGCATTTTTCAAGCAAATCCCCTGCCGTCAGATCGAGGACACATGGCATCACCTTGACCACCGTGGAAATTGATGTCCCTCACGTCCCTGAGGTTAGGGACATTAGGGACATAAAAATTCACCCAGCCCCTCCATATACAAGTTTTGAGTATTCAAATCTGACACTGAGCCATTTCTTCCCCTCATTTCTCCTTCATAGCTTCATACCTTGCCATGGCTTCGTGCATGTTTGTCCAGACACCCGGTCCACCATTGTTGCTCCAAACCAACTCTGCCATGGTCACATAAAGCCTATAACCATGAATACATAGCAATATGCAGGCCTCAGAGAAAAATTGAGTGAAATGAAGAAGAATGGGAAGAAAATGAAGGTTTTTGGCCAGATAACCATGAAGTCACCCGATCGAAAAATCTTCATATCTCACAAGATACAAGTTAGATGGAGATTCTATATTTTTTAGAATTCCTCATTTTTCAAGGTGATCAAGATGCAACAAACAAGAAGTCAAATGATGCCCAGAATAATTTTCTCCAACAAAATCCTCTCTTCGTGCACCGACTCACATTCGTCGGATTTCCCGTCATTTCGGCAATGGAAACAAGCTAAAAACTTGCACACAAGCTCCAAATAAAAAACCTATCACAATGGAGTTGTTTTCATTACAAACAGAGACAAAAAATAGACTTGTAAATTTTGAGCTCCATTAATGGCCGCCATGGCAGCTCCATGCCCAAAGCCACTGCCAAGTCAAAATTTCAAAATTTATTTCCAGGCATTCTAGTGGGAAAAACTATGTGAAATTCGAAGGGTGTGATCGTAACGACAAGAAGAGTCCAAAAAAATATGTTTCGTCACAAATAGAGTACTGGAAACACCTTTTCTAAAAATAGTAAGTTGTTCCTACACATGCTTGGTATTTTTGGTAAGTCTTCTTCAAAAGTGGCTATGGAAAGAGCAGTGTGCACTGAAGATCTCCAAAAGGCCAGAATGATTATCCAGAGCAGAAAATAGTGAAAATTACCCCTTACTAAAAATAGTAAGTCCCCCATCTAGGCATTTACTATAAATAGTAAGCCACACTCAAAGAGTAGTTTTGGTATAATGGGACATTTAGAACTGAGCCACAACATCTAGTTGAAGATCGGGGACTTGATTTCTCACACTTACTAAAAATAGTAATTTGATTTTACCTAAGGGAGATATGAAGCCAAAGTGGATGGGTTAGAAGGCTTCTCAGGATCACGAAGTGGAGAACAATCGGAGAATTGAGCGAAGTCCACTGCAACAACTCATCCTTCGGCATAATTGTTCTTCTTCTTATTCTTCCTTTTATTTCTCTCTCTCTTCTCTCCTCATACAACATTGTCTCTCTTCAATGTTATATTTTTGTGTTGGGGTTGCACTTTTTCACATGTCCTAATGTTCCTAATGTAATAAGTCACCTTTATGTTATAAAAAGGGACTTAAAAGTTTCCTAGGAAGTTGAAAAGTTTTAAGTTGTGTGAGGACATATGAAAAGGCATGGGGGGGGTAGATGAAGAGTCATATTCTATTCTATAAATTGTAAAGCCACTCCCATTTCAAAGGGTTGGTGATTGATCTTGTAAACTCAAGAGTATATTATACTTTGAGAGAACAAAGGAGATAGCCATTTTCTTCCATTTCCCCCCCCCTTTTCAATTTCCTCCATTTCTTCACTATGTACAACTTTTGTTTAAGCATCAATACAAGAAGAAGGAGTTTCTAGCTTTCTTTGACTAAGGGATTTCATGATACTTTGTGTTCATCAAATTCTATTTGGTCTTGTTGCCATTTGCAGGGTTGTTTCCTCTAAATTTAGTGCATATGATGAAGTTTCTAACTAGTGTGTGTGTAGGAATTTGATTTCCGCAGGGTCAGTGGAGTGCCCCTGTTGGATCCCCGATCAAAAGGCCACCACAAAAATCCACATTTTCTCATGCATGCATATACAGCAGCTACATCGGTTAAGTAGAGGGATTTAGATTCCCAAAGCGTTGGCAAGAAATCCACAAGTTTGTCCACTTGACAAATTTTCTTGTTAATAGGTGGCTAATACAAAGAGCTCGGTGTTGCAAAAAGATGTGGAACTTTTTCATTGGCTCACATTTTACGGAGAGAATTCAAGTACAAGAAAAGTCTGAGAAAGCAAAGAAGACATGGAATTTTCTTATTTTCTCACACAGAAAAAGAAAAGGAAAGATAATGCATACGTAGACAAGAGCCCGAGCTAGTAAAAGGTTGCAACGTGTCACTCTCCTGCGCATCACGATACTCAAAAATTCAAATGGCCACAACTTGTGATCCAAAGCTCAAAATTAAGAAAAACAGGTCTCGTTGGAAAGGTATCTTTGAGATATTCAAATTGACATCATAAGATTCAGAAATTGATGCCATTTTATAAGAGAAAAAGAGAAAAAAACTCAAGCTTTTGTCTGATTTTGTGAACAAAGTGAAAAGAGCATAGACACACCTATCAGTATCAAATAACTCATTTACACATGGAAATAGCTCGACCCAACAACCAATTAAAAATTAGCATATGGCAGATCCCAAAATACAAATAAAAAATAAGATATTTGCAATTAGAACATTCCCACTTTGATCAAGATATTTTTTTTACAAATAAAGGGGAAATTCTGTTACTGTTTTGGGGGGAAATCAAATTGTAAGAACACATCAAAATTGTATAAATATGAGGACTTATCTTCATATTCATAAGGATGGGGTTAGTTTTTTCTACTTCTAAAAGAAGGTAGAGAGATTCAATTGTAAATATTTCATGTTTCCTTTATGAAATACATATTGATCTTAGTTTCCTAAAATTTTGTGTCAAGGTGGTTACAATGAACAACCATTGACAATATTTGAGAGCATTCAATTGATGTTACCTTGCTAAGAAATTCTAAGATCTAAATGAAATATGTCCGCTTTTGAATTTAAATTATGTCTCCTAAGTTCTATGTTTGTAATTGTCCATTAATGAGTTATATTTTCTTCTACAGTCTTGTATTTTTTACTTAGATTTTTCGTACACTAGATATGTCCTTAATTGTTGTGCTTTGGTCATTTCTTCAATACTGTATTGTGATGCTCTGTAATATTAAATGAGATTGTAAAATCCTTACCATAGCCATTTTGTGCTAATAGCTTTTTGTTAGCCTTTAAGTGTATCTTAGGCGTGCGAGAGTATGAGCAATAAATACTTTGTTAGAATGCTTGCATGAGTTCTTATGCCAAGTATTTTAAAGATTATGTTAAAGCTTTGCATCTGTTGAGGATCAATGAGTGCAAATCTACCTTTGTAGAAACTACAACTTGTTAATTCAATTCTCTGTGCTTTTCCTCAATTGCAGGTTGCTCTAAGTGTTAAATGCTTGACTACAAGGAATCTTTATGCCTATAATACCCCTCCATTTGAAAAACTACACAAGTAATCCTACCCCATTTTTCTACCATTCATTACTTTTGTTGCTCTGTCTTTAAATATCACTGAGAATGCCCCTTAACTACAAATTCTACCGTCTAGAGAATTCAAGAACAATTGAATCCCACTCTTTAGTAACTTCTGTCTAGAAAAGTAAACATACACAACATATTTTGTGATAACTCGTGAGATTGATTATTGTGTCCATAGGCCATGTTTATCCTAGATTGACCCACCAATTTTAGAAAGAAATTGAGGGAATAAAGATCCTATATCCCCCTCTGCAATTCAGGTTACACCTCGGGTCCTCTCACCCTAGTTCAAGGTAGGACCAAAAGTAGTAGGAAAATGCCCTCTCCTTTGCATGCGCCCCTTAATCATCCCAAGGCTTGATCCCAAGGAGAGTGCTAGACCCATCCCCAACTACAAAACAACACACCAACCCAGTATACCACCATTCCAAGCCATTTCCCCCTTTTTTCCATTAAGGATAAATTGTTGTCAATGTAACAGGGGGTGCAAATTTGAGGACCAACAACCCATTCTTCTCATGTGATCTATCCCAAAATAAACACCAAGTTAGTAATTCTGAAGGCTTTAAAATTGGTTTTCTTTTCAAACTAGATTTTTATGACATCTTAATGCCTACTAAAGTGAGTTAAGTATTCATATTTTTTCTCACCCAATTGTATTAGGTTAAGGATTCAAGTCTCAATATTGTCACTCTCCTATAAGTATTCTTGCATTAATTTCAACATGAGGACCCTTAGGTTCATTAGAAAGTTGAGGTATATTCCATAAACTAATCTATAAGGGGATGTGCCTAACACAAACTTGGTTCTCATTTTTTCTAACAAGAGGACAAACTTAAGTTGATCTCAAAATATCTTGGGTTTTTTTATCTAAAATATTCTTGATTACATTGAAAAAAAATCTTGTTTGTTGACTCTACCAAAACATTGACATGTGGATAGTATTCTGAAGAAAATTTCAAAATAATTTTGTTATCATATGCCCAATCAATAAACTATGTGGAAACAAAACTAGGGCCATTACCACATGCCATAACATAAGGTGTACCAAACCTGGTAATGATGCGGTCCTCTAGGAATTTGATGATGGTGTCGATTATGTAATTTTTTAAGGGTTGTGCCTCTTTCCAACATGTACAATAATCTTTTATTGTTAGGATGAATTTGTGTCTAGACGAGGAGTTTTCATTAATTATGCTGACAAAATATAGTTCCCATTTGGAAAAGGGGAATGACTCTCTAACTTTCTACATGGGCATGTAAAGATTGAGTTCTTCTAATGCCATGATCAAGCATGTATGGAAAATCCTTAAGTGGAGATGGGAGTTTTTAAATAAAAAGTACAATAATAACTCACCGTCAATATTTGATGTGCTATGAAATTTATCGAACCATATCTAGTGTCATGTTTCTTATGGGCATCACAAAAATATGCCCTCATGACTTCTTCTATAGAGCACACATGTTTTTATCATGATTTTTTTATATTTAGGTGGAGTGCGTTGATTTGTGTGTGGTTGAGGTGGATAGGAAATTTTTGATGTATCAAATATAACACTATGTTCTAATACCATTCTTTTGGTGAAGATTGGACCATGTATTATTGGTAGATAAGACACATATTGACCTTAGTCATTTCTCTACTTATATCCATTCTACTAACTATCTTCATTGACGATAGTAGGATATTCATCCACTTACTACACCTCTCTCCCAACTCATTCTACATCAACATTCCTATCACAGCATGATCAAACATAATGAAAACTTCTTATCCATGAAAAATATAGTGCCTAAATTTCTTTACTACGCTGATCAGTAAAAAAAATCTTGTTGATGGTGGAATAAAAAAGCTATGAATTGTGCATGGGGAGCTCATGAACATGATTATTTTTTCATATTTTTATTTTATTTTTGGTCAATATTATTATATTGGAGCATTTTGAAGCAAATGCATAGATGAAGAAGGATTGTGTGTATTTTTGGGATAATCATGATAGGATCCCTAGTGATAAACTCCTTGATATCCTTAAATTAATAACATGTTTCCTCAATTCACTCAAGTTTTGTGTCTTTCTTTAGCATTTCAGTTAATGATATTACTATCTCGACAAAGCTCGAGATAAAATTTCTTACAAAGTTAATATTACAAATAAATATGTCAATTATTTCTTACCATTGGGGATGGGGTATTCAAAATGGATTCTATCTTGTCAAGATCAATGGATGTTCCATTTCCAGACATGATTCATCCCATAGCTTACCTTTATGACATTAAATATACCCTGTTTCAAATTTAGAGAGACACCATACTTGAGGCATCATTATAAGACTACACACAAAGCCTTGACATGGTCAATGTGATACTTGGAGAATAATGCGAGTTCATCGATGTATATTATGATGTAATTAACAATCAATTTCCATAGACCATTGAAAGGTAGTGTCAGTGTTTATTAAGCTGGATGTAATTCTTTTGTATTTAAACATACCCACTTGGTGGTGAAGTTTGTTTATATTATATCTTCATGGTGTGATATGAATTGATTATACCCTGAATATCCATCCATAAATAACATCATTTATGCACCATGCACAATTTACAACACCTCATCAATATATGCCAATAGGTATTTATACATCTTAGACACCTTGTTAAAATTTTGAAGTCTACACAAAGGTGTATTTATCCACTCTTCTCATGAATTGGAATGAGTTTTGTGAGAAGAATTGAGTGTTTGAATGAAAATATGATTCAGATACTCAATAAATTATATGCTTCTTTCAATGTTAGAGGATTTTAAAAAGCATTGGTAGGCCTCTATCTATGGTGGAATTACTTCGCACTAGGATTTAGTGGGATAATATGCATCAATATGGAGGGATTGAAGACTTTCATGTCATTATAACATAATGCAATGACATATTGGTAGTACTTATGTGCACACATAATATTTTCCTTCTCTTTTGTAGTGTAGTATTTTCCTAGTAGAAGGTTCTTCAAATCATCTTGGTCCCTCAAGTTTTGAAACTCATACTACTCAATCAAAGGTGGCGAAGCCTTGATTTTTTCTTTGTTGCGATCTATATCAAATATCCTTTCCAAGACTATGAATTTTCTAGGCATATCATTAGATTTCAGGTTCAAGACTCCATCCTCACCCCACTTGAATTCTTCACTTTTATCTTAATCTATGATTTGTGATTCAAAAAATTCTAAATTAGAAGGAAGTCTAGAATATGTTTAATATCACTAAATACCTAGAAAATTCAATGTTTTCTAGAACAGATGGATGGGAGATTGATTTCACTAAAATTTTCTTGAGATTTGAATCTTGGATTGACTCCATAATACTTGTCACACTAGCTAGCACATGTGCAATGAAATTCTCACTATGTGGGATGGAACGAATGCCAAACACATCAAAATATTCAATCAAGTTCCATATTCGACTACACTATTTGGATAGGTTCCTATCATGGTGCATGTAATAGATCATCACTTTTTTTATGATTAATTATGAATATCAAAATGCTATCAAGCACTTACCACCTTTTTTGAGAGGAAATTGTTGGTTGTGAATGATGGTTTCATATTCTACAATATTATTAGTGCACATGAATTAAAGTATGTATGTTGCACTATACATTTCTCTTCTAAAGATGATAAGTTCAAATTCTATGCCACATCCTTACCTGGATTTGGAACCATGAAAGTGCATGATATAAATATGGTATTTGATTTTATTTTGGTTTCATGGCTCAGGAGAAGTTGTGGGATGATCTTATTTTTTAGTTCTCTAAAATTAAAGGCTTCAAAAACTTGTTCCTTTTTTCAGAGTGTAGACATGCCATGTGTGTTTTATAAAGGAAGGTATAAATTATGGCCATGTCGTGGAGACATTTGTGATGTATAGAATGGACCATAGAATAAAGGAGAATACTATAGGAATTTGAATTTCATTTCTTGTTCTTTACAATTCTCTCTTATCTTCCCCAAGGTGATGGACATTTCATGTGTAGGAAACATCAAGAGAAATGCCCAAGATGTATTGCGCAGGACCTTATTCTACTTTGCATGTGATTTAATAAAATATAAATATTAAATCTAATTTTAGAGTCACTACGACAATAATGTAGAATAGAATACAAATGCTAAGCACTCTAAAGATGCAACCGTGTAAGAAAATAAGAGAGATATGGAACTTATCTGATTTTCACTTATCTTGGAATAGATCTAAATTGGAAAAACTGATAAACAGGTTGGGAAAGGTGTCATAAATGCCCGATATTAATTTTAGAACCTGTGGAATGAGCTGGACATGGACACCTGGGTGCTAGAGACCTCTTTTGGGTGCTTATGACTGCGCAGAGAGTCAAAATCTGATTTTTCTTGTATCGTTAGGGTTTCGCTATCACTTCCTATTGATCACCTAATATTTGCACATGGATGCTGAGGTACCTATAACCTAAAACCCAAACCCTATTTATTTGCACAAGCTCACAAAATACATCAAATTGGACTAAAAAATGCATTATGTGAAGTTGGAATGACTTTGATGGTCATCCGAAGGATGAACTTGTGACCGAGTGTTGCACTACATTTTAGACTCCATGTATTTTTGTGTGCTTGTGTGTGAAATAGTGTCCTTAGGTTTCCCTCACGCTAATGGTGCCAAGATAACAAACTATATATAGATAAAATGTAAATGTGTGAGATGGAATTCAACACTTCCCCTTCTTATGTAGTGTAAGCAGAGTAATCAGTCCAAAAATGTAGTCCCTTTGATAGTATGTAGATATGTTTGCTCTTTAGAATTGTCATCCCATATAATGGTATGTATGTTGTGTATATGTAGGGATCTCTTATTTGAATTTCGACACTAGTGACACAACATGCTGACTAATTCCTTGGATAAGAATAAGAAAACCGAAAAAGCTGACCACAAATGTCAAAAATGTAAACAATAACAAACAGGATAGAAGTGCCTAAGGTGGACAGGAGCTCCTGGGTGCTAGTGTCCAGAATGGATGCTGGTGTCCTAGGATAAATGACAACAGATGTGAAAAGACTGATAAACAAGGATCCCTATGACCTGACCAAGACTGGGTGCAGAGGTAAAAGATGAGAGAGAGAAAGACAATAGAAGAAATCAAAGCAAGTGGATGGATCAGAGAGTGTGTCACTAATGAATACTGTTCTTACTTAAGATCCATGCATATAACAACATACTAGGCAATATATAAAAATAGTAATATGTGCATGATTGTGTGTCTACATTTGTCTCCCCTTTATGTTATTTGAATGAAATTCAAGTAGTGTAAAGAATTAAGGAACATACCAGTGAAAAATCCGGAGAAGCCCTATCACAAAAGTGCACGTAGAATATAAGAACATATAGTGTGGTGAACCATGGATCAACATGTCGACCCATGTGGTATGAATAGAGATAGAGAGACATCATAAAGAGCACTTGGAGAAATACGTGATATGATTCATAGAATTTGGAGATTTTGATTGTTGCCAATGGAGATTTTGAAGAGGTAGGGAGTGATCAATTCCCAACCCGATTTTGTAAATTTTGAAAAAGGGAGGATTTGGGTGTCCTGCCGTTAGGGGAAGAGTGTTGGGGAGAGAGGTATAGTTTTACTCTCCATCGCTGACTACATCCCAAATGGGTCCAACCTCTGCAGACAGATAAATACCAAATTTATTTTTGTGTTTAGTTTCGTGTTGAATAACACATACAAGATAAGTAAAGGAAAGGCAATGATGTCTCATTGCCCTCACTCCCATGGGTGTCCTAATTTATATAGTGCTAGATGGATTCCATGTTAGGTCATCTGGGAAATATAATGAAATGATGTAGCTCCTAAGTTAGGTCATCTCGGAGAGATAGTAAAGTATGTTATGTTGTATCGATTGATTGATTTTGAATAGAAAATTATTGCTTTGAGATTGGATGTATGCGATAGATTACTCATGGAGATATTTTTAATTTTTTCCCCAAGATTAGGTCCTTAGGGAGAATATATTTGAAATAGTAGAAAATGTTGAATCTTTCCTGAAAAAATGTGTACCTTTTCTTGAATAGTGTCAAAGAAAAATTTGTGATTATTATGTATTAGGAGGATCGATTGATTGTATAGTATCCTGGGAGGGATCATTGGGTGATCCCAACTGTATGCCTCCTTTTTCGGTGAAAGGGTGAAGGGTGGAGGTAACGAGCATTGAGCTAAAATTAGAGGTGAAAATATCTAATAATGACTAAGAGGTAGTATAGAAGATGTTACAATATTGGAGGTAAGTTGAGTAGTAAATGTGCCAGATTGGAATATAATATTGTGGAATGTGTACAATACGGTGGTAAGAAAAAATCTAAACCAAATGGTGTAAATAGGGAAGAAAATGCAGTAACAAAGCTCAAGATATGAGTGAAACTGTTTGTCGTGTATTAGTTGGAAGCATGCATGAAAATGGTAACTATAGTAAATGAAAAAATGAAAATTGCTATATATATTACTAGTAAAAAGAGAACAATAATTTCATTTGCACCACGATTGAGTGATAATTAGATCTCTAAGCTTACGAAGATGTCATGTGTTAGGGAAGTGAGCTTGACTAGGTTCGAGAGAGTAGTGGAAACCCTAAGTTTGTAGATGATCGATGAGCTAATGAGTAATGATATTTTTGAAAATGTGGTGAAATTTGGCCGAATTTGTCAATTTTTGCAAAATTTGAAATTTTGTATTTTTGTGTGTTTCTGATCTAGGCGGGAGCGGCCAAGGCATTGACATCCTTTGGGATGCTAGCACCAAGTTCTAAGTGTTGGTGACCCATTTCTAGGTGCCCGCATCCTACTCCTAGGTGCTGACGACCCAGGAGAGGGCTTTGATAGTGCAACGTGAAACATTAGTATTTTGAATAATTTTTTAACTATGATTAGTTGGTTTTAAATATGTATGAGGTACTAATGGAATATTTTTTTGGTGTTTTTGTTGAGTAGAGAGATATACACTCGAGAGAGTTCTGCGCAAGTCATAATTTGAGCACATTGTTGACCCTAGGGTTATCTGATGCTGAGTGGGACATACTAGACTGTGTTGGCCTGCGACACATAGCGAGATTGGGGGAGGTTCCTGTACGATGGAAAAGTGACATGCGAGCGTGGGAATCTACAAGTAACTCTTCCTCACACCCGACCTCTCGAGGTCGTGCCGAGATAGCTAGTGGGTATGGAATATGTGTGAGATGTAGACAAACTAGTTAGGCAATCTAATGTCTTCAATATGCACTAGCGGAACTTGCGAATATAAGGCAAAGAAGGCCCTCCTAACTTGAACTGGTGTGATAGATCGATCAGCAAGGATGACTGCTCGAAGGCTCCAATCAATATCGAGCTCCAGCATGATTCGATCTATAGGTTGTGGAATACGTGGAAAGTGACCCGAGATAGTTTCGTGTATGTCTCCGGACAGAGTCATGAAATGAATGATGGATATAGTTACTTCTATGGGCAATTCTCTGGCCTAGTCTAGAATCCCCTAGCTCTGTTAGCTGCTGTGTCTAGTAAGGATAATTGCTCGATGATGATAGGTGGAAGTGGAGTAGACCAGAATACTAGTGTGCGTAGGCCAGTGTCTATGTCTAATTCTCCTATGGATTCGTTGGGCTGCGGGATTTGTAGGTCACAACCGTAGACTCTTAGTTGTTGTGGACCTGTTATGGTCATGCGTGGAATCAAGTCCTAATCCCTAGTATCCAGTAATCATATGCTTTCTCAGCTTCTATATTTAGGATCAATAATTGTGTGATTTTCTCAGAATATCTTACAGTTGTTCATGCAACCTGAATTCTTAGGCTAGTATCTATATCTGTAAGAGTGTCTCCTGCACCTGGCTGTGGGACCTAAGGATCACAACCAAATGTTTGTTCTCTTTCAAGCCCTTCTATGGTCATATGAATATTTCCTAGGGTAATCTGTAGTTTGGTTGATTCGACTAAAACGTGTGTGCTTGGTCGTCTTCTACGTTTAACCCGCTCAACTGGGAATTGATTTGTTGCAAGCTTACCGTTGTTCGAAAGACTTGGATCCTAAGATTTTGGTCTATATCAGTTATTGCTGTGATGAGATTGGGCTGAGGCATGATTGGCTCGAATACGTATTCCCTGGGCTCCCTAGGTCCCGTGATTGTCATACAAAAACAACAATGTAAAACGAACTACAGTAAAATGAAATTTAACTTTGTGAAGTGTAGCATATACGACTTCTCTATTTTTTTGTGTTTTCTGATGAACTTTATGAATTTAAGAAGGTAGCTATTTAAAAATATCTAGAATTGACAGCTAAAATAACAACTTAAAACAAACAACATAACTGAGTGTAGCTATTTGTCTGTGTAATTTGTAGATCTATTCTAAACAATGAAATAACTTATCTAATCTATTTGCAAGACTCTCGATTCCTACCTCAGAAGTGAGGAGTGAATCATATTTTCTCAGAAACTATCAATCCCCACAACTTCCTTGACAATATCGAGAGTAGAATTAACTGAAATAAAGAAATTAACTACTCTATTTGATATTATTCTAACTAGAACTTTGAAAGCTAGAACCTGGATTCTGTAGAACAGTGGTGAATCCAATGGGTGTGTGTGATCTTGTCCCCTCAGTGTGATCTCCTCATTCCTTCGTGTTCACATGGATCTAGAAAAGTGTGTAATGCTAGAATCAACAGAAGTAGTTATTGGGATGAAGGCAGCTCAGAATATAGACCTAAATACAATGCGAGTAGGAGAGGGGATAGCGCAAGAGTACAGAAGCTTGGCTTATGTAATTCCTAGCAGGATTTATTGTGATTCATGCAACATGAAAGCGTCCAGAAACTGAAACTATCCTGTTTGAACAACAAAACCTGCAATTTTAATGTCTTCCTATTGAAAACAAGCTATTCTACTCCAATGGATCGGATGAAATGATCAACAGCACTTGCACAAGATGGATATGTGGCTTCTTAACAACAAAACAACACTAACTAAGACATGCAATGAAAGAAATTAAGAACTCTAAGCAAAATGAAAACTAAATCTATTGCGAAGAGAAATTCAGAGGAAAATTTGAGGGGCCATTTGCTTGAGCACAAGCCATCTATTTATAGCATTTGCATTTACCCAAGGTAAAAGCCAAATAGAACTCTTAAACTATAAACAATGGCAAAACACTATTCCAGGGAACCAGAATCATAAATGCAATCTTGTGGTGGTGAAAGAAAGCTAGTAAAACGTTCAAATTATGTGAGTTGTGTTAAAAGAGCTTTCTGGAAAACGCGTAAAGGACCGCCGCCTTGAGCATGGTAGCGGTTACAGGACCTCCGCCCTATTTAGGGCGGTGGTCACAAGACCGCCGCCCAGGCAGGGCGGCGGTTTTGTCACTGAAGAGAAAAAGGCCAAGGAAAGAGGGGAAAATGGAAAAACAAAGAACGTGGGGGCTAAGCGGGGCATGCGGGATGTTAACGCACTATTTGGAGAGCTTTTCTGGATCCTGAACACCTTGTGAGGAGACCTGTATCATCATTGGGGCACGTGTTACGTTATTCCGGTAAGTACAGTACCTTATAAATTTGGGTACGTACATATTGCTCCCTCGGAGAAGTGTTTTAGCCATGAAGAGGCGTAAAACATGGTGGGTCTGAGTATGGTGGTCCCGAAATGGGAAGTTAGAAGTTATACCTGGTACATCCGTGTGTTGAAATGACGCCGTCCAAAATTCCCGCTACCTACAAAACGAAAAGAGAACTCAAGTGCAGATAGACACAATAGTTTGGAAAATAAATGCTAAAATAACAGGGAATGAGAACGTACAATTTGTGCGGGGGATAAGAACTTACCTCTGTCGGTGCTCCAAACCTGTGAAAAAGGCATTTAAAACGAATCAGGGTGCTATATATATGAAAGTGGGCCCATTTTCCTATTCATTTGCGTGAGTTGATTTGATTGATTTTGAGCTCTAGAACCCACGGTGACAGTTTCTTGCGTGAGTAGAGTCAAAACATCCGCAACGAGATAGCGATCATGCCTCCACGTGCGGAACATCGACCCGCAAGATCACAAGCTTAGTTCTTTTCAATTTATCCTTTTTACCCCCTTAATTTTGAAATGCTAAAAATCTTTGTCATGGGGGGATAATTTTTGAAAATGTTAGTGTTAAAAGGTTCACTTCTAGGGGGCGCGGCCTACTTAGTAGGCCTTTGTTTTTTAGGTAAAATGGTCCTTTTTTGCATTTTTTAGGCTTTTTAAGTTTAAAAACCTGACGTGGGTTTTTGGACCACGACTACTGCCCTACCCAGGGCGGTGGTTACATGACCGCCCGCCCTGTTCAGGGCGGCAGTTACGAAATCGCCTCCCTGATCAGGGCAGCAGTTTTGCACAGAATGTAAAAAGAACATCCATTTGAAATTGTTTTTTCTTTTCTAGCATTTCTACGTGTTTTCGTGATATTTCCAGTGTTACTTCGGATGCTAACTTGCTCTATTTTGTGTGTTTTTGGGTGTATGCAGGCAAGAGAGGAGTATATCCGGTGGAGTAGAGAGAGGGGAATGTGATTGGCTCCCTAGGGGTAATAGATGCCCACTCACAGGATGAGGAGGACACTCTTCAGCGGGTTGGGATACTACACATTTCACGCGTGCCCCATGTTACACCATCCAGTCACATTATTTATGACATGTTCTCATATTGGGATACAGACCGGAACACCTTCCGATTGCTAGGGGTTCGTGGTGAGTGGACTATTAACATTGGAGGATGTCCTATCGCATTATGGGGGTCTCCGATTATTGGGAGACGTCTCACCCTTGAGACATCAGGTTCACGGGGCCAAGATTGCACAAGTGGGCCACATACATGAGAGATGTAGTCATCTCCATGTGGTCGAAGAAGGGGGTTAGAGTTCGATATATTCCTACTTTTACCCATCCCCTTACTTCACCAGGCTATCATGGGGATCCTTGCCTCGAGACTGATCGGGGACAAGGGAGGAGACACTTTGTTATACTGCTAGTCCCCCATTATTGCACAGATAGAGGGACCACGATCAGATATATGCCTGGGGAGCAGACATTCTTGGGACCACCTACCATGACTTATATAGGGTAGTCCGTTTATAAGGGGCAGTCCTTGAGCCACCTAGACCCTGGTTATGAGTTGGGTCTATGAGCACTTCATCCCCTACGACAGAGGTGTAGAGGTGGTAAATTCTGGAGCTGTGAGGGCAGCCAGATGGGACAGATATGTCGGTGCTCCGAGCACTTCATCAACAATTTGCTTCTTTGACTACTGCCGACATGGAGACCCACATCGTATCAGACTATGGCAGGCATATGGGGCGAGGAGGCTCTTACTTTGATCTCCTGCTCCACCACAGGGCAGCTTTATCGATAGAGTGGGGTGAGTGGAGATACACCCCTTTGGCCGAGTTCCTCAGCAGTTTGGCCTACCCTACATGGGTATGCTTCTCTCCGGGTAGTGCCAGTATACAGATCAATCCGAGAGGCCAGAGGGGGGCCTAGAGGTCGGGGTTGGACAGTGGTTACTCCTGGCGTTCCTATTGTAAACCAGGAGGATAGTATGTGCCAGAGGGAGAGCTGGTGCGCCTTAGGCACCCTTGCTCCAGATTTCCGCGGGTCCTGCCCATAGCAGCGATGAGCCCATTGAGGTATACTTCGAGTCTGAGGAGTTTACAGGGGGAGAGACAGAGGAGGAGACCGAAGAATAGTGATCCTGAGTGGCATGACACCTATGATATCATGCATGGCAGAGAGGACTCAAGCAGAGTACAGAGAGGGGTGACTCTGGTTTCAGAGGAGCCACTTTCCTAGGGTCATGGGGAGAATGAGTCCTATTGCGGGGCACTACGTTGCTTCCAGCCACAGAGGAGTACCCCAGTCAGCTGGTGGCATCTGTGGCAGGTGCTGATCCAAGCGACCCATCCTAGAGGCCTGGTGATCCGAGTAAGTTACCCCTCTCTCCCTTTTAATGTTTGGTTTTTAGTTAGGATCTCCTTAGTTGCTATCTTGTATTTCTAATTTCTTGTTTGGTTTCTAATTTGTTTTCTCCTTTGTTTGCAGAGAGACCGCTAATGAGTGGCGAGACTTGATTCGCAGGGTATGCACTGATACCCCTGATGATCCCCATGGAGAGGACCCACGTAAAGCTATCCGTGGACGCTGGGGGACCTTCAGAAGCCGGTAGACACACTGACGTCTGCGCCCCCAGTCTGGCATGTGGCCAGGATGGTATCGACTCTTCCTCACAGAGTTAGCAGGGTATAGGACGACCGAGCACCTGATGAGGATTCATTCTTGTGGTGAGACTGTGGATGCCCCTTGAGATCCTGAGCCCTCTGTGCACTCAGAGCGCTGGCGTAGCCGGAGTCCTAGGCATGGGCGTGCGCCTTCAGAGGGGGTCTCGTAGGGATTGAGAAGCCACTTGGCTCTCATAGATTTTTGTATGATACATTCTTTAGTATATCTCGGGCTCTTTGAGCATTTTGACCATGCTTAGTGCATGATGGCATTGTATAGATCATTTTGATCATATATATATATATATATATATATATATATATTCGTTCTGGATCAAACTCTTGGCATTCATGGCTTACTTTCTATTTCCAGTTTCCTCATGTATACTATGATGTATGTTTATATGCTTTTTAGAATGTATGCAATGGTGAACAAATGATATGCAAGTGTTTTGAATTTCTTTTTTCGTATTTCATGATGCTGATATATGATGATGTAGATATAATGTGATTTTGAATTTTAGCTTCTGTAAGCAATTTTGGATACTTCATGTTTGTTTTGGCAAAGTGATGAATATAAACCGGTATGATGAACAGATAAACCTGCCCCTACCCCCAACTCCACGCAACTAGTAAGATGCGAGGGGCTTATCACCGAGAGTTTGGAAGGACGTGCAAGTTATGAGATGTGTTGAAATGATACTGATGAAAGACAGACAAAGCTTTGGTGGAACCAAATTAGGATACCACAAGCCCACTCCACTCGAGTGACTTCGTAGTTTTGGATGCAACTTGCTTTGCGGTTTATCTAGACTTAGATCCATAGATGGCCACATAGTAGACAAAATATGGGTTTTTTAGGATTTTAACTCTCTTGGAATTTTGAACATCTGATTCATTTGTTTTTGACTCAAAGGTTCGAGGTTTGAATTGTTTGTGTATGACCTTTTGCATTTGTTTGTCAAGAGGACCCCCTACACTTTGCCCCATCCTACTAGTAAGAACCGTGGGTTTATCACCATGGGCAAAGCATAGGCGAGTAAGGGAATTTCCATCCTTTCCCAACCCTACGTCACTAGTTAAGAGACACAAGCTCATCACCAAAGGTTGGTGGGGCAAGGAAATGTGTAAAATTAAAATTTTCTGTTTGATCAATGTTTGACTTGTTTACTTCAGTAAAATGTCAGTATGTGTTTATTTCCAAAGAGATATACATATGGGATAGATGTGAAACTATGAAGCTTCTGGAACAAACCATAGGCAAGACACCTACCCTAAGAAGAAACCAAAAGTGAGAATAAACTTGCAGATCTTAGCATGGTTAGCGTTAAGACTTTGTCATGTCTAGCCTTATTTGATAAAATGATTTCAAGATAATTTGATGATATCATGAAAGTGGAGAAGTATGATTAAAGTGTTTATGCCTACAACATCATGAGTTTGTAATGAATTGCTTTTGAGAATAGATTCCTTGATCATATTTTGTGTACGAAACAAGCGGACAATATGATCCCTAATCTATATGAAGATGCAATGTAGATATATATATATATATATATATATATATATATATATATATATATAAGTAGTGCTAGCTACTCACGCATAGAACCGCTTGAGGTGCAGGGTATTGACTGTTTCGCCAAATTCCTCACCTTCTAGCGTACATAAGAGGTATGCACCGTTTCCATAGTCCTTCATGACTCGAGTATGGGCCCAACCATTTAGGCCAAAATTTTCCTTCCTTCACCGGTCTTCTTGTCGATCCGACTGTCTAGCCTTAAAACTAGATCACCTTCATATATGTCTCGTTTATAGACTTTCTTGTTATATTTCCGAGCACATCCGGTCAGCATAGACTCTATGCCGCTTGTTCAGCATCTAACCTAGCTTCATCTAGGCTTTCTAGTTGGGAAAGACGTGCTTCTTTGTAAGCGTCTTCATCCAGAATCCCTTGTAATGAAATGCGGAGACTGGGTATTTCAACCTCAAGCGAGAGAACTGCCTCTGCCCCGAATACTAGTGAGAAAGGAGTTTCTCCCGTTGGTGTTCTTATTGAGGTTCGATGGGCCCATAAGGCCAGATATAACTTCAAGTGCCAATCTCGTTTGTTTTCTTTCACCGTTTTAAGGAGAATGACTTTTAGTGTTTTATTCGTTGCTTCATCCCTGTCAGTTAGCTTGAGGGTAATACAAGGAAGTCGTATGATGGGCTTATCTTAAATTTATTGCATAGTTTGCGAACCTCTTCATTCTTAAAAGAAGTTCCATTATCTGAGATAATGACTTGTACGGGATACCATACCTGCAAAGGATTTGGTTCAAAATGAACTTGGTGATTACAGAACCAGGGTACAAGTAGTAAGAGGCATAGCCTCTACATATTTGGTAAAATATTCAGTGGCCGTGATTATAAAATTATGCCCATCTATGGATGAGGGAGAGAATTTCCCTATTAAATCTAGGCCCCATGTAGAAAAGGGCCATGGAGTAGCGATTGGTTGCAGAGATTGTGCCGGCATGTGGATCTCATGGGAGAATTCTTGGCACTTATGACACTTGCGTACGAACTCTATTGCGTCGTGTTCTAGAGTAGGATAGAAATAGCCCATTCGATGTATTTTACGAGCGGTGGCATGGCCACCGAAGTGGCCTCCACACATTCCACTGTGAGATTCATGGATAATCTTCTTGGATTCTTCTGCGTCGACACATCTTAGAAGCATTCCATCGAACACTTTCCGATAGAGAACTTGCTCTATAATGACGTATTTAGCTACGATAATACGTAACCGCCTTCTTTGTTGCGGTGTAGCCCCTTCGGGATCTGTATGGTCCATGATATAATTAATGATATCAATGTACCAGGGACACTCAGAGATAGAAGGTCGGGTTTCGATGTAGTATACGCACTCATCTGGAAAATCCAGATCTACTAGATCGCCTCCATCTAATGGGTTATCAGCTAACCAATCTGCAATGATTTGTCCCTTAACTGATTTCTGATTTACAAATGTTAATTCGAATTCTCCCATTAAGGTTATAAAACGTTCAGCCTTCTTAGACAAGGACCCTTGCATGAGGAAAGTTCATAAATGGTCCATTTTTACCATGACCCTTGTTTCCTGATTTAGCATATAATATCTTAGACGTTTGGTTGCAAAGACTATGGTGAGGCATTCTCGTTCTGCTTGTGTATAACGTGTTTCATAGTCGAGTAGTGTTCGGCTAATGAAATAAATCGCACGTTCTCTCTTGTCATCATCTTCTTGAGCCAACATACAGGCTAGCGAGACATTGGTAGCTCGTGAGTATAAATTTAAAGGGTGATGTAGCTTAGGTGGCATTAGCGTAGGTGGTGATAACAGGAAACACTTAACTGCATCAAAAGCTTCATTGTAGTCTTCAGTCCAATCAATGCTATAATCTTTCTTGAGTAAATTGTTGATTGGATGAATGGCGAAACTTAAGTCCGGGATGAATCTCCGGATTACACCCATCTTTCCAAGAAATGACCCGATTCCAGATTCATCCAAAGGTGGGACCATTTCGAGGGCAGCCTGAATTTTGGTTGGGTCAACATCTATCCCTCGTGACGATATGATGTAACCTAGGAGCCTCCCTCCTGTTACACCAAAGATGCATTTTTCTGGATTTAGCGTGACTCCGTATTCTATCAAACGTGAGAGAATGACACAGAGTACTTCTGGATGGTCACAACGCTTCTTGGCCTTAGCCAACAAGTCATCTACGTAGGATTCCATGATTTTATGAATTAGATCATGGAATATATATGTCATAGCTCGGTGGTATGTAGCACCAGCATTCTTGAGACCAAATGGCATAACAGCATAGCAATAAGTTCCCCAAGGAGTTATAAACATGGTTTTAGCTTGATCTTGTTCAGATATTTTAATTTGATTGTATCTCGAGAATCCATCCATGAGAGACAAAAGTTCAAACCCAGCTGTTGCATCAACAATGACATCAATGGATGGCAACGGGAAGTCGTCTTTAGGACACGCTTTGTTGATGTCTCAGAAATCTATGCAGATGCGTATCTTCCCATTCTTTTTGAGAACAGGAACGATATTAGATACCCATTGGGAGTAATCGACTGGTTTGATGAATCCTACTTGGAGGAGTTTTATTACCTCCTCTTTCACCATGAGAGCTACCTTGGGTTTCATGGGTCTTGATTTTTGTTTAATTGGTTTTGCATCTGATTTAGTGACGATGTTGTGCACCACAATGTGGGGTGCAACCCCTGTCATTTCCTTATAATTAAATGCAAACACCTTTTTATGTTCTTTGAGGATCCGAGTGTGTATTTCTACTTCTTCTGGGGTTAACGAGGATCCTAGTTTCAATATCCTTGGTTCATCTTCCATTCCGATGTTAATATCAATCATTTCTTTGATCAAAGAGGCGTTACCTTCTTCAAACTCAGGTGGGGCTGGAGGTAAATCCAAATCATCCCCATTTTCTACTATGTATATGCTAGGTTCTGTTTGTGAGGGAAGCTCCATCATGGGATTTCTGAAGTAGGAAGACGAATGTGGGATTAAGGACAAATCTATTATATGATAGGAGAGATGTAATGCCGCATAGGTGTTTAAATAACTCAGAGTGGCCATATCACTATTAATGTGGTCTAGGGTAGTAGATTTGTCTTTATTTCCTTTTAGAAGACAATTTTGTCATTGCTTTTATCAATGGTTCATCACAAAGGGATATCATGAAACGGGTATCCTTTAACTTATTGCTTGGAGTAAAACGTGATGCTGAAGTTGCTATTGAATCAGTGAGAAGATTTTTCTCTCGCGGGATTGCTTCAATTGATATGAAGTTAAACTCCTTGCTTAAATCTAATACAACTTTTTTGTAAAGTTGTAAGTGCTCGGCTTTGGTTTCATATATCTCAGAGACTTGGTTTGCTACCAATTGTGAGTCTCCTAAGTGTTAGGAAATAAGAGATAAAATATGCGGAATAATCCCTTACAGAATCACAATAGTAGAAACTAATATGCAGAAATTATTACAGATCTCAAATAAAATTGCAGAATAAAATAACACAACACAAAGAGACAATATTTAACATGGTTCACCCAATTTGGGCTACATCCACCAAGAATCACTTCCTTAGATTTTATTACAAGCCACCACTCTCTCAATACAATACCTAGATCCGTTTGGAGCTATGCTCAACAAAATTTACAGAATTCACAGCTGAATTCAAAGCACATCTGTAATACATTTGCTTGTACATCTATCATATGCATAAGACCATATAAATAGACAACTGCTTAAGCAGTTTTACAAAACCGTGGGTATCAAAACCATGGGCAAAACCCGTCCCATAAACCTATGGGTCAAAAAACTCGCCCATATGAGAAAAGCATGTTTCCCAATATGTCGGGTGCATTTTTCGAGGCCAAAAAAATTTACTCCTAAAAATTTTTACAGTACTCTTAGTGTACAGTCTTCAACACTTTCACACATGAAAACAGGCTCCACAACCTAACACTAAGACTCTGATGTTATCAACACCAATTCTCTTAGCTAATATGAGGCGAAGGAGGAGGGCTTCGTACTCAACGCCATTGTTTGTGCACTCAAAATTTAGTTTAAAGGTAAATGGCAGGACTTTTCCCTCGGGAGAAGTAAAGATTATACTTGCCCCAGCTCCATAACGACATCTAGCCCCATCAAAATGGAGAGTCCAATATTTAGTTGGGAGTATAGATGTTGGGACATTTGCTGTGTTTGCGCATTCTACTTCCACCATGCAGAGATCCTCTACTAGAAGAGAACCAACACCTAGGGAATATCCTATGCTTACTGAATCGAATGGTAAGAATATTGGTAGATCCTTTTCTAGCAATTCAATGATTTTTGCAGTAGTTCCTAATGATACTGTTTCTACAGTGTTAGCCTCATCTTTGGGGGTTGGGGTTGCCTTGGCTAGGCTCATAGTTTCAAGATCTGTCGTAGGTACCAACTTTTCTCTTGGTTTTGCTTTGGTAGGTTTATTAAGTTGGTTTGTTGGGAGTTCAAACTCCGAGTGCATGCCTGGTCTTTTCTTTAAGTTAGCTAGGTGTACATTTAATGGTTTTGGATCACCTTTAGCTACAAATATCCTTCCTAAGTGTAAAAACCTTACTTCTTGAAATAGCATAGAAGGGATTGCCTTCATACGGTGTATCCATGGTCGGCCGAGGATCATATTATAGTTAGTTTCCCGATCTATAATATAAAACTCAGTCAAGATGGTTTTGGGTCCTAAGGTGACCGGTAATATTATGGTTCCAACCGAGGTGGCTTTAAGGCTATCGTAGCCCCTTAGTGTATTTCAAGTTGTGGAACAATTGGTTTCTCCATACCCTAGCTTTTGAAGGAAAGAGAAGGGGACTATGTTAACCGCTGCCCCATCGTTTATCATTGCACACTTTACATAGTTGTTATAAACCCATACTTGCAAATGTAAGGCTGGATCACCTCGGCGTGTGATCTCAGCATCTATCGGCATTTTGTTTATCTCGAATATGAATTCGACGTCCCTATCCGCTGCCTCGGAGGATGAACATCAAAGTATATATGATTTACCTATGTTTCAGGAGGTGGAGTGATGTTAATTAAATGACCTAAACCTAATGCTTCTAAAAGAGCAGTCCTGTGAGCAGGAGAGTTCTTTAGTAAGTCTAAAAATGAAATGTGTGAGAAGGTTTTTGTTAGGTTGTTAATTAAATCATAGGCACCCACAGGTTTTACTACGATTTGTTGGATGTCATCTACCTCTGGCAGGTGGCTTGGACTTGGCTGAGAGAAATACTCTTGCGTCCTTGTTATAGCTTCGATGGGTAGATCAGCGTCTAACTCCACTAAACCGACTACCTTAGGTCATGGCTGACTTCCTAGTTGTGGCGCAACTAATGGATTCAGCGAGGTCGAGGCTTCATGATCATTGTTTCCTGTCATTACACCCTTGTTCGTCCCAGTTAGATTTAGCCTATTGTTATCGTGATTTGGGAGTGGATCATTAAGATCTTCAGGGGTGTGTTTTGAGGGGAAACTACCCCTGAAAAAGTATTTGATGTTGGTGATGTAGGATCTGACAAGAACATATCCATGAAAAGTTGTCTTTGTTCATCTGGCAAGTGTTGCATGAATTTATTGTAGTCACGACACGTTCTAGTGTCATGGTCGTGAATTTTGTGGAAACCACAATACAAATTAGGATTGTAACTCCTAGTTTGTTGGTTTGATGTGTATTGTGGCCCAAATTTTTGATCAAACCGTTGTCTATTAAAATTTTGCGTTTGTTGTCTTTGGTTTGAATTTTGGTTTTGGTACCTAGTTGAATTTTGGCTTAGACCCTATATGGGATTTTGTTGTTGTTGTTGTTGTTGTGGATGGTTAAAATCCACTGTATTGATTGTCAGGGTAAAGTTGTTATTTCGTTGGTTGTTTATTTGTGATGGAGTATTGATAACATTTACTTTCTTAGGCTAGTTGGTTACTCCATTTGTTGTTACACCCCGATTTGTATTAAGGATTTTAGGTCCTTGGTTGACATTCGTGGTAGTAGGATAAGTTGTGGTGTTTTGGTTGGGGGTGATTAACCTCCCATTTGCTCCATATGTTTTGCGACCACTGTCAATTGCCGCTTGATCTATTCAAAGAGCGCTCTCAAGTACTTCATCGTAAGTCCTTAGTGGAAACTTCTGGACTTCTTCCTTCACTTCTTTGTTGAGAGAATGAAGGAATAAATCGCATAGTTCCATTTGATCCATATTGGGAGAACTTGCCAAAGAATAAAGAACTGTACGCCCTCTGGATGAAATGGGTGACAGATTCATTGTGTTCTTGCTTGATGTGTAAGAATTCTCTGATTCCTGTTCTTAATAATTTGTTCATGTCGAAGGCCTTGATGAACTCTAACATGAGTTGTTTGAACGAATGTATGGAAGCCTCAGGTATTCTATAATACTAATCGAGAGCGATGCCTTCCAAGGTTTTTGGGAATATTTTAGCAATAACCCCATCCCATGGGAGTAGTTCTCGAATGGCTATAGCGTAAGCTTTGATATGTGCGTTTGGATCTCCCTCGCCTTTGTATTTGGGCAAATCGGGAAGAGGTCTTGGAAGCATGACGCTTCGTATGGTGAAATCCAAGGGCTCTTTCAAATATTCTGAGTAAGTCCCTATCGCATATGTTTTGACCATTGATGGTGCCTGTTGAGGGAGCGGCGGTGGAATGGGTTGTTGATATGGCGTAGCGTATGCGTTAGCAGGGGCATAAGGAAGCCCCTGTGTTTGAGAAAACATGCCGGGAGAGGAGAACATATCCCCTTGTGGTGATTTGGAGTACATGTTTACGTATGACAGGGTACTGTCTAGGAACGGGTTGTTTTATACTAGACCGGAAGGAACAATGTTAGAGATGGTGGGTCTAGTTGGCATTTGTTGTGAATACTGAGGAGTCATACCTAGCGTGTCTACTCCTGTGAGGAGATATACTTGGCTAGAATGGTGTGGAGGATTGGAACTTCCTGCTTGCATGAATTGAGAATTTTGACTTGCTTGAGCAATTTCTAACCCCCTCACTTTTTCTACTAAAGTTGAAATGACTTCATTTGGTGAAGTCACGATGTTCTGCCTTGGTGGCGTTTGTTGTATATCATGGTGTTGTATAGGTCTATAATACCCCGCTATGAACTGATCACTGCCCTGCCAAGTTTCCTCGAAGGCATTTCCTATATGACGTGCTATGGAGGTATTTTCTTGGAAAGAGATTTCAGGTTGTGTTTGTAAACCTCCTATGGGTGGGTACATACTCTGAGAGCGTGGTTCATTCCTGGCATAATATACCGAACGCTCATCATCTAAAACCTGGTATGGGTCTAATTACCTACTAATTTGTGGTCTAAGTAGTACCTGAGGAGATGACCCAGATTCTCCGGTGAACATCATATTGTTTGAGCCTGAAGGCTCTATTTGTTGCGTTTGAGCGAGTTGTTCCAACTCCCCTGTTTGGAAGGATGAGCTATATATGATCCTTGGAGTTTGTGTTGACAACTAATTAGTTGAATAGTTGTCACCCCACACTAAGAGCGAGGGTGATGATTGTCCATTCTGTTGGGCGTAGTATGCCTCAAGACCCAAGAGGGGTCTACCATATGCATCGAATCCTGACATATTCGGGGGGTATATGAATACCTGCAGAATAATGGGAGAGAGTGAAAATGATTGTGAAAGCTAATGAGGTATAAAAGATGAAACAGTTGCGGGTTTCACGTCGGCTTCACCAATTTTGTACAATGGAAAAGTGACATGCGAGTGTGGGAATCTACAAGTAACTCTTCCTCGCACCCGACCTCCCGAGCTCATGCCAAGACAACCAGTGGGTATGGAATATGTGTGAGATGCAGACAAACTAGTTAGGCAATCTAATGTCTTCAATACGCACTAGCGGAACTTGCGAATCTAAGGCAAAGAAGGCCCTCCTAACTTGAACTGGTGTGATAGATCGATCAACAAGGATGAATGCTCGAAGGCTCCAATCAATGTCGAGCTCCGGTGTGATTCGATCTATAGGTTGTGGAATACGTGGAAAGTGACCCGAGATAGTTTCGTGTATTTCTCTAGATAGGGTCATATGGTGGATGGTAAATGTTGTCAATTCTATGGACGATTCTCTGGCCTAGTCCAAAATTCCCTAGCTCTATTAGCTGCTGTGTCTAGCAGGGATAATTGTTCGATAATGACAGGTGGAAGTGGGGTAGATCGGAATATTAGTGTACGTAGGCCAGTATCTATGTCTAATTCACCTATTGTTTCATTAGGCTGCGGGATTTGTGGGTCACAACCGTAGATTCGCGGTTGTTGTGGGCCTGCTATGGTCATGCATGTAATCAAGTCCTAATCCCTAATATCCAGTAATCGTATGCTTTCTCAGCTTCTATATTCAAGACCAATAACTATGTGATTTTCTCAGAATACCATACAGGCGTTCGTGCAACCTGGATTCTTAAGCTGGTATCTATATCTATGAATAGTGTCTCCTACATCTAGCTGTGGGACCAAAAGATCGCAACCAAAGGTTTGTTCTCTTTCGAAGCCTTTCTATAGTCATATGAATGTGTACCTTGGGTAATCTGTAGTTCAGCTGATTTGACCAAAACATGTGTGCTTGGTCGTCTTCTATGTTCAATCCGTTCAACTGGGAATGGATTTGTTGTAAGCTTACCTTTGTTAGGAAGACTTGAATCCTAAGATTTTGATCTATATCAGTTATTGCCGTGATGAGGTTGGGCTGAGGCACAATTGGCTCGCATATGTATTCCTTGGGCTCTCTAGGTCCCGTAATTGTCATACAAAAGTAACAAAGTAAAGAGAACTGTACAGTAAAATGAAATCTAACTATGTTAAGTATATCTATAGTATATATGACTTCTATATCTTTTTGTGTTTTCTAACGAGCTTATACGAATTTAAGAAAGTAGCTATTTAAAAAATGTAGAACTGACAACTAATATAATAATTTTAAAACAAACAAAATAACCGAGTATAGATATCTGTCTGTGCAATTTGTAGATCTATTCTAAACAATAAAATATCTTTTCTAATCTATTTGCAAGACTCTCGATCCTACCTCAGAAGTGAAGAGTGAATCATAGTTTCTCAGAAACTATCAATCCCCATGGCTTCCTCTAGTAATATTGAGAGTATAATTAAATGAAATAAAGCAATTAACTACTCTATTTGATATGATTCTATCTAAAACTTTGAAAGCTAGAACCTGGATTCTACAGAACAGTGGCAAATCTGATGATGTGTGTGATCTTTTCCCCTCAGTGTGATCTCCTCGTTCCTGTGTGTTCATGTGGATCCAGAAAAGCGTGTAATGCTAGCATCAACAGAAGTGGATATTTGGATAAAGGAAGCTCAGAACACTGATTGAATGCAATGTGAGTAGGAGAGGGATAGCACAAGAGTACAGAGCTTGGCTTATGCAATTCCTAGCGGGATCTATTGCGATTCATGCAACATAAAGCGTCCAGAACCTGAAACTATCTTTTTTGAGGAGCAAAACCTACAACTTTAATGGCTTCCTAAGCTATTATACTCCAATGGATTCGATGAAACAACAATACTGCTTTCACAAGATGGATTTGTGGCTTACCAACAGTAAAACAATGGTAACTAAGCATGCAATGAACTAAACTATGCATCCTAAGAAAAAGGAAGAGATTGAATCTACTGCAAATGAGAAGATGAGAAGTGCCAATTTTGAGGGGCCATTTTCTTGAGCACAAGCCATCTATTTATATCATTTGCATTTACCCAAGGTAAAAACCAAATAGAACTCTTAAACTATAAACAATGGCAAAACACTATTCCAGGGAACCAGAATCATAAATGCAAGCTCATGGCAGTGAAGAGAGAGCTGGTAAAACATTGAATTTATGTGAGTCGTGTTAAAAGAGATTTCTAGAAAACACGTAAAGGACCGCCACCCTGAGCAGGGCGGCGGTTACAGGACTGCCACCCTGTTCAGGGCGGCGGTCACGAGACCACCGCCTAGGGAGGGCGATGGTTTCGTCAGTGAAGAGAAAAATGCTAAGAAAAGAGGGGAAAGGGAAAAAATAAAGCACACGGGGGCTAAGCAGGGCATGCAGGATGTTAACGCACACTCGGAGAGCTTTTTTAGATCCCAAACAACTTGTGAGGAGACTTGTATCATCATTGGGGCACGTGTCACGTCATTCTAGCAGTACAGTACCTTACAATTTTCGGTACGTACAGGTACCACTATATTATAGTTTATGGAAAAGTTACATTATGAAGGACATTCAATCCACCATGTAATTATTCAGTGCCTAGTAGATTGCATAGAAAAGTAGAGTTAATCAGGATGACTATGAGCTCGAATGATGTGCAATTAGCGCCTTGCATCATGAGGAAGAAAAAATGTAGGTTATGGGTATCATGGATGCACTTCTTGAAGTAAAGTTTAGCGAGATGGTATTCTTACCTGGGTCATATGTACATAAACATTTAAGTCCATTCATATTAGTCTAAATGTTATATTAATATCAAGTGTTCTGTGGTTGCCGAAGTTTATTGTAGTGGTTATTGCTTCATCGGTGGCCGTAGAGGGTGGTGGAGTTGGTGTATTGTATAAGATGCATGATATTTGTCAGCACATAAAGGAGCATGAGAAGATATTTTCATGGGCATGATGTATTCTATCCCATTTATACAGGGATTTATATAGATTTACATAGGAGGGCCATGGGGGTGGACTAGGAGCCACCACATTATTACATGTATGGACATACAAGCATTCATTGATAGGTTCATTGATATATTGAGGCCACTCAGTGGGCAACGTGCTGATTTTAAGGAGATTCTTTCTTTTCCTGATATATTTATTTTAGTGAGGTGGGTAGGTACCCAGAGTAGGAGACTAGACATGACCACCTATAGAAGTTGATGCTTGATTGGATGGGACCAGGGGGCCATCATATGGAAACCATATAGAGACTATGATGGGTGGTTAGAGGATGTAGTAGAGTTGCAGTGCATTCAATGCACCACGTGGTTGGTGGACCGATTCTTAGGAGTGGCTGAGTTATTTCAAGTACAGCGAGTATCGAGGTAGTTTAGTATGGCTCAGGATGTGCCCATAGAGCTGTATGTATGGGTGAGAACTAAATAGAGCGTTGAGGCAATCAACGCTCATTTGTGAGGTTAGGTTTAATAGGAGCACAATTAGTGCACCATGGTCCAGACAAGGTAGATGCAACCATAACATCGATATAGGTGGATGATGTTGGGTGTACCTAGGCCTATAACGAGTGGTGGGAATCACATCGATGGTTGCTATTATTTGTAGTTGTTGTAGATGCGGTGGGTGGACTGTCGGTTAGAAGAGTAAAGGGGCAAACATAAACCCCCCATAGCATCTGTAGTAAAGATAGCCTTGTATTACAGTGACATTAGCAGAGCGTAAAGTATTGTTTGTTGGTATTTTTTATTGTTACTTAGTCATTGTATGTTGGTAAACATGTGTAATAACTAATTTGGTGTTAAATGGTTGTAGCTGATGCCTATTGGTCATTTATCATTGATTAATCGATCCACACGCTGACACAAAATGTTCCTCCATATGTGCTAATGGGAGGTAGGATGTTAGAGCAAGTGGATACTATTGCGGGTGATCATGCCTATTTATTTGAGCTGGTGACTATATCAACAATTACATCTATTGTACTATTGAGAGAGTGTGATGAAGCTCGTGTGGAGACTGAGTAAGTGATATAGGAACTGTGGGAGGAGGATCCCTAGTGTAGGAAATATTCGTGAGATATGTGGATCTTCAGGGCTGATGTAAAGAGCATTCAACTAAGGTTGCCATACTATGGATATAGGTGGAGAGATATAGAGGCCGTGACCAGTGACATAGATTGAGTGGTGAAGTATCTAGTTCTAGAGCTCCCGCGGTTGTATATAGCGATAACGAGGATGATGTATGATGCATATAGTTATATTTATGGATGGGGAATTCCCCCTAGTGATTGTATTTTGAAACTATGATTTTTACCGAGATATATATAGATGGATTCTATTAGTTATCATTGCTAAGTTGTGATAATGTGCATTAATGTATGATGTGATGATTGTATCGTGATTTGTAAAATTTGATATGTAATGCATAAATGGTTATATTTATTTGGAATGGTTAGGTAAGTAATGTGTGAAAGTTAAATGATAATGAAGTAGGGTGAGATGTATGTGATGAAATGTAATGAATAACATGGGATAACAATGTGATTGAGATGATATGAAATAATATAAGAGTGATTCCTTGCTAGTTATAGGATGAAAATGATGTATGCAATAATGTGTAAGTATGATGAATAAAGGGGGTAATAAGAGTGATGCCCTATACTTGAATCAGTGTATGAAACTAGAAAAACGAAGTTCATTCATAGAAAGACCCCTCGACAATCAAGAATGAACCATAGAATAATAGTGCAACATCAAGAAATGGTTTGAGACTGTATTGCTAAAAATATAGAGTGTGAAGCATAGAGCGTGAAGAATGAGTGAGGTTAGGTTAATTTTGTAACAAATCCCTCAATAGTCATGTAAGAACCTTAGAAAACATGAGTGCGTTATCTGGTAATGAGGTGATCATATAGAAATCACCTACCAAATTTGTCTTATGAGGCCTTTGAGGGATTTGGTGGAATCATGTGAAGTTGACATGACAACATGAGTGTAAGAGTCTCAAATTTAATGTCAGATGAAATGGTACCAATGATAAGGAGATGTAGTGCTAGGTACAATCACAAATGTCAACCTGAAGGTCACTTAGGAAAGCAATGGGAAGTAGTTAGGAATGTGAGGTAGGTTTTGAGATTCTCTTGATGTCATGATTTAGACGAGCTAGGTGGAGGACGAGGATGGATCAATGATCTTAAGAAGTGGACAAATGTTGAACTTAGAGGTAGGGTGGAGGAGACAAGTGAATAAAAGTGGAAGTGTAGACACTAAATCACGCACTTTGGGTACATTTATAGGTCCTAATCACATACCACTATTCATATGATTCCTAAGTGAGAAAACTAGTAATTGACATCTATCTTTGGCCTCTTTTCTTTCTTTCTTGCTTTCTCTGTGGTCTTGCACACCCCACTTCCCAGTCTGACTTTCACATTGCTTTATCTTTCTTGGCTCTGGACACCAGTGCCCCAACCAGGATGCACACTAGGCGCCCTCATCCCCTCTAGGCACCTCGACCTCTTTGTATCTTACTCGCCCCTTTTGGGCCTCTTTTATCTTTTAGGCATCTTGTTTTCTTATGGTTGGCCTTTTAGATGTTAATTACAAAATTCAAACAAGGGAATCATATAAATACAAAGCTATGTGACCATAATAAAGGACCAAGCTCTAAGCATCTATTACTATCACCTAAGGTTGCATCCAAAGGCATTTCAAGAGCATCAAAGCATCCATCTAGCTTCATTCAAGGGACAAGGGACTGCATTTTCTGCATACACTTCATATGAGGGGAAGTTCATTTTGACATCCACACATCTACTTACATTGCTACATTCTAGTTATTACTCATTATTCAGTGCATCTTGCACAAGAGCCACCTAGGGCACGATTCTACACACACACACACACATGTAGAACTACATGGAGTCTGAGATGTAGTGAAACACTCGGTCATAAGTTCACTCTGTCAGGTGACCGTTGAGGTTAGTTTGAATCCTCATTTGCATCTTTTTATTTTTAATATTTGATATGTTTTCGGGTTTTACCAGAGGTGTTTTGTTTGTAGGTTACATGAGAATTCTACAATCATCCAGCGACATACAAGAAATCAACAACAAAGGCTAGTGACACTCTTGTGACACAACAAAAATCATTTTCTGAGGTTTCTGCATAGTCATAGGTGCCTACAGAAGGTCTCTTGATGCCTAGGCAGCCCCTGACCCAGTCTAGGTGCCCTAGTCCTAGCATTTATGACAATTTTACATTTTTTTGGGCTAGGTTGTGACAGTCTGTCCTCTTGTTCCATCAATTTTCTAGCTCAACACATCTTCGGGATTATTGTGAAATCAACTAAGTCTCTTATTCCATCTCTTGCACTTAGGGTTTCAATTTCCATTTTTTATTGCTTAGGTCAGATTTATACTTTATTGTTTATCATTGCGTTGTGACTCTGCAATTAGGGTTTTACATATTTCTATATTTGTTAAATCATTTGGTGAACCCATCTAATTCGAATGCTCTTGGGTATTCATTTCCTCATTTCCTTATTCTCTCATCATGGATATGGATATCTCCATTCATGATTTCTTATTAGCCAATTTAGATTGTCAAGCTAAAATCATTACTCTCTTGGCTAATACTTGCATTCCTTCTACTACTCATCCGGACATAGTTTATCAGACATTTGTAGATGCATTTTCTCAACAACTTACTTTTCCATCTACTATAGTTGACAATATTTTTGTTTATGAAAATGATCCTCCTATATATATATACATCTATATATATGAGTATGCATCAATAACTTGGGTGTTAAGTGAACTTTAGTCAATAATGGATATGAGCTCAATCTTTGTACTTTGTCATTCATTCAGAATATAGGCCTTTCCTTAGCTAATCTTAACCCAACATCTATTTTGGTCTGGGCATATGATTCTACTATGCGTCCATGCATAGGCATTGTTACTTTTCCTATCACGGTTGGCCCAAAAATATTTCCTACAATATTCTTTGTTATTGATATCCCAGTTCCATATAATTGCTTACTTGGTAGGCCATGGCTTCACAAAATGCAAGCAGTGCCTTTTACAGTTCACCGGTGCATTAAATTCTTACATGAGGGCTTTGAATATACAGTTCTTGTTGATAGTAATCCATTCCAATATTGCCACCTAGACCCAACTACTGCATTACCTATTCCAACTTTTGCTACTATGCATCTTGTTGTTGATCCGCGACCCACAAACTATCTGAACAACTTGCCTCCACTTGAAGGAACTGTTTGTGCATTAGACATTGTTCCATCCGCTTCAGTATCACCCCCTCGTTCTACTAATGCTATGGTGCTTTATCAAGGGTTTGTCCATACATCAGACATCATACCACCTTCATTGTCTTCTCATGAGAAACCTGCATCTGTGCTCCCTCCTTTCACATGCACTCTTTTCATGAATAATGCTTATTGGCCACACATTCCATTTGATCCCACTTGCTCTGACATTGTTTGCACATATGATGGCTTGGCTTGGTAAGGATTCACATTGGATGATCTCCTCCCTCCATTGCATTTTCCTAATCTCTATCATGGATATGTTTGTATTACTGTTGGTTCTGGCCTCATGTATTTCATCTATCAGTCTTTGTTGCTCACACTAAACATTTCTCTATTTACTCTCAAGAAGTCTTGGCTTGACTATATTGATGACACTTTAGATCCTGATCATATTGACATTTCATTCCCCATGCCCTTTGGTCATGTTTTTATTTGTAATGATTCATTTCTTAGTTATTCCCAAAATATTACTCGATGGTATGCACATGGATGTCCATTACCACCTTTCACTGATGAAGAATATGCAATGGGAGTGTACAATCTATGCCGCATTGGCTCCTTACTTGCTCAACCACATACTATTGCTTAGCAAGTCTCTGACAAATATCCATTTGGTTTTGACCATGACAATGATGATCTATTAGATGACATTACTTAATTCTTCTACACATCATACACTTAGGGGTCATCATGTTTACTAGACCTCCTGATAGCATTGTCAGTTGTCTCAAATTTCTACTTTTCCAATCTTTGCATCTAGTCTTTCACACACATCTTGATACACTTGTATTGTCATTACCCTATGACACACTCTTGTGATATGGTTCACACTTGACTATTGAGGGCATACTACATTCATGAACCTCACATCATACACACAACACATTTCACACTCAACACATTCACAACACATCTTTCTAATTATCACATCACACATTTACCCTATGATGACACACTCTAGTTCCATGGTTCATACTAGATTGCTGAGGGTCTAAATCTGAAATGAACCTCACCACACTCACTCACTCTCTATGCTCTATGCTTTATCGATCATATCTTTCTAGCGCACAATTCAAACCATTTCCCGATGACACACTCTTGTTCTATGGTTCATTCTCGACTGCTGAGGGGGCATTTATAAATGAACCTCATCTCACGCATACTCATTCACATTCGGAGGGGTACCCTACCCCTATCACACTCACATTGCATATCATTCCATCTCACTCATTCATAACATACTGCATATCTTGGTTGCACATTGTTCTTGCTTACTTATACTCGCATATACACTTTGTTTACTATGTTAGACAAATATTTCGTATGTCATTATATTTTCTATATACACATGCACGTTCACTTGCCTTCTAGTTGTGAATGCAACCTTTACACAGATCATTACATGCAGCACATATGCTTTGCACTTTACCTCTTACTAGTCCCACAACGGAAGCTGTGGGCATCTACTTTTTTACACACTATAGGTGTTATTGTTTTGTTTTATACTATTTCCTATTCATACTAACACACTATTATATCATATAATACATGTTTTAACATACTTTTTATCTTGCTAAAATTCTAATGGATTCTTCATGTGCAACATTTGTATTGCAGGATATATTTTCCACCATGGTTGTCTATTAGTCTTTGCTTGTCACTGTTTATCATTGTTTGCCATTGTTTGCAGGCTATGCCCTTTGTCTTGTGTTCACACTGTATGCTTTTGGCTGCTTAGGACCTGATTGTCTTGCGACATTGTGAGAGATGTCCCATGTTTGAAACCCACTTTTCATGGTCTACATTGTCTTCTTGCTTGCTAGATTACACATTGTCTTCTATATGCATCTTTGTCTTGTTTGTACTAACACATGTTTCCATCCACTTTGTTTGCATGTGCCTTGGTTTCTACCAAGCACATTCCCTCCCCATACAGGGTATCAATTTTAGATCAATGTTTGGTCCTCTCCTTTGGGTTGCATCCTCTTAGCGACGTCACATGCACCCTAAATGAGGGGGCATACATTGGGTGAATCAACCACCCCACACAATAACACACATTTACAGTTTAGAATTACACAGTACAGGAACAACACAATATTCAATCACTACAATGACCCAAAATATGACTTGGGTCCTCAACACAACACAGATGCTATCGCCCAGATACAACCATGAGCGCCTGGGTGCTCCTGACCATTCCTGGGTTCCTATGACTAGGGTGCAATTACAATTTCTTTTTAGAACATCACAGTTTTCAACAGTTTAAAAAATAGTTTTCATAGAATAGGCACAATCCTCCATCAATCAACATGCATATTATCTCCTTTTTCTATTTGTTTTGGGTTGAACTAGATCAAATTGGAAAACATCATGATCACACCATTTGCAGTGGTGTATAAATTATTGGGAAGTAGTTAGGGTTAGAGAATAACACTAGACCTTTCTCCCTAACACTTTTTCTATTGCGGTGTGAGATCACCCAAAAAACTTACACTTGGCATGAGATCGCCCAAAAAACTCACTTTTGGTGTGAGATCACCTAAAAAGCGTGTTTTTCTATAGCAGTTTCAGGACACTTTCTATCTTTTTACTCATCATGGATTAGGTGCACATGTTTCTTTTACTACTTTTTCACATTTTTACACACTTTTTACATATTTGGATCAAATTTTTCATATACACTTATTTGACTAATCTTTTGCTCTTCTCTTTTATAGGTCTATCCTTATGGGAAGCAATAGTCACATCATTGAACACATCAAGTGAAAATGACAACAGGTACAATGTGACATATACACATACGCTTTCACTCCTAGGGTCACTTCCTCTTCTCTAGCTTCCACACTTCATTTTTATCACTCCACGCTTTTTCTTGTCTCTTGGCACACTTTCACCATCGATCTACATGGTTATCAAGTACACATATTCTATCTACTTTATGTTATCAAGTATTCACTCAACAACATAAAGTGGGGGAAAATATAGACACTAAATCACACACTTTGGGTACATTTCTAGGTCACATACCACTATTCATATGATTCCTAAGTGAGAAAACTAGTAATTGACATCTATGTTTGGCCCCTTTCTTTGCTTTCTTGCTTTCTCTGTGGTCTTGCACACCCCACTACCCAGTCTGACTTTCACTGCTTTATCTTTCTTAGCTCTGGACACTAGCGCCTAGCCAGGAAACCAACGCCCAGGTTCCCCTACCTCTTTGTACTTTACTCTCTCCTTTTGGGCTGCTTTTATATTTTGGGCATCTTTTTTTCTTGGTGGTCAAAATTTTAGATGTTAATTACGAAATTTAAACAAGGTAATCATATAAATACAAAGTTATGTGACCATAATAAAGGACCAAGCTCTAAGCATCTATTACTATCACCTAAGGTTGCATCCAAAGGCATTTTCAAGAGCATCAAAGCATCCATCTAACTATCATTCAAGGGACAAGGGACTGCATTCTTTTACATACACTTCATAGGAGGGGAAGTTCATTTTAACATCCACACATCTATTTACATTGCTACATCTAAATATTGCTCTCTATTCAGTGCATCTTGCACAAGAGCCACCTAGGGTATACAATTATTCACACACATGTAGAAACTACATGGAGTATGAGATGTAGTGCAGTGCTCGATTGGAAGTTCACTCTGTTGGGTGACCACCGGGGTCATTCTAACTCCCCATTTGTATATTTTTCTTTGTTATATTTTATGTTTTTTGGGATTTTGCATGAGGTATTTTGTTTTGTAGGTTACAGGTAAATTTGGTGATCATTCAACGACATACATGTGACCAACAATGAAGGCTAGTGAAACTCGTGTAACACAACAAAAATCATTTTATGAGGTTCTGCACAATCACAGGCACCTATAAAATGTCTTTGACACCTATGAATCCCTGACCCTGTATAGACGCCCTAGTCCCGACATTTCCAATAGTTCAACATTTTTCTGGGCTTGGTTACAATATTTTATCTTCATGCTCCATCATTTTCTAGCTCAATACATCTTTGGGATTATTGTGAAATCAACTAAGTCTCTTATTCCATATCTTGTACTTAGGGCTTGAATTTCCATTTGCTTATTGTTTAGGTTGGATCTGGAATTTATTACATTATCATTGCATTGTGAATCTTCAATTAGGGTTTAGTATATTCATATATTTGTTAAATCAGTAAGCACGATTATGTATAATTAGATAAAGAGACCACTCACGAGAGCGAGAGACTAATGTAATGACACCCTTGTATTTTAATTGTTGTAACTTGTCATGAATTGCACCATAGTCATTCTCACGGTGGCCATTAATGTGGTGGAAATTACAATAAGGGTGATCACGCTGGTGATGAAAGCGATGAAGAGGAGGATGTTGATTAGAGGGTAAGAAAATTAAGCACTTATCAAGAAAAGAATACAAAACATCATGTGGCTTAACAACATCTGAGAAATGCAATGGATCCCAAGTAGGAGATAGAGAAGACATACGTGGAGACCGATGCGGTGGAGGATATGGAGGACACTTATGCGGTGGAGGGGATGGAACATGTTTATGAGGTGGAGGAGATGGACCTTAGAGGACACTTAATAGATGGAAGAGGAGAAGAAGTAGAAGACAATGAAGTAGTAGAAGGAATAGAAGGGGGTTCTGTATCATGTGCAACAATTAAATCTTGTTCTAGATCAATGAATTCATAGCAAAAAAGTGTAAATGATTCACATGTATCATATTGTAATATTTCATTCAATACATGAATAAAGCCACAATAAAAGATAAATTAATTTTCTAGGTCAATAGGCTGAAATAATAACTGATGCATGCAAGAATTGAAACATAAAATGTAATATAGAATGGGTTCTATCTTTCCTTGATGAAAGCTAGGTAAACGATCATGTGTAACTCTAGGACCATTGTTAAGTATAAATATTCTAAGAAAAACATCTTCCATTTCACAGTATGTACTAATATATCCATAAGGAAAATGAGTATACCATTGAAGAGCATCATTAATAAGACTATGACGAAAATATTTTAGTAACAATCAATCATTAGAATAGGAATCCATGGCTAAAAGATAATGCTTAAGATGCAAACATGGATTTCCAGTGCCATCAAAACATGTAAATATAGGCATGATGAAATACTTAGAGAAAACAAGATTGTGAATTTTCTTAGGGATAGGATTTCCATGAAGAGAATTATTGTCAATGGAAGCATAATAGGCTTTGCTTTCGAGAGTGGGAGAGTGAAATTGAGATTAAAAATTATCAACAACATGCATGAGTGATAAGATATCTTGTGAAGGAATTTTAGAATAAGTGAGAGACACATGAAGAGGTTGGAGTTTGCCATTATGAGTGATCATGGGAATGTGAGAAGCAGAGTGGAAGATGAAGGCTCTATGGGAACATTAGATGTAGATGTAGAAGAAGTAAGAGGAGGTGTACTAGTAGGAATTTTAGAATCATCATGAATAACTTATATAGAAGAAGAGGAAAGAGGTGGAAGAGGAGGCTTGAGGAACATGGAATATCGACAGAAATGCTATAGGTAGAATCAGAAGAAATAATAGGAGGTGTACCAGAAGAAGTGGTAGAATCAACATGAATGACATTGGACACAACCTCAGAAGTGGAAGAAAGCGTAGTGGAAAATTCACATTCAACAGTCTTAAGAGAAGTAACATCCTCACTAACATGTTCATGATTAGAAATATAATCAACATCACTATCAGACATATTTTCACATGCAAGTAATTCATCAAGAGAGTCATCAACATATAGAGAAGTAGTAGGATAACTATCATAAGATGTTTCTTTGAAATCATTGGAAACATTTTAAGAAATATAAGAGACATGAGATATAACTTTACATTCATCTTGACTAGTATTAGAAACATCATCATGCACATGTACATTTTCAACATTGGAAACATAATTATTTGTATCTGCAGTGACACAATCAAAACCAAAGATATAATCTATAAGAGCATCATCATGTGCTATAATGGGAACATAATAAGGTAGTATAACCTCGATGATTGTGGAAGAACAAGGAAAACATGAAGTAAAATTTTGGTGCGGTGAAATTATACTCATGCTAGAGTTGCAAAAACTAGTGGGAATAGTGTTTTCATGAGAAAGAAGTTGTATTTGAACTTCATCATCAAATTGAGCATTGTGATAAAGGGCACTAAGTTCAGCCTCAGTAGATTAATCAAGGATAGGATTCACACTAACATGATGCATAGCTTGCCTAGAAGAGGAGGATATATTTTTAGCCATGAAGGTTTTGTGGATCCTAGGGGAAGGAGTTCAACTAAGGATGGGGTTCACCAAATGACTTAAAAAAATCTAATACAATAGAATACAAATGCTAAGCACTCTAAATATGTAGCCGTGTAAGAAAATAAGAGAGATAAGGCACTTATATGATTTTTACTTATCCTGGAATAGATCTCAACTGGAACAGCTGATGAACATGCTAGGCAAGGTGACGTTAACGCTTGATATTAATTCTGGAACCTGCAGACTAAGCTGGACACGAGTGCCTAGGCTAGGGTAAGGGAATCTGGGTGCTAGAGACCTCTTTTGGGATATTGTGACTGTGCAGAGGGTTAGAATCTAATTTTTCTTGTGTCGCCAGGGTTTTGCTATCACTTCCTGTTGATCACCTTATATTCACACTTGGATCGTCGAGATACCTGTAATCTGCAACACAAACCCTAGTTACTTGCACAAGCTCAAAAATACATAAAATAGGAATAAAAAATGCAATATGTGAAGTCAGACTGACCCTGAAAATCATCCGAAGGATGAACTTATGACCGAGTGATGTAATACATTTTAGAATCCATGTAGTTCTATGTGCTTGTGTGTGAAATAATGTCCTCAGGTTGCCCTCGCACCAATTACGCCAAGATATTAGGATATAACTAGATAAAATGAAAATGTGTGAGATGAAATTCAACACTTCCCCTTCCTATGTAGTGTATGTAGAGTAATCAACACAAAATGCAACCCCTTTGATAGTATGTAGATATGTTTTCCCTTTATAATTTCCTGCCCATATAATGGTATGTATGTTGTGTATATATAGGGATCTATTGTTTGAATTTCCACACTAGTGACACAACATGCCAACTAAGACCTTAGGATAAGAATAAGAAAATAGAAAAGGCCGACCACTAATGTCAAAAATATAAACAAGAACAAAGAGGACAGAAGCGCCCAGGGTGGACAGGAGCGCTTGGGCGCTAGTGTCCAGAATGGGCGTTGGTGTCCTAGGATAAATGATGACAGATGTGAAAAGAAAGATAGACATGGATCCATGTGACCTAACCAAGACTAGGTGTAGAAGTGACATATGAGAGAGAGAAATACAATAGAAGCAATCAAAGAAAGTGGATGGATTAGGGAGTGTGTCACCAGTGAATACTTTTATTACTTAAGATCCATGCATATAACAAATACTTGGCAGTAGAGTAAAATGGTAAATGTGCCTAATTTTTTGTCTATAACATGTTATTCGTATAATAAAATTTCATGTATTGTTGAATTACACCTCCACTATTGTATACTTTTCTATGGTGTGTAAACTTTTTACAGTGCTATAGAAAATAAATAACAATGTCACACAAAAGTGTTTGACATGTGGTTCTGAGTGCATGTGACACTAATTAGGTATTGTAATAAATCCCAATTCATCTAAGTATCATAGGAGGAGATGCTCTACCCTTAATTTTCATAGTAAAATCTCCTAATTCTCCTCTCATGAACTCCCCCATTTCCATGGTCTGAAGGTTTTCTCCATTTGGTGTTCCACGACCACTTCTAAAGGTGCTATTATTTGTACGCTTTTACTCTCTCTTTTTGTGCTCTAAATATTTATATTAGATAGTATTTCTTGGGATGGCTCTTGTACCAATTATTCTATCACTTGAGACAATAAAAGGTGTGTACCTCTAGCAAACAAGCGTCTTCCTTTTTCTCAGCATCTTATATGGAATAAAATCATGCCTCATAGTTGATATATATTATTTCATTGATGTTGTTATAATTAGTGATCATAAGCATTATCCACAGCTCTGCATCAATATTAATATTGTTAGGAATTTCATGCCATGGAAACCACATGTGTGAGAAGTCTATAGCCATTTATCTATTCAAATTCCTCAAACAATCTTTGTTAAGAATCATACCATAGGCATTAGGGATATCCACCACTTGGATACCAATGAATTTTTAGAATCTTGGATCAGTTGTAAGATGAATATGTATGAGAAAGAGTTCCCCGACAACATTTACCCTTGCCTTTTCCAAAATTTCCACTCTATAACTATACTTCACAGGTGTTAATCCCAACTATTGGAAAATTGAAAATGGTATGATTATCTCAAAATCTCATTAATCAACCAAATAATTATGTAATTTTTTTACCAAAAATCTATTTTTTAGAAAGATAGGATAAGAATCTATATTTTCTTTGTAAGTAGTTACATGTACATCAATGGGTTTTAAAAAAAAAAACTCAATAGTGTAGATCTAATTATTAATTTGGAGTAACTTGAGCATTGAAATATTGGCTTTGGTTTTGTAGAAGTCATCTATGATGCTATACTCTCTTAATATTTTTTCTATGAGCTACAAAAGGAGAGTTTTATCCTTCATAGGCGTCAAAGTATTGGGCCCTATAGGTAGCATGAGAATGTCATGCGACTCTTGAGAAGAATTAGGAGGAGTAGAAGTGGTCAAAGAATCTCAAGATTTACTATGGAGGGTGCAAAAATTCCCTTTTTAGAAATGTTGATAAGCATTGACCTCCTCTGAGCTATCTCAAGTTCATTGTCACTTTCCCCCAGGAATTCATAATTCTCTAACACTAGGGAAATCCTAGCCAAGTGATTCTCATTATCATGTTAGGCATCATCAGGCACAAGGACTATCTCAAGATTGTCAATTTCATTTTATTTAAGTTTGTTTTTAAACCCTAAATAAAATAAATGAGGGTTTTGATAAGAGTTATTTCCTTACTTATTAACAATTTTAAGAATTTATAGGTAGAATATTATGAATTAATTAATCCACATTAACCATACAACTCAAAATATAAATATTAATACAATAAATGATGATAGATTGATGAAATCATTGCTCAAAACACTAGGTGGGATAAGTAATTAGCTAAATAGAAAGGTACAAAAGTGATATGGGTGTGAAAATGGATAGAAAGAATGTTGAGAAAATAGAAACTTGCTTCGTTCGTGTGATTGTGCCTAAAAAATTCATGTCTGAAATGTGCATCTCTTACTGTGGCGTAGCATAGACCATTCTTAGTATGTACAATTTTAGACCAAAAAATGCTAGATTTTTGTTACTTTTAGTTTCTGTTGATGTCTTGGAAATGTGCTTTGATGCATATCACTAGGGCTAAAAAATATGAGACACCTTACTGTGATGAACTACAATGAAGAAAACCCTAAAATACATGCACTGTCACTTCATGCACACTATTATATAAAAAAAATGAAAAAATTATATGTGGGTGGCTTTGTATTAACCCTAGTGGTTAATCTATGCTAAACCAATCCAAGTGCTAAACAATATCCCCTTGTAATTAGGATAAAACTCCATGTAGTTCTCCTAGTATAGGTGTAATAGCATATGCAAATATAATCCAACCCATTATCATGTCCTTGTGTCTCTTGGCACAACGAGTAACGAGCATGATTATAGATGGAATAGAGATGTACCCTATGTGGTAGTGATATAATGTGATGGGATTCACATGATAAACTAAGTCCTTTTTTCTTGTAAGACCTTTGGAAACGCTTCGTGTGACTTGATCTTGCTAAGACATAACTCTAGGACCTTTGGAGGCTTGGTAATGAAGGAATTTAGACTCCTGAACCTTGTTTGAGTGCTTCATACTTGTGTAGTGGATACTCTAAAGGATTTGCTGCTAATTTAGGAAGATTTATGATGTCCTTGAGTGCTTTAGGAACATGATTTTTAATGTATTCTCTTTAGAATTATAGGTGAGCTCAAATGATGAATTATAACTGCTTAGATAGGCGTCCGCAAGTTACGTATCACATTAATACTAACTTAGGGAACAATAAATGACCCATAAATATATTCAAATCGAGAAAGGTCATGTTAGAGAGTGGGATATTGAACTGTATGGGTCATCCCAGACTATACTATGGCCTAATCCACATTGTTTGATCCCATACATGAAATTTATGTTGTTTAACTAAGATTCTATGTGAGATGCATGTGAATGATATATTTATTTAAATCAATGTAACTGAGTATAATAAGGGTAGAGAAGTGTGTAGAGTTGAGCAAGTCATGTAGGAGAGAGAAGGATGTGTCAATAATATTGGGATGCGAGTATACATCACATCATAGGAATAAATCTATTTTTTTTTAAATTTCAAATGATAAGTTTCCAAATTTATGTGTCTATATCCCCCCTTTAAGTGTGAATTGAAAATTACATACTTAAAGTAAAAACATACCTAAGTGTGCACACACAATGTCTTTTCTCTTAATTTGTTGTTTTTACAATGGTGTTGGCATGTTTCGTGGTGAAACCTACAACATAGAGTATAACCAATGTCTATAGGAGAAATTGAATGATAACTCAAATGAAAAAATCATATATAACTTTGAAAAATGAATTTTGAAAGTAAATTAAAGAGACAAAATGTAGAAGTAATACACATGTTTGCTTTAGTGAGGGATAATCTCTCATTACTATTGTGATTGGAGATTCTAATTTGTGTAGAGATGTTAAAGGATTGGGGGTGCATTTTCCCAAATTTTGCTAAAGGAAAATCCAAAATAGGAGGGGCTTTGAGTGTGAAAGAGCCAACACTGAGGAGAGGTTCCATAGTGCATTTGTCCCAAATAACCCCAAAAATAGGAAAGAGTATTATATATAGTATCTAACAACTTAGATATATTCCTTTATAAAGAGATAGGAAGGAAGAATAGCCTAAAAGGTATCTATCTACTTTGATATTGTTAGGAATTAATTAGTGTGTACATTATAAAGGATAATATATTTTTAATATATGAGTAAGGTTGTTATAAACAATCCACGTAAATAGACTCTAAGTTACAAGTTATTAGAACAACTCGTGTATATTGTTTGAGTGGTTATACTTGCTTCCTTAATTATAAGAGAAATATGAGCCTATAAATATGTGTATTGTCGGATGTATGAAATACAATAGAAATATATTATTGTTCAGTGTTTAATCTGTCCAGCTCTATCCATATTCCATCATCTGGTATCAGATCAGGGAACTCTATGAAGGTTTGAGAGATTGTATGGGGGAGGGAACCATTATAGTTCTTGATAGCCCCGACCGATGAGAAAATAATAATGCGAGAAAATTTTATGTAGCTAGTTATCATAGGTTAGGTTCTTCTTTCAACATTGACATTTTGAATTTATGTTGTTTTTAGTTTTGGTACTAGTTATGTGTTTTTACATCCTTTGGGTTTATGTTTGGCCACGGCTTAACAGAAATATATGAGCTCATTGTTCTGCCACATCAAGGTTTGATTGCTCACTTAAAACATTGGTAGTTAAGCTATATATTTTGGCATTCGGATCTGATCTTGCAACTGAATGTGTATTTACTTCATCCCTGCCATATGCTCTACCATAAAGGAGAGAATATGTTCTTTCTATGTTTCCCAAACATCATGTATGCGTAATATGTCTATGCAGACTTGAGAACATGATATTTCTAACAGAACCTGCGCTCAACTTGAGTTCTTGAGCATCTACATTGAAGGATCATAATCAATGTTGCCATTTGTATCTTCCATTTACTGTACTATTTGATTCCACGAATTTCAACTTACAAGGAGAGTAGAAATGGTGAGTGAATCAGGGATCGACGCGAAGGTAGTTGTGGCAAATGCATACCATCACATAATCAATAGCGCCATCCACTTCTTGGAAAAGATATCCTCAATGTGATTTTGATTCCTCTGATCTGATCCTGTCAAGCCGTGATCTGCTTCATGCATGCCCATGTAATCCACTTTTTTGGTTTGGCTTATCATGAAACATGCAAAACAAAAGAAGAAATGAAGGTCGTGTAGAATGGCTGAGCCTAACGATCACCAAAATTCGAACACCCGACCTCTGCAATGCTAGCTATGCCACCAACCACTACGCCACGCTGTTTTTTGAGCATATTTAGGAAACAAATGTATTTGACGTCAGCTGCTAACTTACGTGACAGTTAGGCTGATCGGTGTAGAATGGCGTGGCAACGTGGCAACTTAGAGGCGAGGAATGAAAAAATTTGTTTCGTATTAATTGTGTAGAATATTTTGTTATATGATTCGGTTAATTTTTTATATTGATGGTCAAAAATGTTATGTCATTTTAGTTAAAATGACAAAATATCAATATTGCTTATAGATTATACTAGAGGAGTCATTCAAGGTTATCAATAAGTCAAGAGTCTTTGAAGGTAAGAGTTAAAGTTGTTGTGAAAGGGAAAATTCAAAAGTGATCATAAGTTTTGAATTAGTTTTCATGTTGTTATTAGAAAATGTTATACGACTCATCTTATTGACATGGATAGTCACTCAAAATTATTTTGTATTGTCAATAAGTTATGAGTCAGTCATAATAGTTGCGTTTTGTTGTAGTCTAGTAATTTTTTAGTATGTGTTATCGAGTCAGAAAATTGGGTTAAAACATAAAAAGTAATTAAATATTAATTTTTGATTGTCATTCTTGTCATCGTCAATTTTTTTGAGTCATTCTCAAAAGTTGTAAAATAAAAATAAAAATTTGCCTCACTTTTCAATAATTGGATGTATTTTGCTTGTGCGTGACATCCAAATTGTGGAGGTTATTTTTTGAGCTTCACGATCACATCTGGATGAGTTAGCAGCCTATCACTGGAGGTCGGAGGCAACATAGGATGGAGGGTGATCAACAACTCTCGTTAGTCACCAACGATGAGGTCACATACATCATTGGTGACACCTTTTTATATTATTTCAGTTGTTTGCTTTGCGTGGTGTGTGCAGAATAAAATAGTGTGTGGTTTCATTCCCTCACTATGATTAAAACGCGGAGGATGTACATTTTGGAATTTGAGAATAGTTGTATAGGAGGGCAGCTGAACTGGAGTGATCCTCTGAATTCAGAGATCCTTCGACTGTTGTACTTCTAACATTGATTGACCAGTGAAATCTGGCATTCACTTGAAGTGAAAGTGGGAACTGTTGAGTTCACGTATGTAGGTGAATCGATGGAAGTGTGATCATATGGTATGGGATTCACTGTGGTGAAGCAGATTGACCATGTGCACTAAGATCTAAACAACAAGATCCAAGCCAATAATATGCAGACCTAAAAGTATGCAGAGGCATACAATTATGTTTCCAGTTCTTCAAACGTGTTTTCTTCCCATGTTCGCACTAAGGGGGGGAATGTTAGGAATTAATTAGTGCATACATTATAAAAGATAATATATTTTTAATATATGAGTGAGGTTATTATAAACAACCCACGTAAATAGACTCTAAGTTACGAGTTGTTAGAACAACTCGTGTATATTGTTTGAGTGGTTATACTTGCTTCCTATATTATATGAGCAATATGAGCCTATAAAAACGTATATTGCCGGATTTATGAAATACAGTAGAAATAAATTATTGTTCGGTGTTTAATATGTGCAGATCTATACAAATTCCATTAGATATCTTCCAACCCCATGGACCACACTAATGGAAACAGATATAGGCCCAATTTCATAATAACACAAATTTGAAAGGGAATGAAGTGTATCTCATGTCCCCACCATGCATTGTATTATTTTTTTACTTGACATATGTAAATGTCGAGTAATGAAAATTGAGAAAAGGGTCCACTCCTCCATACCTTATATATGTAACCATATACAAATGGTATGATGAAGAAGGAATGAAGTATTTATAGCCCATGTATTATGCTCTAAATTATTTTATTTGTATATGAGTTTGTACAAGAAGTATGTAAATGTATGTAAGAAGATGATATTTTTGAAAATTTATATAGATTTTCCACTAGGATAGAAACATTAAATCTTGAACCATAATAGATAACAATTTCGTCATGGGTTGATAGTTTTGTACTAATGTGAATTATATCCATGTTTTGTATGTCTACCTATTTCTAATGACATATTCCATGTATAAATTTATGTATGAATGTTGAATTTTATTTATTTCATCAACATGCTTATAATGTATCATGTTGAATTTCCCCACTTATAAGGTGCGTAAGATGTGTCAATAGATTTCATTGCTTAAAAGAAATGATGTGTACCCATGTCAGATATATTTGATAGTCTGCATTAGATCAAACAAAGCTTTATATTAAGTAGTCAACTTTAGTACCATATTCATATAATTAGTGTGCATAATGGAGACCATGGTGCAAAAATTAACACACAATAAGAAGCAAACAATAATTGTAATAGTAATCACGCGGGAGAGAAAAAAAGCACAAAGTTAAAGAAGTATACAAGTAATATAACATACAAGTACATAATAAATACCATGGAAAAGATTCATATCAAGACATGGAGCCAAAAACATGGGACACCAAAGTTTCATAGGACAATCATGTAGAAAGTTTAGAGATTTCATACAAAGAAGAAAGTATACAATTAACCACACATCTAAGTGCACCAAAAATGGCACATATAAGATAGTTATAGAGCTGAAAATATGAGACACAAAAGTGCGACATGACAAGGATAGGAAATGACATAGGTTGCATAAACATAAGCAATACTATAATCAAGCAAGTGAAAAAAATAGAAAATAAAAATTGAAATATACATAGATCAAGATAAGTTAGCATTGCACAAGACACATGTTAGTCTTATTAGTCCAAAAGATAAAATATATATAATATAAGTAATTGATCATAAAGAGGAAGTGAAAGGAACTACAATGAAACAAAAACATTTCCATAGTGTAGGAAATGCCCCCAAAATATCAAGGTCAACTAGGAAGGTCTAGCTCAGAACCTTTCAGTGTGTATCACTCTGTGCATGTCCTATATTAAGATCAACATACCTCATGAGAACATGTGTGTCAATAATATATAGATAAATATGTTATCTATGAAACCAATATGAAAAAAACATATGTAAAGTAACAAGTTGACCAATCAAGTCACATATACATCATGTTTTATATTTTTACAATATTTTTAATCTTTTTGTGTGTTGTGATAGTATGAATGTTTTTCTATATTTGAAATTGGTTGTGCAAAAGGGAGAGGTAGCACAATAACTACTTGATAAGGGCATCTTTAGGGGGAAAAGAAGACCCAAAAATCAAAGGAGGTTGTAGGATTTGAATTATGTGCAATAGGAGACCAAGGAGGAAACATAGGGGAGATAAAACCATTAGAGGTAACACGTATGGTAGGATAATATAAGGATACCTATGAGGGATAAACCCACTAGATGTATCCTTTTTAATAGGATACCCAGGAGGACACCTAGCAGGGTTAGACCCGTCATAAGTCACACACACACACACACACACACACACACACACACACACACACACACACACACACAGGAAACATGATTAGGTGTAACAACTGTATATAAGGATATCAGGTTTTGGGTCCTTGTATGGGATACCCTTGACCATAACAACTTGTTTATTGTTAATAAACTTGTCACATTAATGAAAAATAGATGATATAGCCTTAAGAGAACACATCCAGGGAAACCTATATGCATATCACATGATATAATGGAAGTAGTATTCAAAAGGGGGTAACCATGGTGGTAAATCCAATCACAAGAGGAAAAACAATATGTACAAGAGAGGTATTAGTATCAAATTAGTATCAAATGTGTTTCGTAGCACTATGGATAGGATGTTGGCTGATTAAATCATGGATGCATAATGTGTTTGAAATATGATCATGATCTATATCATTACCATAAAATGTAATAATGGGCCTAGGAGCTGGAAAATAATAATAGTACAAATCAAAGAGTCTAATGGAGTATCATAGGTTAGAGGAGTAGGGTAATCTTGATAGGTATGGTGCACTTCTGAATTGAATTTAACGTTGTTGTGACAAGGAAGTGGGTCGCTAAAATATTTATCTTAGTATTATCATTAGTATGCTTCAGTTTCTCATTGAAAGTATCCCATTCAATAAAATTAACATCAATAAGATCTTGTATCACATGATGAAGCTTGACACATCGATTATTAGAATGGCCAACACATATATGATGATAAAAAATGCATTAGCATAAAAGTTTTACCATGCGGTTTTATTTTATCAACCTCCAATGATGGAGGGAGAGATACAAGGTTTCACTTGAGTACTTTTTGAGAACTAATTGAGGTGCGCAAGGCAATCATGTGAATTATCATTGAGGAGCTTGTAGGTAGAGATTTGTAGGTTGATATACAACATTAATATAACATTTGGAATTAGATGTTTTTTCATTAGATTTTTCATTGAAATTAGGTTTTCCTTATGACATAGGATTAGATGTGTTAGGAGTATCAACAACATATTTGATCTTGTGCATATTAAGGATATTAGCTTCAAGATATTTCAATTTATGTTGGAAGTCTAAAAGATACTAAGTATAAGTGACGTGAAGGGTTTTGACGTGCAGGAGTTAGGCGTGAAGGCACGCGCAAAAGTAGAACATACAACGCATGAAGGCTCGCACCCGGGCCTAATATATTTGAGACTTAGCCGCATTTTGGTAGAACTAGAAGATGAATGGTTGGAGTAGCGGCCAAGCAAGGTTTTGGAGATAGGAATAGAACATGAAGACTTGTAGTTCAAGCAAAGTCTATTTTGAGACAGATCTCATGCGAAGGAAGTTAAGACGTCATGCAGAGTTTCGGCTATTAATAGGATTAGATCTATAGTTCATATTAGAAGATAATATATTATTAACAAGCTTGCATGTGTTATCCCAAAATTCTGTACCACATACAAATTTTAAGCGTCAAAATTACAAGCTTTTTCCATCATATTTGAGCCTAGTCACCTTTGATGGCGGGGGGCAATTATAACTTGATTTAAGATTCATTAATTTATCATGAAATATATTAAGTTATTCTTGCATTTTCCCTTAAAAAAAGAGTTTGATGTTCTTGTAAGATATGGCTTCTCCACATTGGTCTTATAATTAGGACTTTCGATATCGTGATAAAATCTGCAATTTATGGAACAATTGGATACCATTTTTAGTGATTCCAAATGTTATGAGTAGGGTGTGAAGTGTTATTTTTAACTCTAAATTATGTTTTTGTTAAAACACAAGAAATTTCCAATATGTTAAATTTGACGAGCAAATGACCGTCACTGCAGACCAAAGAAAGTGCAGAATAATAGTCATATGAGTGTCAATTTTAAGATCACATAAAACCTATCAAAAATTGAATTTTTCAGCAAAGTAAAGATTGAAGAATGATCACTAAGGTTTTATATTTCATATCATTTGGTCAAAATAAAGTTACAACAAGGATATAATGGGTATTTTTTTTCCAAGATTATGATAATGATGTTGTGATGGTTAGATGCATAAAACATGATTATGTATTATTTTTATTTCTTTGGATCAATGATGGATTTACTCGGGAATGCACATTATGGATTTATGTGTTGTGGTAATTATTGTTTCTTTATATTAAGTTATGAATGTGGGCCCCAACCCATCTTTCCATCATGTTTTACCTTAATTATTTAATGTTGCTAAGAAGAAATTACTTTATTCCTAAGTCTTATATTTTCAAAAAGGGATCTTATTTTATTATAAAAGAGGGTCTTCGAGTGGTCAATAATTAAAATAAAGTTAATGATTTTATTTTATTTATTTATATCAAATGAGTTGGTTATGTAACCTAACTACCCAAGACTTTTTAAAAAGATTTATAAGAAATGAAGAAATGGAGGAAAATCACAGGTACTTGGCTGAACTATAGTTAATTTCCCATTCAAATTTATTTCTGTTATTTTCTTCTGAGATGGATTTTGTTCACAGAATTCTTCAACAAAATTTTAGGTGACTAAAAGCTCTTGAGGAGAATGAATAGGTATATCCAATTTTTATGTAATAATATTTCCGATTATCTAGAATATTTTCATTTTCTAACTTGAACTGACTGCAATTATTTGTATGCCTTGGGATATTGGTTGCTTTTGGAATCTGGTGGAGTTGATGAAGACATTACATGATCATGATTGTAATTGTGTACATTTTCATCCGTTAGAATATAATTTCTTTCATGAATATTGTTCTCATTAATGAATTCCTATTTCATTGACATTTTTGTCATTGTGTTTGGTCAGAATGACCATTTGTAAATATGTATAGTTATTTTATGTTTTTCTACATTTTTTTCTCCTTTCTATTTCTTGGAATGATTATGAATGATAAGGATTTTTCCATAATCTCGTCAGGTTTCTTATATTTTTGGTATGATATTTAATAGCCTAACATTAAAATACCCTTTCGCACCCTTGAGTTTTTTCTTAAGCCCATTACGATTAAACTGGTACGATTCCACCTTGACCTCATCAGTAGGCTGAAGGGTTGATTCATTGTCGATACATTTTTTATCGACAAGATGTGGGATATTTTTGGATAATGCATGAGTAGTGAAGGGAAAGTCCCTACTACCTATAAACATGTATTGATTTTCATGGTTTGAGTGTGACAACTTGTAGTAAGGTTATGTTATTGGTTATGAGCGTGCATGAATTATGGTGACACTGTTATGTATGTATTCAGCTTTTGTGTTTTACAGTAATTAATACAATGGATATTTGTGGTTGGATATTGGTTGTTGACATATCTGTGACTAGTCTGGTCCTTACATGGTAAACCTAATATTGATTCTTTTATAAGTTATTCTTTCATATGGTTATGATCTAGATCTGTGTATGGTTTATCATTTTTCATGGTTATTATGGATCTGGATATCTATGTGTGTGCTTCTCATGTTAACTCCTTGAAAAAGCTTCCATAAAAGAGGGACCTGGTACCCTTGCGCACTTTGGGTGAGCACTTAGTTTTAGCTGAGTGATGTGCCAGCACGCCTTGGGTTGTTTGGTAAAATAAAAGACTACATTTTGGTTACCAAGACCTATTTTCAAGATATTTCCAAGGATGTTGCATGATGAAGACGTATCGGTTGACTTTGGCCAGTATTGAGGATTGGGTAGAGAATTTAGAGGAAGAGTTTGCTCATAGATTTAACACTGGTCCTAATTTTTACACACGTGCATGGGTTGAACAAAAATATATCATGAGCTCTATGAGATGTTATTCTATTTTTTCCCTACAGAGTTGTACGAGTGGCTGGTAGCATACACATAGAAGAGAAATTTGAGGTATACATCACTTGTTTGGACACAAGAAGATTACCACGAATTACATGATGCTGATCTGACTTGGACACATGTTATAGATCATTAGTGGAGTGGTTGTTTTTATAGTTACACTTTGGAGTACATTGATTTCTACTTATTCCTGTCAAGAGGTTGCTAAGTTCTAGTTCTTGCCCGAACCTAGAGGACCTTATTTGTGCACTATCCCTTTAGTGATTAAGATCTTGATTGTGAATCTGGATTTGGAAGAGTGTCCTATGGCTAGCTAAACCCCACCACACGGGGGTAGGAGTAGGTGTGGTGAAAGATGGAAAACCTAGTGGCAGAAAGGCAAAAAGAAGAAAGGTGGCTCAAGTATAATGAAGCACGAGAGAGGGAATTTACGAAAGTAGCGTGATGTTGCAGAACGAATGGTATTGTGGAGAGAGATGGCTCGTGAAGGATTTAGAGCTCACGTGGAAGACATGGAGCCAGAGAATCTGGAACTCCCCCATTTGGGTAAGCATGGTAGAGAACCCTCTTTGGTTTTAGATGAGAGCGCATCTAAGAAAACTTAAGAACCGCATGGGTGTGCATCTGATCCTACCTAGTGACCTAGCCCTTGTGCTTGGTGTTCTAGTTCCTGAGATAGTTATTGAGAATTAGGATAGTGTAGGTACTTCAGTAGCGACAGGTAGATTTCATTTTCCATTAAATTCAAGAGTTAATCAGATAGCACATTCATCTATGGATGGTGTACATACATCATATTTTTATTTGGGGTCTAGTTGGAAGTATATTTTCTGGTGCGTCATCAGCACAGAATGTGGGCACGTAAAATTGGTATTATATCTAGGAGTAGCACAACTTTACAGACCTGTGGGAGTTCAGTTTAGCACAACTGTTGGAACACAAGGCAGCACATCCTCTGGTCCATTTCCCACCACAAGAGGAGGATCAAGAGGATCAGGTGGGTCAAGATCTAGTGGATCGTGTGGCTCTGGAGGTGGAGGGAATACTGGAGGTAATATAGGTTTTGGATTTGGTGGGCACGAGCCACACCAACCTCACCAAGTTTATTTGAGATGTCTCTTCAACTACCAGAATACAAGGAATTAAAGATGCAGTTGAGCACATGCACATGTGTGAGATACTATGGTGCGCTAAGGGGATTACAACTCTTGAGTGTAAGGCAAGTCATTTTTCTACTACTTTGCAAGGGTGCGCACATAGTTGGTACAGGAAGTATGATCCAAACTAAACTTGTGTAGACTATACTATGCGTTGCATGATGCTTTCTTATTTGAGTTCCATATACCTGAGTTTGAATAAAAATCATCAGTGTCTGAAGGACATTAAGCAGGGCATGGTTGAGAGCCTAAGGGAGTATGATGCCCAGTTTAAAACTTTGTTGTCAAAGTTGTCTTATGATATTCACCCTAGTCAGCATGCTCAATGGTTTGTTGGAGGTTTGATCACACCTTTCTGAAGGGCTCTCTCACATAAGACTTTTACAGATCCATGCATGAGCACTTGAGGTAGCTCTGCATGCTGAGGTAGTTGGGAGCGTAGACACTGGAGTTAGCCCATTTTTGGAAGCTCAGATTGCATCTATGGCAAAACAGTTTGAAAATGTTTCAACTAATTCAGCCCATAAGATGCGTAGTGGTATTTGGTGTATGGATTGTGAGGTGGAAGGACATACTAAGGATAGTTTCCCTCATAAATTGGTGCACACCATGTTGTTGGATTATGAGATCTGTCATTTAGATCATGATTCGAGTAGGTGCCCTTTATTGCAGCGCGATTCGGAAGAACATCTCTTGTTATTGTAAAATTTGTAAGTCTACCACTCATGACACAGAGAATTGAAGATTGATTGATCAGATTCATGATGTCATTGAAACTGGTGTACACAGACCAGTGTTGTAAAAAATTCTAAGGAACAGGTGAACATCATAATCATAATCATAATGAAGGGCACTCTGATGGAGGTGGTAGAGGTAGAGGTTACCATGGAGGATTCAGAGGCCAAGGTCATGGTGGTGGAAGAGGTGAATTCCCATGAGGAACATGTTATACATGTGGATCCCCTAATCATTATAAGCATGAATGACCTCAGAATATTATTTTCTCATGCAGAAAGAATCAAAATTATGAAGAATGCCTGGATTTGTATGAGCACCTGAGCAAGAACAACAAGGATAAGGGCATGGGAATGGTTAGAGTACAGTGCATTGTGGAAGATCAGTGGATGCCAAAGTTAGCACCTAATCCTGAGATAATCTCTGTATTGTTACTACATGCGTTGAGGCTGCGCGTGCTCGTGAGACTTTGAAGCGGAAAACTATTATGACAAAAAGGAAGTAGTGCATGCAAAGTATCCAGATCCTTCCCATCAAAAGGAAGTTTATCAGGAGACTATGGAGGTCATTAGAAACCTACAATATGAGATATAATGCTTAAAGGAGCAGTCACGGAAGTTGGAGTAGGAAAAAGTGGTTGAGCTTCCTCATAAATATTTTGATGACTTGAAGGAGGTTTGTAAGTTGTTGCGCCAAGAGAACATGATTCCTTTTCTGGGAGAATGGTTAAGGGGAAGATGCTGCATGCTGGAAGTTGAGCATGAGAGACATATATTACATGCAAACTTACCTCCTCATAGTCTTGATTATGATAAAAGATAATCATTTGAATGTAGTTGTTGATAGATGGCTGTTGAGTAAAATTTTGATTGATACAGGTGTAGAAGTGAATGTACTCACTTTGGCCGTGTGGAATCAGATGGGGATACCACCATTACAACCATCTTCAAATGTGTTGTATATGGAAAATAGAACTAAAGCCACACCCATTGGAGTTTTGAAGGATGCCACTATTACTATACAAGGGGCCAAGTTTACTAGGGACTTTGAGGTCTTGGCACTTGTAGAAGAAGACAATTTTCCAACTTTACTTGGGTGCCCTTGGTGTTATGCAAATAATGTTGATCTATGCTTTAATAAAGGATATATCAGTTTTGAGAACAAGGAAGAGCGCGTAATCATCCCTTTGACAGATGAAAAAATTGTGCCTTATGTAGAACCTTTGAGTGAAGAGGATTTGAATAGAATTTATGTGTGCACACATTAGAGATCCTGAGGTGCTTGAGCCATCAAAGGAAGGATTTATTCAATGGGATGATGCACAGTCTATGAGTGATACAACCAGCATTTCTTGTGATAACTGGGTGCATGGGACTTATGAAATGGTTGGGCATGAGATGAAGAGTGAAGTTACTCGTGTAAGCAGGCCATGTTGTGTTAGGCATTTGGGTAGTAACCAGGTACCAAGGTACACTGGTGAAGGAAATCCTGAAGTATTTATGTGTGCTATGGAAACCCAATGGATAGATCAAGTAGAAAGAAGGAATATGTTGGTATATACCTTGTGTGGGACGGTATGTGCTGGTGGATGGTACACAGAGATGGTCTTTTAGAGTGGAGAGAAGTGAGAATCACCTTCTCTACTAGATTTCTTAGAACAATGCACCTACCAAGACATGTGAATTTCATGGGAAGGATTATGCTTCACATCATGTTCAGCAGTGTGCAAGACTCTAGATATAGGTGTAGGAGGCCTTACCACCTTCACTATGGGTGCACAAGTTATACTTCACTTTGTGTGGCTACGCATGTGTAGGGTATGTTTATGCAGAGTTAAATAGAGAAACAAGGAATTGGAAAGAACTGACTACAGGTATGATTCAGGCCTTTGACTATTTTTCTACTAAACCTCCAGTGAATGAGGCATTATAGGTTATGAAGTGCTTGACTATGGGAGATAGTGCAAAGGTTGAGGAGCTTATTTAGGAATTACTAGGTGAGTCAGATCTGGAGGTGCATTTTGAAGAAGAAGAGACAGATGAAGAAAAACTTGGGTGTGCCTTCCTAGAAAAATAAAAAGGAAAAATGGTTTACATGATTGATGATGAAGAAGTAGAGAATCTAGATGTTGATCATACTGTGGGTACGTGAAAGGTCTTAGACAGTGCAAATGAGAAGGCGTGCACGTATCATGAGCCTATGAAAATGAAGAAGGTCAACATTGGGACATATGTAGAACCTAAGGAGGCCATCATTAGAGATTATTGGTCTGACTCAGAGGTTGCAAAAATAATTGAGTTGTTGTGTGACTTCCAGGACTTATTTCCTAGAGGCTATCATGAGTTGAAAGGGGTACATCACTCTTTGGGTGAGATGAGGATCAAGTTAAAGGAAGGTGCGTGCCTGGTTAGGAAGAGGTCTTAAAGGATGAATCCTAATTTGTGTGTCAAGGTAAAGGAAGAGATTGATAAGATGTTGAAGTCTATGGAATCATTGAGCCCATTGAGGAGTCAGAGTGGGTTAGCCCTATGGTGATAAGCATAAAAAAATATGGAAGGATAAGAATCTGTGTGGATTATAGGGAGTTGAATGTTGCATGTGTAATAGATCCCTTTCCCACACCATTTATTGAGGAAATTTTAGAAGGCGTTGTAGGGCATGAGATCTACTCTTTCATTGATGGATTTTCTAGATATCATCAAGTGTGGATTGCTAAAGAAGATCAAGAGAAGAAAATTTCACCACTGAGTGGGGAAGTTTTTCATACATAGTTATGCCTTTTGGATTGAAGAATGTGCCTACAGTCTTTTCGTGCATTGTTGTGCAAGCATTCCAGGACTTCATTCATAAGTTTTTGCAGGTTTACTTGGATGATTGGATAATTTATGGGCTATTAAAAGATCACTTTGAAAATTTAAGACTTATGTTTGAGAGGTGTCGGCAATTGAGTATCTCTCTAAACATTAAGAACTACATTTTTTCTACACCCTTTGGGACTCTGCTGGGACATATCATCTATAAGGAAGGCTTGTTGGTAGATCCTACTAAGTTTGTTATTATTTTGGGCTTAGTAGAACCTACTAATCAGAGTGAGGTGTGTGGATTCTTGGGGCACATAGGTTATTACAGGAATTTTATCAAGGGTTATGCTATGATATTCGTGCCCTTAGAGGAATTGTTGAAGAGTAAGGGAAAGTTCCATTGGGGTGAAGCGTAATAGCATGTGTTTGAGACATTGAAGGAAAGGCTTACTTCTATGCCTATTCTGCACTTTCCTTCATGGACCAAACCATTTCATGTCCATGTGGATGCCTCTGGCATGGCCATTGGTGTGGTATTAGCCCAACCTGGAGAAGGTATTGTTGATCATCCTATTTGTTTTGCAAGCAGGAAGTTGACACTAGTTGAGAAGAATTATACAACTACAGAAAGTGAAGCATTGTCCATGATTTACGCATTGCATAAATTTAGACAATACTTTCTAGAAAACTCCCTTTATTTTTATATAGATCACATGGCACTTAAGTATTTGGTAAATAAGCCCATTTTGTAGGGGTGCATATGCCATTGGATTCTGTTGTTTCAGGAATTTGATTTTACAGTTGTAGTGAAGCCAGGAAAAAGTAACTTAGGACCAGATCATTTGTCAAGGATTAACTTAGGTGAGGATGTGCAGAGCATTGAGGACACAATGTCAGATGCACAACTATTCATATTGAACTACGTGCCCTCTGACTTAGAAGATATTGTTGTATTTTTGTAGGCTGGTGTTGCGCTTAAAGAGATGAAAAGATTAGAGAAGAAGTAACTTGCAATACGCATCGTGCCCTATATCTTGATCAACAGATATTTATACAAGTTAGGTCAAGATGAGGTTTTACGTCGGTGTGTACTGGAGCATGAGCGTACTGCCATTATGGAGGAAGCTCATGGTGGGATTGCAGGTGGACATTATGTAAGAAATGCTACCGTGCATAATATTTTATTGGTAGGCCTTTGGTGGGAAACAATTTACAAGGATTGTATTGAATATTGTAAGGCATGTGACCATTATCAGTGCCTTGGAAAGCCTGGACATAGAGATGAAATTCCTTTGAGGCCTATTGCTACTACAAAACCTTTTGAAAAGTGGGAAATTTTATTTATGGGTCCTATTTCCCCACCCTCATGCAGGATTGGATCACGCTATATTATAACTTGTACATATTATCTTACAAGGTGGGAAGAAGCAGTGCCTACAAAGGATTGCACGATAGCTACAACAACAAGGTTTTTATGGGAGAACATAATCAGTAGGTATGGATGTCCATTGAGTTTAAAAGTGATAGGGGCACTCATTTCCTTAATGAGACCATCAGGATATTATTGGCAGAATTTATGGTGGCACACCATAAAACAACACCCTATCACCCACAGGCCAATGGCACTGCTGAGGCTTTCAACAAGATATTGGGACATACATTGAAAAATATTTGTGATGTTGGAAGGAAGGATTGGGATGATAAAGTCTCTATTGTACTTTGGGCATACAAGACAACCTATAAGAGGTTGAATAAGGCCACACCCTTTCAATTGGTGTTTGGCACGGAGGTTATTTTACCAGTGGAATTCATGTTACCTTCCCATGTGTATTGTGTGTAGGAGGATTGGATGATGAACAAGCAATTGAAGAGCACATTGATAAACTGATGTAGTTGGATGAAAGGCACGCTATTGCTAGGTGGAGTCAGAAGACAAAAAAGGCCAGGCAGAAGGCATGGCATGATAAACATATTAAGAATAAGTAGTTTGAAGTTGGACAGATGGTTCTTCTATATGATTCCAAAAATTGCGCCATCCTGGAAAGCTCAAAGTGCATTGGTTGGGACCGTATGTTGTGACTTACATACTTGATTCAGGCACTTACCAGTTACAGGTGCTGGATGGGACATGGTTTCCCGGTTACTTTAATGGGAGTAGGCTGAAGCCCTACTATAAATAAGTCTTCTTGGTGTTTGTAATAAGGTAGTATTGCCATTTAGATTATATTTCCTTTAATGCATTCCTTTATATGTGTTTCCTTTCATTGTTGATATGCTTTGTCAATTTAGTTTTGTGTTTTTATGTAATAAGAATTTTTGCGCACCAGAATCTAATTACTATCTATTGAGTTCACGCACAGAGGACCACGCATACTTTTAGTGTGGGGTGGATTGAAGTGCAGAGATAAAAATGGTTTGCACACTTTATTATAGGTTGGATTGATTAAAGGCTCATTTGGGAACATTAGCGTGAAAGTGGATAAGTATTGTGCATAAGGTGTTCTGAGGAAGGTTGAGATGATTGAAGACCACCCAGGTAAAGTGATCACATAGTATAACATGAGGTAGGCAATGGCATGGGAAACTACTTGGGATATGGCGCAGAGATTTTGTACTTTGGCACAAAGAGGTGCATGAAGGAGGTCTGAGGTAAAGAAGTAGTATTAGCATGCCAGAAGGTTATGACTGCAGTGCACGAGGTGAAGTCGTGAAAGTTGTCAAAAAGGGAAAAATGACTTTATGGAAAAATTAACTTAAAAGTGTGAGTCAAAAGTACAAATTGGACCATTGAAGGGTCATGAAAAATTATAAATAGGGGGGTTAGGGTAGCCATTTGGCTACCTTGCTTTAGAAGAAATCAAAGTGCTACCAAGCAAAGTGAAGAGTGACATAGATCTTAAAAGTGACGTGGAGTACTTGCAAACAAGAAGTGCTTGGGAGTTATGCAGAGATCCTTGAAGAAAGGATATTTGGATTTGGTAGTGGAGCAGTGAAGGGTTACATGCATTTGAAGTGGTTAGAAGTCGCAGGGCTCAGGGTAGAGAAGGGTTAAAGGAATTTGGAAGATAGAACACCTAGGGAACACATTAAGAGTGGAATGGCACCTAGGAAGTTATGAACAAAGAGGCTTGAGGTTGTGGTGGAGGAGCCCTTAGAAGAAATATATTCTGAAATGTAGTACCCTCCTGGTGTTTTACGGGTGGAATTTTGGAAATCAAATCTCACTTGTTGCAAAATTAGTGAGTTTAACCACCGCACTAAGGAAAATGAAAAGAAAATGAGTGTAGATTTAGTAAAGGCACTCCCAGGGGTAGATGAGGCTGGAAACCCTTGAGTTGATGACTCAGTATAGAGAGATCTATAAAAATTCAGTGTTTTTAGTTATGGGAGCTTCCATTCTTTGCAAAACCCACACAATTATTTCAGTGGTTGATGTCATGGGTGCATGAAGACTTCTTCTACTTTGCGGGAAGAAGGATGCATCTCACAGGCCAACTAATTGAATGAGTTATAGGGTTAAGGAAAATGAGGGAGGATATATCTCTAGATCTACGTGCCATAACTAAGATTAAGGAACTTGCAAATAAATTGTGCTATGAGAAGGGAGGTAGGACACATACCATTTGAGATTTGGATGATCCGACACTTAGGGTTGCTTCCTGACTTGTGAGTTGTAAATTAGGTGCTTCAAAGTGATGGAATGACATAAACAAGAGGTTATTGTATGTGGCCTATAGAATCTCGAAGAGGGCATGCTACAATTTTTCCAATATGTTGTAGAAAGTATCATAGAGGAGGCAAGGCTGTAGAATGAGGAAGGAGTGAAGATTACATGGGGTTCCATCCTTCTATTGATAGTATTTTGGGAAATAGGTGTCCTAGATGGACCTGATGGAAATATATGGGTCTACCCACTAGTAGATCCATCACATATAGTGTAGTTTGCAAGATTTACTTGCAACGATAGTATATCAAAAACTTACAAGGAAAAAATTGACAAATGGTACGACAAACTGCGTGAAGCATTTGAGAACGAGTGGCACATTCCGTGCGAGTTACCAACAATCATTGGAGAACAAGTGAATTTTTTGGTGATGTAACATTTTATCTTGGCTCATTTTAGAATGCATAAAGGTGAGACGAGTCCTTGGTGCAAAATTCTGTTTGCATTCTTGGAAAAGTACCTTAAATGCTCCGTTAATATGCTTATAGATGCACAAAAGTTAACCTATGAGGCAGACCAGGTCAATTCTGATATGTATACATTGTGCGTAACATATATCTATGATTCCAGGCCCAATTACTTAGAGGTCTTAGAGCCAGACAAGATTGATTTACTGCCACAGGTAGTTGTTACCATTAAATGGTTCATTAGTAGAGTGTTTGTGCATTTGCAGCCAAAGACTCAAGAAGGAGTTGAAGTGGAGGTTATAGACTCTACTTTTCCATAGCCTAGAGGAACACAAGTGCCACCTATTGAGCAGGTGCATGAAGAAGAGGCACAAGAGGAAGAAGGAGGTGGCGAAGAAGAGGGAAAGTTTGAAACTTCCCAAAATAGGAAGTTATATACTTGTAGAAGAAGTAGTGGAGGCATTGGGAACTCAGAACAGGGTAGCTTCATTTAAGAAAAAGATAAGCGCGCTAAAGCACAAGTGATTTCTAGTTTTGAGACACAAATAGGAGAATAACAAGATTTAGAGAAGGTAGGAGCTTCCTTGTGTGAGGAATTGGAACACGAATTTGAAGAACAGGAGAAGAAGGCTAAGGAGGAGGAGAGGTTGAAGCGTGCAAGAAGAATAAAATACCCATGACTGAAAAACAAGATAAGAGCCCGATAATAGAGAAGAAAGAAGAGAAAGACAAAGGTGATACCTTTGTTATCAAAGAGAATAATGGGTTGGGGACACTACCAACACCCCTACCATAAGAATAAATAATCAAATATGAAGGCATAGAGGAAATGGTGGACCCCAAGCTCACCTTATATGGATTTTGTAGATGACCCAATGAAAGTGTTACGAGCGCGCTTCCAGAGTACTATTCCTATGGAGAAATTACATGCTTGGGAGCTACTAGAACCAAAGGGAGGAGTGTCCAGGATAAAGAAGATGTTGAGTTGGAATCTACATTCACATTTAGAGGAGTTGGAATTTGAAGTCAATGAGCATGCAATTGAAATGATGATATTGCAGAAAAATCCCAGACAAGAAGTATAAGGCCATAAACCCTAATCACTTGAAAGATGAGAAGGTGTGCAATACCTTAAATAAGATGGCCTTAGAAGTGGTAAAAAGGAATTTAGATTCAAGCACCACGATACACACCCTTTTGGCTGATAAGAAGGAGAAGGAACAAGAAATAGATCGACTGCGCAAGGGCTTGCAGGGTGAACATGATAGAACTAAGGAGGCATATGATAGAGCTGACACACTTGTAAAAAAATATTGGGATAATGTCCTTATTTAGTAAGCTATGCCAGGACAGATTATGGGGACAAGATGGAGTACTTAGAAGATCTAGTTGGTATGCTCCTGTTTAATATCAAACATGCATGGCCTAAGAATGAGGAGATTGCAGAAGAGAAGAATAATAATATTTTTTTTTGTGGAAGCTAAGATCACTGAGCTGGAGGACTTTCTCACCCAACTCAAGGAAGAAAATATTAGCTTCAATAGGTGCAGGAAGTGTGAACTGTATGTCGATGCTAGGTTGGTGGATGAGGAAGCCACTTTGAAGACAATACAAGAGAGGACCCCAACTAAACAAATTGAGTGCACTCAGTTGATATTGGATATCGCAACGTAGAAAGAAAAGTTCAAGGCAAAGCACACAAAGCTTGAGAAGAGAATTAGTGAGTTCCAGAATTCTATACTGGAACATATGGATAGTATGGATGGCACTTGCATGGAAATAGAGGTGGTAATAAAGGAGTTAAAAGGAAGGGTCGAGGAAATCACTCCTGACCAAGTACCAGATATTATGGAGGTTGTGCTGGGAAAGGATTTGAAGGAGTTGGAGGAATGGAAGAAATTGGTAAGTGAAGTTGATGTAGATTTTCTTGAGATCTTCCAAGTAACTTTACTCTTCTTGGTATGCTGCTCATTTTGCAATTTTGCAATTTTAAACTTGTATTATTCTTCTTGGAGTTTTGTACTTGGTGAACAAAGAATTACTGAGGGTGGTAATCCAGTTAGTGTGGGGTAATGTTGGACCCCTAAAAGATATTAAGTATAAGTGGCACGAAGGGTTTTGATGTGAGGGATTCAGGCACGAAGCCATGCGTAAAATTAAAACACACAACACACGAAGGCTTGCGCCCAGGCCTAATATATTCGAGACTTAGCCACATTTTGGTAGAACTGGAAGATGAATGGTTGGAGTAGTGGCCAAACAAGGTTTTGGAGATAAGAATAGAACATGAAGACTTACAGTTCAAGTAAATTCTATTTTGAGACAAATCTCATGCAAAGGAAGTTAAGACGTCATGGAGAGTTTCGACTATTAATAGGATTAGATCTATAGTTCATATTAGAAGATAATATATTATTAGTGAGCTTGCATGCTCTTGTAGTTGACTTGTAACACACACATGGATATTTCTAGCATGTGGGCTATTTTTGGAGAGTGCATGAGTAGTGAAGGGCAAGTCCCCACTACCTATAAATATGTATTGATTTTCACGGTTTGAGTGTGACAAATTGTAGTAAGGTTATGCAGTTGGTTATGAGCTCGCATGAATTATGGTGACACCGTTATGTATGTATTCAGATTCTGTGTTTTACAGTAATTAATACAATGGATATTTGTGGTTGGATATTGGTTGTTGACATATCTGTGACTGGTCCTTATATGGTAAACCTAATCTTGATTCTTGTATAAGTTATTCTTGCATATGGTTATGATCTAGATATGTCTATGGTTATCATTGCATTTTTATTATGGAATAGAATATCCATACATGTGTTTATCATGCTAACTCCTTGACAAATCTTCCATAAAAGAGGAACTTGGTACCCTCGCACGCTTTGGGTGAGCACTCGGATGTGCCAGCGCACATTGGGATATTTGGTAAAATAAAAGGCTACAATTTGTGACATAAGTGATTGGATGAATATATTTTTTGATGATAACCAATTCTTGCACTAAGGAAAGAATAATTTGGTTGAATATATATTGAAGCTCAATGCCAACTAGGATATTGTTTATCTTAGTAAGCATAGTATTGTAGCATAGAACATAGTCATTGTTGGGATTATTAGAACCTTATCACATTTTGAAATTTTGAGCATGGGACACCTTATGCCCAATATTGATGGATAATTTTGTAATAAATTGATTAGCCAAATGGGTAAAGGCCCAAATTGGATGAATGGGAAGATTATAAAACCATTGTAAAGAAAACTCCTCAACGTTTCTAAGAAAGATATTGGTAAGTAATGTTTCATTATAAGAATGATCTAATCAAGTGGAATGGAAAGAATGAAGGTAATATTCCGATCTCCTTTTCCATCATAGATAAGAATTTTAGGAGAAATAAAAATGATAGGCAAAGGATATGAATCCACTTTGGGTGTAAGTAGGTTGCAAATAAATTGGGTATAATCCATGACATTAAAAGATTTAGAGAAACCTTGTTGTAAGTAAATTGTGTAAAATCCATAACATTAAAAGATTTAGAGAAACCTTGTTGTAAGTAAATTATGTAAAATACATAACATATCTCATAATAATACTAACCTTCTTTATATAGGTATAAATTACTCTTAATGGATGGGTAACACTTAATCCTAGTGTAGGCTGACTCATAACCCAATATAACTAATTCTTATGCGACTCCATATATTATAAACACATAAAAAAAGGGGATATGTTCCAAATACATCATATCCATCATCCCAAATACATTATAATATCATATTCCAAGGTACATAACATGACCTCCCTCCTTGACATGTTTTATCCCTGAAGCATGAGAAGAAACCATATAGTGAGTGTTTCAAATCATTGCACACTTGTTGCCATGATCGATCATCTAACCATCCATGTGAGATCTTAGTGGATGATACAAATATAAAATTGGTTCCATAATCCATTATGCTACTTTTATTCCATCCATGTCCATAGTTGGTCCTCCTCCGCTTCCATGCATAGCCATAATTGTGATTCTTTGGATTCTATGCTCCGTAACTATTTATACATTGATGTCGTGTATAGACAGAGTGATTGTTACTCCAATTATTGATATCCAAATTAATTTATAATTTGATGTACCTTATACTCCCTCCATGATTTTTTCCTCTCATGATGATGTGGGTGTACATATGTTGCAACCTTAGTATCCTTAACCTTATCAACCTTTTCCTCAACTTTATTTTTCTCTTCAACCTTTTTGTTTACTATTTAATTTTTCCATTGAGTAGACGAATCAATTTTTTATTCTTTGTAATCATGTTATTCTTCTAGATCATCATTATTACCTTCTTCCCCATCTTCATAATCATCCTCATGTTCTATCTTCAATTGTTTTTGTTCTTCATTAAGTGTAATTTCATGTAAAGTGACATTATTTTTTACCAAATATTTATAAATTTATTTTGCACATTAATATTAATTGTCCCCAATGTCTCTAACCAAGGATACCATATAAAAATATCCAAACCATACATATCCTAAGAATAAATTTCTAAATGAAAATCATATTTTCTCGTAGTAAGTTTCAAATCTTTAAAAACTTTAATTGGCTTACCATCCACTTGAGATTCATTAATACTATTTTCTTGTACATGTAGATGTTGAACCACATTCATGTTAATGGAGTTATATTTTATTCTAGAGTTTATGGAAAAAATTACCTTCTTCCTTTGAATGTACCCATGAAACTAAAATATTTCAACTTCCTGCTTTGGAGCTACACTATCTTCTTCTTCTCCCTAATCTTCATCAATAACCTCTTCATCATCTTAATTTTCTTCTTCTTATCCTTATTTTGCTTCTTTATCTTGTTCCTCAATATCTTCCTTATAGTCTTCCTAATCCTCCTTATCTTAATCTTATTATTTGGCTTCCCATCTATCCAAGCAAACTTGATCCATTTCTTCCCAAGACCTTTCCTTTTTAACTAAAAAAACTAAATTTATCCAAGACCACCAAGCCAAAAATTTAACCTCCACAATGAGACCCTTTCAACCTGCAGTTGGAGGTGGCAAGGATTTGGAGGCTAATCACGAGGACTTGGCCCTTTCCTGGATTAATCTCGCTTTTACATCCTCTGAGGACGGCGACACAATCACCGGTCAGGCTCCCTCTGGTGGAGATGGGGCACCTATACTGGGAGTTCACCATACTCTTGACGGGACTGGCCAAGGCGCATCTATTCACGGCCCCACTGTAACCTCTTTCAAGGATGCATTAAGGGGAAAGGATTCTCCTATGAAGCCTATAGACAATATTCCATGCATAACATTTGGGGAGGAGGTCATTACAACTAAAAAATACTATCAAGAACATGCTCTGATCTGCAGATTCAGAGGACTTTGGACCAAATTTCCTGACCTACACGCATGGATCTCCAAGCACTGGACTCCATTGCTTGCTAGGAGGTTATAATTATACCCGTGTGCTAAAGGTATCTTCATTGTGACTTTTTCTTCAATAGCGGATAAAAAATCCATTGCTTCCAAGCTTCTGGTTTGCCAATCTAAGTACCTGGTCATTAAACCCCGGTTCCCCTCTTTTAACCCACCCACTGATTCTTTTTCATGTAAACCTGTTTGGATCCGACTGCCCCATTTACCCCTCCAATTCTGGAGTGGTGAATGTTTGAAATCTATTGGAAACACCTTGGGAACTACACTTTTTATATAATCTCAAACTTTTGATTACACCCACACTACCTATGCTCGGATCTTGGTGGAACTTGACACGGCTAAAAACCTCCCTGCAACCATTGATATTAGAGTGAAAAATAGAACTTGGTCAAAACCTTTAGATTACGAAGGTCTTCCATTTTGATGCAGAAGGTGTTTCTTTTTAGGTCACACCTCTGTTGATTGTGGGATGGCAAAGCGCCAACATGAGAAACACAGTTGGTGGAAAGATGCCCTCCCGGAACATTTGGTTTTCGATGCAAAAGAGGACCTAGAATCAAATTCAAATGATGAGGTTGAATTTGAATTTTTCCTAGAAACCCCTTTATCAAAAAATCCTATTGCTGACAGTAAAGAAAATGCAACAGATTTATCTCATTTAGTTGTTGACAGCAAGGAAATTTCAGTCGGAATTATTGCAACTAAGGAAAATTCTCCTTTTTCTTTCCCTCCATTGGTGGAGGCATCATCAGGCTGGGTAACGGTCTGTAAAAAGAAAAAGTGTATTTTAAAGAATGCCACTTCTCCACCTAGATGATTTGATTCTCTTCTTCATTGTTCTTTATTGTTCCTTGTCTTTGCCAGGTAGCAGCTTTTAGCTTTGCAATGATGCTTTGGTGTTGTTACAGACTGGTTGTTGTTCATCAGCTGTTTTTCAGTGGGATTGTTGCTGGTTGTTGGTACTTTTCTGAGTAGAATGTTTTCTGTTGTTGGGATTTCATGTTCTATCCTGGCTATTGAGCCTTTCTGTACAAGGGTATAGTCCCTTTTTTAAAAAAAAATTTACCCATAATAATAATAATAAAATTTAACCTCCGCATATTTAATGATGAAAAAAACTCCTCCAATTGGTTCCACCATTAAATATCATCCACCTCACCCTCTCCATAGAAAATTTTCATCCCCATGATCCACAAAATCTAGGGTTTAAAAAATAGACCCTTTTGATCAATCTTTGTCTTGCCAATTTAGGCCAGATTTCAACCTCAAATCAGAAAATAAACCCTAATTAAAATTTTGAGAGTTTTATAAAAATAAAAAAATAAAAAAAATATGGACTGTGGAGTGAATTTTTGGAAAACAATAAAAGTGTCATAACTTCCTCAAAACATTTTAAAGTTTAGAATGTATCTTCCCTGTAATGTTTATCAACTCCAATAAAAAATTAATGGAAATATTCTTATAAATTTCTAAGATATTGACAAATATTTAAACTTAAGGTTTCAACCCTAAAACGTGGATAACTCTTACAAAACAAGTCGAAAACATCTAAAATTTTGAGGGTATCTTACCAAAATTATTTTTCCACTTCACAAAAAAATCTAAACAATTTGCAGTTTATCTTAATATATAGGTGAATCACTAAAATTAGGGGCTCACCCTTAAAAATGCCTAATCAATGCTCTAATACCACTTTATAAGAGCTTCAAATATAATAATTCAAAAATATTAAGAATATAATCAATATCATCACAATTAAAGAGATAGTTGTGGGTCAAGATGCCCTAATATGTAACATATACAAAAATAGAAGAATACCCTTAAGGTATGGAAATACTATATAATAATCCTTAAGGAAGGAATAACTCCATGATCTCGTAATATGGGAATTCCACTTTGATGGGGATACCTCCAATATATTTATACCAAGTATAAGACTCAAATCGTACATAACATATCTCATAAAAATTGATCCGGAGATAAAAAATAGTGGACATAGTTCCCTAAATCTCCTAGGCATATCTCATAAAAATTGATCCGGAGATAAAAAATAGTGGACATAGTTCCCTAAATCTCCTAGGATCATCACAATACGGTAGTAGAATGTTTTAAACAAAGTTGTGTGTAGGAATGAGCTCAGGGCTCTGAGAGCTTTCTGCACCTATACGAATTCAAAAAAGGAACTCCGTTAGAGCAAGTTACCGTTCACAAAATATGTCAGTTGAAGGGGATAAAAAAGAGGAACAACTGGAAAATCACTTAATTCGTGGAACTTGGAAGACTGTGTGAAGAACATAATAGGTAGTTTTGGGAAATATGCATTTTTGAAGCTATGACACGCGACCAAGTGAAATTGGGAAAAAGTAAAAAAATAGTGGTTTTGTGACTCCAGTTTTTGACGTTTCTTTTTGGATGGGTGGGTCCTGATATTTGCTGGTTGGGGGCCCTCAGCAAATTTTTAAAGTGAATGCAAATTTAATATGTTGGCAATTTATGGGAAAATGATTAGATCGGGTAAAATTGAATTTGAATGGCTTTGATCAAACAGGGTAAACACATTTTTTTTATCGGAGGGGTGTCTTTTCCTCCATTATTTAAAAAATTGGAAAAAATGGTTCTAAAACACACTCGCTAAATATTTAATCTCTTTGCAACATTTAGTATACTTACCTAAAAAAATTGAACCATATATTTTGGAAACTAGATTACATTACATACTTAGGAAAAATAGTTTAGTGGTGCATTTGAATCACACTGTATGCCTAGATTTGGATCACATGTAAGATGCATTAATTGATATAGAAATTTCCAAATCAATACTACTAAAAATAATGGGCTTATGATGCCATTAGAAAAGCAAGGGAAAATTATGGGTTATTTATTGAATATAATGGTTAAAACTCTTCCAGATATGAATCTAAACCTGACTTAGATCACATAAAAATCACAATTGCGATTTACTAAAAAATCACACAGAGATCATAAGCCAATCATAGTTACAACTTACACCTATGTTTAAATTTCATTAAAATAGTGTTGCAATAAGTTACACCTATTCTTTGTGATCCACTTTCACTTCTTTAAGACCTGCAAAGTCAAGATATGGGAGCAAGGAAGTAAATACTCAAGTATGGGCTCAAGTGCACAAAGGCTCAGAGGATTGGAATGGTGGGGGTGAGTGGTGTTTTATGGTTTTTTAGTTCATAGGGAAATGAGACACCTATGGGTGCAATGTGCATAGGTGGGTGAGATAATAAGGGTCCATAATACATTGGGTATGCAAATGGGTAGGTGGGATGGAAAAAATTAAATGTGAGTGGGTGAGGGTTAGTAAAGGTGTGATGAGATGTATTTTATCCCCATTTTTGTGGGGTTTTATATTTTTTAGTTTCTTTTGTGGGGTTATTTTATTTTTTTGGGATTTTTATGTTTTAATATGTTTTTGGTATTTTTGAATAAGATACCTTATGCACAAGGTGTGTTTTCTACCCCCCACACGAATTTTCACCACTACCCAAATTACCAAAAAATATGTGGGGTGGCCAATAGGTCAGGGATCACACAGAAACACTCCAATAAACCCATGGAAAAGTGATCATACGAAGTACAAGGGAGGAATTTTACCCATGGTGAGAGTGTGAGGGCACACTTTTGTGTCCCTCATGCCCCCCTTATCCCACTAGACACACGGGACAACAAGTTCTCAAAAGTGCACCTATGGAAAGAGGACGAGGGAAAATATTTATGTCCCTCATGTACATAATGTTCCAAATTGGGAAATAGGGACAAGAGGAGGTCAAAAGTGTGCCTTGTCATTGATGGAAAGTCTGATTTTACACTAGTTGACCAAAATTAGCTTGAAAACTTACTTCTTTCACCCCCAAGGCTTAGGATGATTTTTTGGGGTCAAATAGTATATTATTTTTTCTTCAAAACACATTATAAGAATAATGGGATAGGTTTTAGACCTTGAATTTTCCTGAAACTTAAAAATTTGGCCCTTTTTTATGCAGAACTGTTAGGGGCAGTTGCACTGTTTGGACTGTCTCAAGAAATCTTCACATCTCAAATCAAACTGGAAGTTCCCACCATGCAAAGAATCATAAAATATTTCTAGTTCCTACTTGTTTTACTCTTCAATCCTTATGGATCTCCTGAAATCATGTAGAGAAGTTAAGGTTCATCGTTGAACAACTCATTCCTTGCACCTAAAAATTCGTTGTTGAAAAAACTCTCCCTAAATGATCAAAACTTTCCTAAATATTCCTAAAATTATTCCAAAACCTTCAAGTATCCACAATGGCACCTTTGGATACTCAATACCTTTTCAAAATTCTCTCAGAGATTTTACACATGCTCCAAAATGGCCAAAATCAGCCTTTCTAGGCTTCCATGATAACTAGTCTTTCACTACACTTCATGGAATGTCACGATGAACCATACCACACTTATTTGTAGAATAATACATGATTACCAAATGAATTAAGACAATCTCCAGGGATTAAATGATGATGTATTAGGAGGCAGGCTAGCCTGGAGGGGGATTCAAGAGGGTTAGAAGGTAAAAATTTGCATTATGATTTAGTTGTCATGGCTTGAATTTTGCATTTTTGGGCTAGTAATTTTACACAACAATAACTGGATCTAACTCAAGGAAATTTGAACATAAGGGGAAATAGATAAACTCAAATTTCTCATGGGTGAGCATACCAGTTCCTTGTTCAAATTGGGTAATAGAGTCAACTACTTCACACTACTAACACAAGTGACAAACACACACAAGGGAAAGCCAAACGAACAGACCAAATGGAAAGGGAAATACACCAAATTGAAATAAAGCTCACAATAGAAAGGGATATTATAGTAAATAGGGGGAAATTTATTGAGGTGGGAGAAGAATGTACACACACTCAGAAACAAGTTGAGAGAAGTACGTACCATCATGAAATAATGGGCTGAATTCATACTTCAAAAGCTTAAAGATAATCATCCAATCTTACCATGCTCTCATGATGGATCTACATGGTTTAAGAAGAAGGAGAGAGACCAATTTTCCATCCTCATATTGATATTGCATAGAAAAATCATTTTCATCCAATGACCATTTGGTTACTCATTTAAGAGTTTTACTTCTTGTAGTATCCACCTTATCCTTTATGAATATGAGAAGATGTTCCTCTATATTTTCAAAAATAGAATCTTAGATTTTTTTCATGAAATAATTCATCACCTTTGATTGAATGTTGTAGCACGAGATCATTTCTAGGATCAGTGGGGCATCCAGAGGTGGTGAGAACAAGTTAACTCTGACTCAATTTATAAGACTCCTCCACATTCTCATTCATTTGTTCCTATCAACTCATCAATGACATGAGAATAAACCTCCACTCCATCCTGAAAATCTCCTAGAAATTATTTTTCTTTGCAGGGAAAAGATAAGAATCCATACTTTGTATGGTGATCAAAATTAAACTCCTTTGGTAATGATAGAGACATAAAATCCTCAGAGAGGCCATGCTCTATTTTTCCATCCATGAAAGTATTAAGAAGGAAGTTATATTTTTCTATTTTCTTCATTCCACCATTGGGGATTTATGCATCAAATGAAGAACCAAAATGAGAAATAAAATCATCGATAATTACCTCAAAATCATTCTCTTGAATAATATGTGTCATGGAAAGAGGGTTCATCTCTTGAAAATCTTCATGATTGGTGGAATTATTGAAAATCACTACATAATCCATCAAGAGGTAAGAATTCTCATCTCTGGTGTATATTTCTCCTCCAATAGATGATACCTCTAGCCAAAATGAAGATATAAATGGAATTTCAATTTTCATGTTTTATTCATTATTCTTCAAGTTGTTGAATTGAATTTTATTGGAAGGCTCAATAACACCGAGCATTCATGAGAAGCACATAGGAGTCTTTGAGGGACAAACACCTCATAATATGGAGAATCATCAGAATCTTCTTCTAAAAGATGAATATCTTATTCTTCACCATTATGGAGTGCTTCAATTGCTCATAACTTTATTGCATGGCCTTAGTATAATTTAAAATCTCAAGTTTGGTTTAGGGATCATATTTTCCTTCTAAAACATTCAAAATTATTTACACGAAATCTCTTTTCAAGGATGTCATTTCTTCATCCCCATATGCAAGAAAATCATCCAAAGGGAGAGAGACAAAATACAAAGCTTTGAGTTTCTTAGTCAATTGTGTGAAGTTCAAAACATTATCTTCAAGATATTTTCATCTTCATGCTTTTCATAAAACATTTTGCATCTCTTCTGCATCTTTCTCATTAGGCCCTTAGATTATTCATCATCAACAAGTGCAATTCCCATCCTCTTTCTACTAGCATCAGTCCACTTGAATTATAGGCACAAGGATTTTATGGTAGGATCTTTACAAGAATTTTTTTATCTATTCTAAATACTCTTTCCATAAATTTTGCAGAAATGTTACTAACCTTATTTCCTTTTGTTGGTTGCATATTTTTGCTTGAAGCAAGAGACCTTTATTGTGCCAGAATCCACGCCTTTGCAAGAGTTGGTATAGAATGATGACTAATAAAAAATATTGATTTCTTGGTGGTCATCTTCTTCTTCATGGTTGTTGTCACTTATTGGTGCCGAACACCAATCTCAAAACTTCATCATTGTGATACGAGAAACAAACATGACATGGATTCATTCCTTAATAGGTTTGATTTTGGAATCTAATTTTCACTTTAAAATCTGATTTTTTAAATTTTTGGAATATATATATATATATATATATTGTATTTTATAGATATCTTTAAGGGTGCACAAGGTAAGATATCTCCCCAGCAGAGTCACCAAAAACTATTGGTGAAATAATTTTTTGTGTTGAAAATTATTGGTTTCCACCAATGGTCACGAGGCTAAGAACATCCTTCTTGTGTATGGGTAGGATCCCATTATTGAATGTAAACTAACTAACAACTTTGGATGGCCATTAGGTCGGGGATCACATAGGAATACTCCACTAAACACGTGGTAAAGTGCTTGTACCAGGCATAAGGGAGGAATTTGCGGTGAAGAGAGGTAAAGGGGAGTTGGAGAAATAATGAGAGAGGGGGTTACTATTGTGAGTAGGATTACAAAGTTCACATATAATAACTAGAGTAATTCCACATTCAATTAGAAGAACAAAACAATGATAAAATGACAAGACCAATGAATCATAGACATAAATTTCTATTGATTCATTTATCAAAGGTGTAAACACCTTTCTTTGTTTTACAATAAAATCACATGTACAAAGTTGTAAAGTAGAAAGAGAGTAGAGGAACATAAGCCAAGAAATTAGAATAATTTCAGCTTGTATTGCTTCACGTAGTAGTGGTAAATCTCAACAACATACAATTAATCAACAATTGCCAACCTTTGGGAATAAAGAAGCCACTCTAATTTATAGAATTACAAATTGTCTCTTCATCTATCCCCACATGAATTTTCACATATCCCATCACTTGTGACCTTTCATCTTCCTAGGATATAAAATTGAGACTTTTTCTTATTAGTGAAAAAGGACTCTGACAATGTTAATATTATGGGTCACTTAAGTAAATAGGATGAAATATCAAAAAGTACATTCTTAATGGAAAATTAGAATATAGAGAGAAAAGAAGGAGATCCAAAAAAAGGTTAATTAATCTAATGAAGATGAAGCTTTGTTGATAGACCTTCGAGGAAATGCTTCATGGATGAGAATCTTGACCTATGATTTCCTATTAAACTAAAACACTGAGATTACATATGCTTCCTCCTACTGCGAGATGTGAAAACATTCCAAAGTGATAAATAAGTGTTTAGAAACACTGATGTGAGGCATTGCAAAGTGAACCTAGGATGACCACTAGTATCACCTATAATGATCCTCTCATGTCATGCTTCTCACAATCATTTCCTAAATGACTTGAATTCTGATGTTTAAACACCCCCATAGGCTTCATAATGTTCTTGATTTAACTTATTTCTTGAGTGACCATCTGTTGAATCAAAACACCTTGGTTGCAAATTACTCTTCCGATGAGATGTAGAAGCAGTCCAAGACATTGAATTAGTGTTGAAGAACATTGTTATGATATCTAAATTGTGATGGAAACATGATGGTTTCTATAACAAGATTTATGTCATAAGGATCACTTTCTCATTTCTTTAGACCTTCAAAATTCACTTCTGTGACCAAGAGCCAACTCCATGATGCTCAAACCTTTTGGTGCTTGTATTGCTCTTACTAAGATGGGTCTTCATCATACAAGTGAAAGGACTACCCCTGAGTGAAATTCTTATCATGTGGCTACCTGTTGGAATGAAATGAGGATAGCAATGTCCCTTCTTTTTGAAGAATGGTCACTTTACAAGGTTTTAGGTGAGTGTTTAAGAACACTACCAAGTGGATGAAAACAAATGAAATAGATATGATTTCCCATTATTGCAAATATGTTGCTCTAAATGAATATCATAACCTTATTGCCTTTCCTATCTCCATATTCTTCTTTTACTGAAATCATACTTAGAATTATCATGCACTTTATTTCTCAAATTCATCTTATGGGAAGGTTATATCACCAAGAAAGACACATTTGGATGCCAATGAAGAGTAGATGGGCTGCGATGGATCCATATTACATGGATCAAGAGGTACTTTATGGGTTTTTGATGATTTTCACCTTCTTATGAAGCTTCCTAGACATAAGGAACCTTTGTGAACCATTACTTTTCATCATCTTTCTTTCCAAAGAGATTTTTGCTCAATGGACCTTGGTTGTACTGAAATGAGGTTTGGTTATAATGTTTCTTTCTTTGAATTGCAATCACATTACCATGTGTTGAATGAGTGTTCAAAGGAATACTATTATGCAAATGACATCAAGTGGAACCGAGATGGTTTCTCATTGTTTCATACATGGTGCTTCACATGAAGATCATCCATTTTCCTTTCTTGACTCTAGAGTACTTGAATTAAATCAGTTTTGGGGATGCTTACATATCTTCTTGTGCTCATATGCATCCCATGGAAATAGATTGATTTCTTGATACTTCACATATGATGACTTTGAGTACCTTGATGACTTGATTAGATTAATTTGACTTATCTTCTTGGAGAGATGACGATAGATTCTGGGATATGATGACCCTCAACTTGCTCCATGAGTTTCTCATTTCACTTTTGATCATGATGACACCCATTTTCACTACACAATTCATTTCTTTGACCAAGATCTCACCTAAGTGGAAACATGCCTATAACATTTGAACACCATTTCTCAATTTTCTCCTTGTGGAAACATACTTCTTTCTCCAGATGGAAGGATTGACCTCCGAATGGAACTTGAGAAAGAATCACCTATTTTAACCTTTCAAATTTCACTTAAATAATCACCAAGGCTTGAATAAGTGTCTAGAAACACTCTCAGGAGGTATACTATTATTTTTGAGTACTTGAGATGATTGTTATTCTCACTCATGATGATCTTTTCTCATCATTCCAGCTCCTTACATCAAGTTGTGCCTTGTAGAGATTACCTTAGAAATGATGCTTGATAGAGTTTTTGGAGGGTTTTATTTTATTTTTTGGGCCATGAAACAACTTCTTGACCTTGCAGTGGTGGAAAAAAGAAACAAGATGAGTAGAACGAGAGTTGCTACCAACTTTCTAGGCTCAAATCCAAGAACTTTCTATTTTTAGTAGGTAGGGTCAGAAACTGATATTTTTGGAATATTTTCCCCAATTTGACCTTTGAATTTCATAATTCACTTAGGTTATTTCAACTAATTAGGGTTTTCTATTTTTAAGACATTTTAATTTTCCAAACTTATTTTATGTTTATAAAGTTGCCCAATCGAACCGTGTTTTTTTGTGTTCCTTATTTTTCCAGGATATCTTGAATGTTGAAAGTTTATCACTTCAGGAAAATTACTATTTTTATAATATCATTGTTTAGATATACCTTCTATTTTCAGTAAATTAGACTTACAGATGTCAATGCAACAAAACCACCATCAATTGATTTGTTTTGCATTGAGATCTCCTGCTCCAATGGTTTTTTTTCTGTTGAATCTCTTGAAAATCAAAAAGGAAATTTTTAGGGTTTAGGTTTTCAAATTTATGTATTAAAAAATCTAGGGAATCAATAATTTGAGTCTGCAATCTTCCCAAAGGTTTCCCGAGAAGATAAATTTTGGAAAATTTTCAATTGCAATCAGGTTTTCATGGTTTGAGAGATATGAACAAAAATTGATTTGATGGATTTGACTGGTCATTGGAAAAATTTTGGCAATAACCTATGGTGATAAAATGGTTTTTTTAAGGTGTGATCGCAGAAAAAATTCAGGAATTTCAATCCGTGTTGAAGAAAAGGGTTAAAACTATGTTTTATTTCATTTTTATGCTTACCCTGCTAACCATGGATCAAACCTTGTTTAAATGGGAGTCTATATGAGATTAAAATAAGGTTTTAATGGTGCAATGGGGATACATAGGAAAATGGGGGCTACAAAGTGCACCTTGGAGTAGGATGGAGACAAGTGACAACACAGGAGCAAGTGCGAGTGAGATGGAGGGGCTAAGAAAACCACTTGTAGAGTCGGGATAGGTCGCATGGAGGTACAAGGGATTGAGCATGGGCATGGGAACAATTTTGTTATCCCCTTGTCCCCTAGAAAATTGGGAAAATGGGAGACACAAATTTTTATCCCATGGTAAAGGATGGATGCAAGTATAAGAAAGGGGGCTGGTGTGGAATGTGAAGGGGGGCCGAAAAAACAGGCTTGCGAAGCACAGAGAGGTCACATGGAAGTGTTCGGGGGATTGGTTTCAGTGGGGCAAACTTTATTGTCCCTTTTTCACCTTAGAGACATGGGGAAATATTAGGGACACAAAATTTCACCCATGGTGAGGGAATGAGGGTGCACTTTTGTGTGTCCCTCATGTCCCCCTTGTCCAAGGGGACAAACATGACACATTGGACACTTATGACACCAAGTGCTCAAAATTGTTCCTATGGAGGAGGATGAGGGGGGAAATTTTTGTCCTAAATGTCCCCCATGTACCTAAGAATATAATAGGGATAAAAGGATATCAAAAGTGCACCTTACCATTAATAGAAATCTTGGTTTTACACTAGCTGACCAAAATATCCTGAAAACTTACTTCTTTCACCTCAGAGGCTTAGGATGATGTTTTGGGGTAAAATATTATATTATTTTGACTCAAAAACACATTATAAGATCAATGGAATAGGTTTTATACATTTAATCTTCCTAAAACTAAAAAAAATTTGGCCCCTTTTTTTCAGAATTGTGAGGGGTGACTGCATTGTTTGGACTATCTCAAGAAACCTATTGATACCTCAAATAAAAATGAATGTTCCCACCATGTATAAAATTATTCAGATATTTATGGTGCCTACTATTTTTCCTCCCTATTTAATCCTTACAGGGGGTGTTAATGTCAAGTGGGGATACCATTTGGTGGACTGCCACTTAGACAACCCCTTGTATTAAAGATTATTTTTAATAATCTTAGTCGGTCTTCACAACTAAAAGAGTGGAAGACATGACCGACTCACCCATCCTATATAAATAGGATGATCCCTCACGGGACTGGACTACTTGGTGATCTTACCTTTTACTAATGTGCATATAGACTGATTGATCTAAGCTTAGCTACTTATGTGAGTTGTTATACAATGAGGACATAATTCTACTTTTGTTTACGTGAGACCAAGGAGTGAAGTGGAAGTGCAGGGTGAAATTATGATAAGTTCTTAATATAAGACAATGCTTTTTCAGTGGAGTTTTTTCCTTCAGGTTTCTCCACTTAAATATGGTGTCTCTTGTCTCATTTACTTTCAACTATTGATATTTGATTTCATTCATGATCTGTTAATTGTTATATACATATGTGAACATCTGGTAAATGTCTGCACATTATAATCTATAATCCTCAACTATTAATTCTTGGATCTATAATTCTTCAATTATATCTTCTTGTATTTTTTCTAATATGGTATCAGAGTTGGTGATTATGTGTGTGCAGAGATAGATTTGGATGCTTTCTGTTTTATAAGAGTGAAGAATCTTGAAGATCGTTTGATCTATGAAACCCTAAAAATTTTATCCAACAACTTCAAGCTAACCAGGTTTAAATTTCCAATTCCTTAAATAGTTTTTTAAATATAGGTGAAATATTGACTAAATATCTATTTAGATCATGTTTGAGCTTTTGTATGCTTATATTTTCTTTTGCATCTTGTTTCAGTCATTTACGGATTAAATTCATTGTTTGCGAGCTTATTTTAAGATTTTTCTCTGTTTATAGCCATTTGGGTCGTGTTTTGACTATGGATCTGAAAGATTTCCTTAGATCTAGTTTGTTTGAGCATTTAAATATGCCCATTTTTTATAAATCTTTATTTTTCACTAAATCTGTTCTTTTGTGAAGCTCGATCCAATCATTTTATGCCATCTAGCTTTGCTTTGTCATTTTGTATTAAGATCCTATTAGTTTTGTGAAGCTTGGACGAATAAAATTGCTCCAAATAGCTTTGTTGTCCTTTTTTTCATGTTTTTGAAGCCGTATCCACTCTTAGAGTGCCAAGTGGCTTAAATATACATCTTTCTAATTAGATCTTTAATTTTATATAAACTTTTGTCTTTGTGAATCTTGGGCCAATCATTTTGTGCCATCTGGCTTCGCTTTGTCAGTCTTTTTTGACTTTTTTCATTTCTGCGAAGTTCTTTTGACTGTGAAGTTATTTTTTCTTGAAGAGCCAATCAATTAAATCCAACTATCTTCACATGTTTCAGTCTTCTAATTAGGCATTTATGTCTTTGCGAAGCACGAGCCAATCAAAGGGCTCCATCTTGCTTTGCTTTATGAGTCATATTATTTATCTGATTGTCAAACTATGAAACACGAGCCAATAAGGGCTTTACGTGTGTCTCCATGTTGTCAGACTTGACTTAGCCGTCCTCTATCATTTGCAAAATATGATCCAATAATATAGCTCCAAGGAGCTCTGTATTTCACATTGTCAGTCTTATTTTAGCTTGTTTGTGCCATTTGTGAAGGGAAATCCAATAAGATTACTCCAATTTTTTTATTTCAGTGGTGTCAGATTTGCAAAATTGAGCCAATTAATTGCTCCATAAATTTAAAATGGCCAGTAGTTATCCAATAAGAAGCACATTTTTTAGTGTGTTTTCATTTGTCTTCATAGCCTTTGCATTTGGTTACACTTTGCAAAGTGTGAGCCATTTAAAAGGCTCCACATATATTCTTTTTTGGCTTAGTCTTTGTCAGATTTTTGAAGTGTGAACCAATTGTTTTTTGAAATGTATATTAATCTTTTAATTGTGTCATCCTTCGCAAGTGTCAAGGTGTCAGTATTTTCTTTGTTAGCCACTTAAATTGTGACACCTGTCTTGTACCTTTTTTGGACTTGAACTTTATTTTAACTATGGTTCATTTCGGGGACCTTAATGCCTAAGTATTTTTAAGGTTTGGCAGAAAGCCGCCAAGTGTTAGCCTTTAGCCATTAATTTTTAGACAAGTGTCTCTTTGATTTTTTTTTACAGAATTTTATTTCACATTGTGTCAGAGTGAATCCAATTAATTTTGTATAGTTATTTTTTAATTAATTGTCTTCTGTCTTATTAGATACATTGTGAAATGCGAGCTAATTGAAAAGTGACACGTATATTTATTTTTCGCAGCCGTCAGTCTTATTATAGTCTTTTACACGTGTTTATTTGTTTGTTGTCTCAGACCCAAAAAGGCATTAACTTTAATTTTTAAAGATTTCATGTCCACCTGAGGATCTATTTTAAAGTTGACACATGCCTCTCTTGTTTTTATTTGTTAAGTAGCTTGTTTTTGAGATCACCCTGTTGATTTACTAAATAACTCATTGAGATCGTGTAGCTTGACTCCAACTAAGCTTTGTTAAATCTATCTTAATTTTGATCAAAGCTAGTCCTTTTTTATTAAATTTGAGTTGTTTGCATTTGTATAGCAAATTAAAAGATCTGTAGCTAGTTTTTTTTCTTGTGTTTGGCTTCCTTGATTTTTATTTTAGTTGTATTTGTCTCCATTGTCATTTGAGCATTAAAATGGCTAGTTCTACTTTAGATAAGTCTCAACTCTTAAATGGAACAAATTATAGCATTTGGAGAGTGCATTTAAAAGATTGTTTCATGTCTAGAAATCTTTGGGATCTTGTGAGTGGTATAGAAAAATGTCCCAAGGGAGACAATTTACCCTTGAAAACATTAGATTTCTCTCAGAGATCTCAGGAAGCTTTGTCCGTCTATTGTAAAGCATTAGAGATGAATTCTTAATCCATATAGGTCATATGGACTCACCTACAGATGCATGGAAGAAATTAGAAACCATGCATGAAGGCAATAGGTTGTCTAAGATAATTAAATTGGTTTTAGAGCTGTTTACAACACCCATGAAGGGGGATGAGAAAATTGTCAATTATTTAGCTAAAATTAAGAACATTAAAGCTCAATTAGATGGTTGTAATTGTGAATTATTTCAAGATAAGCTTATGTAATTCATAATTCAAATTAATATTCATGAAAATTTAGAAACTACATATCAATTCTCAATTCTAAGTATCAAAATGAGAATGATCTTCCTGATCTAGACACTTTATCTTCTTTGTTGATTCAAGAAGAGAGTCATGGAGAACTTTGATTCAAAAGAGACATATTCTCAAGATTTTTTTCTCATAGAATCATAAGTCTGCTAGTAATAAACATCAGTAATCATAATCAAAAGTCTAATATCATATCTAGATTTAAAACAAATCCTAAGACTAATTTTGCTAAGAACAATCAGAAATTTAAAGTCAAATTTAATGGAACTTGTAATAAGTGTGGAAAATTTGGGCATAAAGAGTTTGATTGTAGGGTGAAGACTAACAAATCAGCTAAGAATGCTAAGAACAACAAGCCTAATAATCATAAGAAAAATCAGAAGTAAACTCAAGCAAATGTGGCTGAGCAATCTATTGCCTTGTATACTACCCTTTCAGCTTCAAATGACAATGAATGGATTCTTGAGAATGGTGCTTCTAGGAACATGACTTGTACTCTTGGTATCCTCTCAAATGTAGTTAAATGTGAAGAAAACATCTATCTAGGAGATAACTCAATCATTAGATCTGAAGGTTGTGGCAATGTTAAACTATCAAATGGTGTAATTAGGAATGTCTTGTATGTTCCTCAATTGAAAAAAGTAATTTTATCTTGCTCTCAAATAACTAAAGAAAACTGTAAAGTTTTTTTTCTGCAAGATAAGTGGTATGTAAAAGATAAGTTTAAAAATGTTATTGCTTATGGCATTTAGAAAAATGGCTTGTATATCTTTGATGGTTTTGTGTCTGAGTATTATTTTTCTTCCTCTTCTAGGAATGATATTCAACTTTGGCATGAAAGACTTGGTCATGTAAATTTCAAAATCTTATATGATATGTCTAGATTGAATCTTGTTGTTGGTCTTCCAAAGATAAAGTCAAGTCATGAAACTTGTGAAAGTTTCCTACGTGGTAAGAAACATGCTCAACCATTTCACAAACATCATGATCCAAATTCCTCTCAGTTATTAGAACTGATTCATAGTGATGTGAGAGGTCCACTTGAGTTCCCTTATCTCAGTGGTGCTTTGTATGTTATTTTTTATTGATGATTACTATAGAATGACTTGGTCTTATTTCATTAAGAAGAAGTCTGATGTCTTGTCTAAGTTTCAGGAATTTAAAGCTCTAATTGAAAATGTTTCTAATATGAAAATTAAGAGAATTAGGAATGATAATGGAGGTGAATATGTTAGAATTTTTTTTTATGAGTTCTGTGTGTCATGTGGGATTCAAAGAGAGTTGAATACTACCTATTCCCCTCAGAAAAATGGAATTACATAAAGGAAGAATAGGAGTGTCTTTGAAATGGATAGAACTATGATTCATGTTTCTAATGTGCCTAAGTTCTTATGGGATGAAGCTATGAACACTGCAGTCTATATTCTTAATAGGAGTACCTACTAAATATCTTCATCAAGCTACTCCTCATGAAGTTTTGAAAAATAAAAAACTTGATATTTCTCACTTAAGAATATTTGGTAGTCCTACTTCTATCTTCAATCCAAAAGACAAAAGGAAGAAGCTTGATCCAACCTATTTTTCTTGTATTTTTGTTGGCTATGGATGTAAAACTAAAGGATTGAGAGTTTATGATCCATTCAAAGCATGACATTATTGAAAATATAAATGTTCAAGTCTTAGAGATAACTTTCTCTTATGATCCTCATGAACCCTCTTCTTCTACTCTGGAGATAGAGCCTAATAATTCTTCTCCCATGGAAACAAAATTTCAAGAGGTTGATTGTTCTGATCTAGATATGATGGAGATTGAGGGGGATTCATCTCAAAATTTCTTACAACCTAATATTCCTAAATGGGCTCAAAGTCTTGTTCAAAACTCTCAGCCTGATAATATTAGAAAGCTAACTAGAAGTCAACATACTTATCATGCCTTGATGATCCTCTATGAGGTAGAACCACAATCCTTTGAATAAGCATCTCAAGATGATAGATGGCTTTAGGCTATGAAGGATGAATACAATGCCTTAATAAAAAATGACACTTGGGAACTAGTCCCTCCTTAAAAAAGAAGCATTGTAGGATCTAGGTGGTTGTTCAAAATCAAATATAACTCTCTAGGAGAGATTGAAAAGTTCAAAGAAAGGATGGTAGCTCGTGGTTTCACTTAGAAACTAGGTATTGACTATGTTGAGACCTTTCATCCTGTTGCTAAGATGAGAACTGTAAGAGTTCTTCTTGCATTAACTACCCAATATGGTTGGGAGATTCACCAAATCGATGTTAAAAATATTTTTTTAATGGTGACTTAAAAGAAGAAATATATATGAGTCAGCCTAAAGTTTTTTAAGAACCTAGTAAAGAACTTAATGTTTATAAACTTAAAAAAATTGTGCATGGTCTTAAGCAAGCTCCTAGAGCTTAGTATGTTAAAATTAATAGTTTCTTACATGAGCTTGGTTTTTCTAACTGTTGTTCTGGTAATGATTTATTTGTTAAGTTTGATAACAATCATATTATCATTACTGATCTTTATGTTTATGATCTTTTGATTACTATAACTAATAAAAGTTTAATTGTTAGAATCAAAGAAAGGTTAAAGCAACTTTTTAAAATGACTGATTTAGGTTTACTAAATCATTTTCTTGGCATGACTATATTTAAAGATCATAGGTATATTTTTGCATCTCAATCTCAATATGCTATGAATTTTCTTAGAAAATTTAACATGATTTACTGTAATCCTGTTTCCATTCGTATTGAAGTTGGTGTTAAGTTAGACCCTAAACCGACTTGTGCTAAATTTGATCCTACTCTGTATAGGTAGCTAGTTGGTAATCAAATTTATTTATCTATTACTAGACCAGATATTTCTTATGCAGTGGGAGTAGTTTCAAGATTTATGCAAGAAACTTATGAGGAACATTGGAAAATTGGAAAAAATAATTTTGAAATATATTAAAGGAACAATTCAATTATGGTATTTTTTATTCTTCTTGTAATGATGTACAATTATTTAGTTATTATGATTTGATCGTGCTGGTGATACTGCAGATAGAAAGTCTACTTCTGGATATCTTTTCAAGTTGGGTGCAGGTGCCATCACTTGGAGGAGTAATAAGAAACCAATAGTGTATATATCTTCTATTGAGGTAGAGTATAGAAGTTATATGGAAGCTGCAAAGGAAGATATGTGGATGAAAATACTGTTGGATGAACTACACATGGGTGTCAAAGGGATAACTACTCTTCTATTTGATAGCCAGAGTTGCATTACTCTTGCAAAGAATCTAGTTCAACATCAAATGAACAAGAATATTGAAGTTCATATGTACTTTATTCAAGAGAAAGCCCTGAATGGTGATATTAATCTCAAGTTTTATTCCAATGAAGATCAAGCTGCAGATATATTCACCAAGCCATTGTTTGCTATGAAGTTTTGTAATTTTTTTGCCTTTGTTGGGCCTATCAAAGTTTCCATTAAGGGGGAGTGTGCATGAAAATGGCACCTCTTAACGGATGTTGTAAAAGTCCATTACTTCCTCCATTTTCTAATAAGTAAATGTTTCACTCTATGTGAAGTTATTTGTAAATCCCAATGAAGATTTAGTTGTGGGTATGCCTTAGTTTATAAGTGGATCCATAATATGATGTAATTCTTCATATGTAAAGAAATGGTATTAAGAATTTTTTGTATGGGAAGATCTGTATGATTTCCCTTGTTTGCATGCTATCCTGAATCACTGATGTTGACTCATGGATCTATAAATCATTTTGTAGAAAAAGGTAAAATTGGCATGTTTATTTTTATTTTCCCCACTTAACATTAAGGGGGAGTTTTGGGGTGTTAATGTAAAGTGGGGATACCATTTGGTGGACCACCACTTAGACAACACCTTGTATTAAATATGATTTTTAATAATCTTAATCGGTCTTCATAGCTAAAAGAGTGGAATGACATGATCGACCACCCATCCTATATAAATATGATGATCCTTCATGAGACTAGATTGTTTGGTAATATTACTTTAGCTAATGTGCCAATAGACCTATTGATCTAATCTTAGATACTTATGCAAGTTGTTATATAGTGAGACAAAATTCTGCTAGTGTTTACTGCGAGACCAAGGAGTGAAGTAGAAGTGTTGGGTGAAATTTTGATAAATTATTAATATAAGAAAACAATTTTTTAGTGGAGTTTTTATCGTCATATTTCTCCACTTAAATATGTTGTCTCTTCTCTCATTTACTTTCAACTATTGATATTTGATTTCATTCATGATCTGTTAATTGTTATATACATATGTGAACATCTGGTAAATGTCTGCACATTATAATCTATAATCCTCAACTATTTATTTTTGGATCTATAATTCTTCAATTATAAAAAAATTTCATTATGGCTTATTTGTCATGGTTTAATTTTTGCATTTTTGGTCTAGTCATTTCACATGACAACAAATCCAAATTTCAATTGTAAAATGATAGTGCCCAATGGAATTCAAGGGGGATTATTCAATTTGCGCAATTATAATGTTGAGGTCGAAAGATGGGATAACGACATATTGAGATGCCATAATGTTACAAATTATATGATATTAATGTTTGATCCATTGTTAATCAATACATGTTTGAATGTTTTGTGTTCAATTTCAAGGATGATGAACAATGGTAGATCAGGAGGCTCAATCTCCCTTGGTGTTACAGGTGGTGATTCATACTTAATCTCATAGTCATTAAATGTGATTGATGATGAATCTGAGGTATGAATATTTCCCACAAAGTGTGAAAAGGTGCTAGGATTTTGGGTAAATAATTTGATTTATTTAATGGCATTGGTGAGTGTTAACCAAAATAAGCTCCCTCTTATTTTGGGTTAACTAGCTTCCTTTTGTGCCTTAGTCAAATTTTTACACATTTCAAGCACTCAAATTTTTTTGGGTATTACTTCATCAGATAGAGAATTCTTTCCCTTTCCAGAAAGGTAAGGAAGTCCTCCTAACTCCTTGTATTTTGCAAGTTATGGCTCGAAAAATTTTGAAGGGAAAATTTGCCAAGACAGACCAGCGGGAAAATTTTTGGCACTTAGCCTTTTGGCTAAAAAACTCAAAGGGAAAATTTTGGCCCAAAAGCCCACAAGGAAATGAAATGATGCCTTGTGTCAAATCGGAGTGGCGGGGGAGGAAGGACTTCAAGTTTTTCGGCTTTTTATCAAAGTGCGTTAAAGGAAAAAATAGAAGTGCATCCCCGCCGAGCAATGAAATGATGCCACATGTCCAGTCAGCAGTAGGAGTTGGGGTGTCACTAGAATTTGGGAAAAATTTCCAAAGTGGTTAAAGGCACAAAGGTAAAAATGGAACCACCTGCCAGTGACTAACCAGAAAGTGCCACGTGTCTCGGAGCGGCAGAGGTGCGAAGGATTTTGGGAAATTTTCCCATTTTTGCGAAAGGGGTAAAATATTATTTTGAGGCCACGGATCAACCAGGGGGCGCTACATGTCATTGGAGGAGCGGGGCATGGAGATTTTTTGGGAATTTTTCCCAATTTTAAAAAAGAGGGAAAAAGTTCAAATTTTGCCCCGCGAGCCCGATTTTTGCCATAATTTCACCTTTTTTGCCCTAAATCTTTAGAGGGCCATATCTTTCAAACCAGAGCTCAGTTTTTCATGATTTTGGTGTCATTGGAAATCTGTTGAAATCCTCTATGCGATGGATGGTTCAATTTTTATTTTTGATGGAGTTTTGTGGGAGAAAATTGAAGAAACGTCTCTGGCATGTAAAAAACGTAGAAAACGACTCCAACCACCAAAATTAATGAAGTATGGGCCTCTTTCTTGCTCTATGAAGTAATGTACTTCGAAGTATGGGATTTTTCATGGAAACCCATCATTTTTCAGGCCAATTAGATGGATCTTGTTGGTGGTTGAAGTTTTAAATCAAATTTACCTGCGTTTTCTCATTTCTTCTTTCTATTTGATTGATAAAAGCCAGTTTTGGCTCATTTTGAAAAAGTTGTTCATCATTCTTCTCTGCCTCTCCCTTCATTTCTTCCCTAGGGTTGAAAATGGATTTTGAACCTCCTCCCCTACTTTTTAATGGTGTTTTTTTCCTCTTACCCATGAAATGATGATTTTGTGCAACTTCTAGAGCAATAAAAAATGTGTTTTGAGATGCATTTGTCCATCCTTGCTTGTTTTTTGGTTGTTTTCTTCTTGCATCTCTTCATTGCAAGTATTTGTGCATGTTTGGATGTTCATTACAGGTTTTAGAACTGTGTTCATGGAGTTTTGGAACATTTTTTGTGTGAAATCCATCTTTGGTCTTTGATGCACTCGTCCATCCTTCCATTGCTCACCTCTCTTTGCTTCCATGGTAGTGTTGTAAATATCTCCCCCCGGGTAGATATAGAAAAACAGAAGAGTATGGGAAATCAAAGAAATGCATACCCCAAAATTTATTGTGCTGGCGCAGGTCAGAAGGTGTTAACATGAAAATGGATGTGCCATGGCGCAGGTAAGAGGCACACAGCAAAGGATGTCGACACAAAAATGGATGCGCCAAGGCACAGGTAAAGGGCACATAGCAAAGGATGTCGACACGAAAATGGATGTGCCCATGGTGCAGGTAAGAAGATGTCGACAAGAAAAAAGTCGCGCCAAGGCGCAGGTAAGGGCGCACATCAAAAGGTGTCGACACAAAATGGTCGCACCCATGGTGCAGGTAAAAGGTGCACATCAAAAGGTGTTAACACAAAAATGGATGTGCCAAGGTGTAGGTAAGAGGCACACAACAAGAGGTGTCGACATGCAAAAAGTCGCGCCAAGGCGCAGGTAAGAGGTGTACAGCAAGAGGTGTCGACATGTAAATGGATGCGCCCATGGCACAGGTAAAGGGCGCACAACAAGAGGTGTCGACATGAAGGTGGATGTGCCCATGGCACATGTAAGAGTATGTCAACATAAAGATGGATGCGCCAAGGTGCACCTTCAGGAGGCGCAACATTTTGAGCGCTGACAGGAAGCAGACCCTGACCCAGATATTTAGAAGGCCATAACTTTTCACAGGGAGCTTGGATTAACGCAAGGTTGGACTTTTTGGAAATCTTAGGAGGTCCTTTGTCCAACTATGACTGGATATATTTAATTGGGTGGGAAAAAATTCTTAAAAATGCAAAATACAGTTCGCCACTTTTTGGGTTTGCTAAGGTCCTCACCTACCGCCATAATAAGATGAATTAAATGCAACCTAGAGGTGGTTGGGGTAGATTTAGATTTCCTCTCTCTTCCCTCTCTCATTCTTCTTATAAATTGTAAGGAGAGGCTTCTTTCTAGAGGTTGGACATTCTTGTTTTTCCCCTCCCTTCTTCTCTTTGGCAGTTGAATTTGTGGAGTTCAAACCTCTCATCTAAAACTGTAATGCAACTTTGCCTCTTGGCATTTTGTAGTGTATTGTATCAATCTTTGGAGCAAATAATGCATGTCTGTGGATGATTCTCAACCCTCTCTGTGTTCATTTGCATCCTCCTGATCTTTCAATGCAAATCTAGTTATCTGTGCATGATCTTGCATTACATTTTAATGGTTTGTGTTTAATGGCAAGACAGGTGTTCTTCATTCCTCGGTGCATCACCTTTGTTAGTTTAGGTTTATTTTTATGCATCTTCTTACCCTGTCTCCTTGGCAAGTTAGATTAGGTTTTTGAGTAAACCCTCTGCATTTTTTACGTGTGCATCTGAACAAAGGAATAGGAACCGGCCTTCATCCGGAAAGCTTTTCCGATTTCGCAAGGTCCCACACTTGGGAAAAGCTCCATGTTATGCAATCGCACTGAGAGTCTCAACCCATCGAGTTGTAAACATTCAGGGGTGCTATGATTCACCATCAACAGGTAGTTTTGATAGATGTTCAACATTTTCCTTCTCTGGTGTATCACCATTTTAGTGCAGGCTCTATTTTTTCTAGTTTTCTTTCTCTCCATGTCTCCTTTGAAGTTATATTAGGATTAGATTAGCTTTCCTGCACTGGAATAGCTTGTGGCAGGTAGTTTAGAAAGAGGAACCAAAATTCTCTAGAGAGCTTTCCCCATTTGCAAAGGTCCCACACTTTGGGAAAGCTCAATGTTGTGCATTCACACCAAATGACACTACCTTAGAAAAGTAGATCTGAAGGTCATTTTGGGGGTGCTGTGAATTTACACTAACAGTGAGGGCTTCACAATGATTAGTGGATTAAATGATGAGATTTTATAATGAGATCTTAGTTAGCATAATCTTTAACTGATTGATCAAATTATTCTTGAGAGTAATGAAAAATTGTGGAGGCAATGCCCCATTTGGATATGGTGAAATCGTAGATGTTGGTTCAAATGTAGACTTAGGATTCATATTGGCAAGTTGATTTATTCTCATAAAGTGAATCATTCCAACAAAATCTTGGTGATATGATGGTGACGCATCATGACTAACTTGATTGGTCGAAGCTATGTGCGATAGGAGTGGATTTTTGAAGACATCTAAATTTTGATTTTGCAGAGCCATGGCATTATCAGCTTGAATAACACCCTTGTTGATCAAGTATTGGATCACATTACGTAATTGGTGACAATTGTAAGTTACATGGCCCACAATTCTATGATAGGCACATTATTCAGTAGACTATTGACACCAAAGTGGTTTTGGTGCATTGGGATATTCTTGTTGTCTTGGTGGTAGTGAGATGAGTTGAGCATTGAAGCATTTTTGTAAGATATTAGAAAGTGGTTTCATTAAATGTGTGTATTGTCAATGCATTTTAAATGAATCTCATGATGTGCTTTGTGTGGCCTGTAACTTTGGGTTATTATGAGCCATAGTGGTATTATTGGTAGTACTTGATGTAGAACCTTGTTTAGTTGTAGATTAGAGGATAACTTGATTTACTTGAGGATTATTCTTGGTGAACTTGGAGAAATAATTCTTCTTACAAAGCTTGACCTCCCCGGTACTAACATTAACATATTCAATTCTATTGACCATAAGTATGGCTTCCTTAAATGAGTGAAATTGTTGAATTTGAAAAGTGTGAGACATGTGTTTGGCAAAAATCTTGGCAAACAATTGATTATGTTATAGTTGAGGAATGGGGAAGGTAAGCTCGTGGATGATGGACCTCCAACGTGATGCATAATCAGTAATGGGACCATCACCAAATTTATTTTCAAATTATAGATATCACATAATGTGGTACGTTTGGAAACATTAACCGAAAAGTGATCAAGGAATAAGTTAGCTAGTTTCTCAAATGAGATAATGCTACGTTGGGTAAGGTCATTATACTAATCTAAAGCTTTACCACCTAATTATATTGGGAATGTTCACAACATAAGCATGCCATCGTGGCTAATGAGATAACAAGTGTACTTGAACATGTGCAAATGATTTTGAGGGTCCTCCTTACCATTAAATTTATCAAATTTAGCCATCTCAAAATGGTGAGGATATGACTTCATAGGAACTAATGGATTGATAGGTTTGTTACATAACTGACTATATATGAGCTTAGGGACTCCCGTACCCTGATTTTAAAGTTCAAGGTTATAAATTTTATCCATTAGTTCTTGATTAATGTTCGGTGCCTGTTGAAAAACATGACCTTGGAGCGGTTGAGTGAATGGATGTGTACAAGAATGATGTGGTATATGGGTGTAAGTATGAGAGAATGAAGGATATGTATAAGCGAAGGATGAAAAATTAGGTGGATTATTGTGGGTGAGAGAAGGAATTGTGGTACGAGAATGATACCTTAATGGATGTGTGATTCTGGTATAGAGATATGATGAGTGTGGACAATAGCAGTTGGCATAACACCAACAGACATAATAATGATATGAGGTGTTTCCGTAGTGAATGAAGAAGGCTTGGGGTTTTTAGAGTAAATATTTAGATTGTGTGCATCTATCTTGTAATAGTATCTTCTAAGATATTCTATAAGAGCCTCTGGATTATGATTTAAGGCCTCCTCAAATTTGGGATCAAAAGGTGAAATCTTGTAAATGCCATCATCTTTTAGATGGGGAGGCATAATAGATGTAAGAATTTATTCAAAATATCCTAGTACTCTCCTATGGATAAAGATATCATCATGTGAGTGAGAAGAACGATCCATAATGTGAGGTAGATTATATAAATGTGCACGGATAGTAGCCATGAAAGGATAAGCTCAGGATAACCCCAAGGTAATGAATGTGTGGGATGTATGATAGTAACAAATGATGTAATGAATGTAGATAGAAAATCACAACCCAATTGTAGTTGCTAATGAAGCTGGGGTCAATCAGGAATAAGAAAAAAAATGGAGAGTGAATGAACTGTGGGTCTAAAAGGTTACAAGCTAGTCATAGTTATAACTGGCTCTAGGAAAAATATGTGATGAAAAATTGCAGTGCAATCACAATTACAACTAAGACTGGGAAAATCATAACTTAAAATTATTGTCAAAAATAGGTATGACAAATTGATAAGAAGATATAAAGAATAGAAATAGTCGCATGTGTGAATCAGATACATTGGAAATTAAAATGAAGTGTTTTGATAGATGCGGTGATGTTTATTTGTCTTGATCAACCCAATTTGTTTATTTTCCTATGTAGGGATCTCTCTCTAAATACCAACTGTTATCCGAATGAGTACCGTTCAATAGGGAATATATCTAGTTGTAAACCTTAACTCCTGATAAATCAAGATGATGCGGTCACTATAGACAACATTGGATCTACCTCACATGTGAAACTTGTCAATCAGGTTGGGACATTGTGTTTCACCGTTTTCTTTAAGTTTTTAGATGAAATAGATAAGGGTGTGGGCCAAGGAGGAATACCTGTTGTGATGGTCAGTTTGAAGATTATGTGCGCATTCTGACTTCTCGATCCAATGCTGACTATGAGAGATTCCTTTTGGCTAGGAGGAACTACCTGAAAAACACAAAAACACCACAAAAGAGGATTAAATAATATATATCAGTGGGCTTCCTAGTGTGTGTTAGATCTAGGAAGTGTGATACTTCCTCGGTGGCAGTCAACCCACTATTAAATACAATTTAATGTACAAAACAACGTAAGTAAATAGAATCCTACTGTAATTGATATGATTTAGGTATCTCATCCAAATAAAATAAGAAAGTCTAACATAATAGGCTAGGTTATGATAAGATCTAGAGGTGGGGTAGTTGGTCAGGGTTCTAACACTAGTTAGGGTCGGGTTCTGGGTAACTTAGGTAGTTTGGGTGAAGATTCTTAGGTTCTGCTATTGATAGGATGGCCAAAACATAGAGACTGGTATCAGTCAGATATAACCAATGACGGTTTAGAGAGAACTGATGATGGTCATGGGTAACCAACATTGGTACGGTAGAGATGATAGGAATTCAACAAGACCTAATTGTGGAAATTGATCTGAGGTTGGACAGAGATAAAAGGGGAATGGTGAGGTTTGTGGGGATTTTAGGAACACTCAGAGATGTATAAAGGTCGCGTATAGATGATCAAATGGTATGGTGGTGAAATGTTGAGTTTGTAGGAAAGTGAATGGTGGGGGAATGGAAATGCTAACAGAAAATGATAATAGAGATGACAAAAACCTTTAAAACAGAACATGGATGAAATGACACAGGTGATAAACACACTTACTGATGTTGCAAATCCAATGGATGGGTGGTGGTGATGATTGATCAATGGGATGGAGCTTGGTGCCACGGTGGTGCTTCCTGGAATGCTACCATGAGAGTGATACCTCTAGATCTGTCTTGATGTTGGCTATGGCTGCTTAGATGTGCGAAAGATCTCTAGTTCTTACTTGCATGTAGATATCCTTTTGCTCCAAAATTGTAGAATGTGGCCAACCTCTCAAATAAGGTTACTAAAATGGTTATATGGTATCTGATGATGGTTCCTGGTTGACCAGCGTCAGTTAAGGTGGGATTCCCTAGGTTTACTAAAAATGACAGATCTTGCAATCATTTGGGCCAGGTCTGTCCATTTATCAAGGATCAAAATGGACATTATCTTTTAATGAGCGGGAATGTGGTTAGAGGAATAATAGGCATTGATTTTTAGGGTTGAACTAAGTCTTAGTTAGTTATGGTGAGTATATAGATACTAAAAATAGGTTTATAATGAGGTGTCTAGGTGAGGTGGTGGGGTGAGGTGTCCAGGTGAGGTGGAGATTGATGTAATTAAGATAATTAAATAATAAATAAAGTGAGGATGAGTATTAATTTAATTAAAGTGATTAAGTTAATATTAATGTGTGATGTAAGGGTCATGGTTAGGTAAAAGTGTTTAAGTTAGCTATTTGAAAGGGGACCACGGGGAGTGTGACCCAATTTTGGTGTCTACATTTTTCCCCCTTTTGTTGTGTAGCTTGTATTGGTAAGCAATGATGACAAAAACAAGCTGTGATTTTCCCCATGTGTGGGTGAAGGTGATCCCCCTCAAACCAGGCACTGATGAGGTGTAAGATGAAATCAATGAGTGGTTTGGTAAAGGTGTAGGTGGGGAAGATATGTGGGGAAAGGTTTGAGTATTGAGGGAAAAGGTAATGGTCAACTCAAGTAATGGGTAGTAGGTGGTGGTTAAATTTTGGTCATGGGTTTATGACAATTAAATGCACACACACGTATAGATTGCAACACAAAACCAGGTTGAAGAGCTTGCAAACTCTACATTGTCCAAGGTTAATAGTTTTATCCAAACAAGGGTGAGGTGATTTAGGTATCCAAGGTATAGGATACACTCTTGAAATAAAACATAGGTCAACTGCAGGAACGTTTAGGTATGTTTTGATACACCAAAGGTTTGGTCAGGATAAATGGCATGACAATAGGTAAGGTATGGTTGGTAGTATAAAAAAACATAGGTAATAGCATCACAAGGTACAACAAGTACATAAGGTCAACAGTTACACCAATTAGATCAAGTTCAGGAAAATAGGTCATGGCACGAGTAAGGCCAAGGCTATAGGTAAAAGAACAATTCCCAAAATGTAACAAATGAAATGTTGGGGTAGATTGGGCTGTGTAGGTATGTTTTAGTGGGTGGCTAGAATGATAAAAGGTGCATTGGCACTAATGGTTAAAAGCAAAAGGGAAGCTTAGCAAGGCTAAATAGTTATAAGGGTTGACCTACTGCCATGGTTATAGGATGATCAACACTCGGCTATGTTAGGGCACAAAAATAGGACCAACGTCGGTCAGATCGGGTTGGGTTTATAAAACAAAAAATTTTTATTTTGACGGAATCATTATTGTGTTGTGACTTTGGAGAAAACGACAGAGTCATTTAAATTTTTGGTACTCTTTTTAAGAGAAAAGGACATGACATTGTACCCAGTTGAGGTGGAGAGTCAAGTTGGCGAGCTTTCAGAGCAGGTAATTGAGATTCGATAGGTGGGTCCACGAGCTAGATGTGATCGATTTGATTGGGTGGAGGTGAGGAGGGAATTTGGTGATGGAAAAGGTAGGAGAGGGGTCAAGTGGACCACTAGTGCATCGGCTCAACGTGCCCCCACATAGAGACAGCATCACGACGAGGTAAGATTCGATCCTATTCTACGTTGGTTAGGCAGATTGATTTGTAGAAATCGGGTTAGGGTAAAATAGGTTTTGGGGGGAAATTAAATTGAAATTTGGAAGAAAATGAGTGAAATAGGAAGGGTAGGAAGGTTGATGTAGGTTAGAGGGGGTGAAGGGTGGAGGGGATATTTGGGTAGGAATGGGTGGGTAGTTAGGGAGGAATGGTGAATTTTTTAGAAAAAAATGGGAGGGTTTCACAGATTTTTTCGTTCATGATAGTGACTGACGTCAGTCAAGGGTTGGATGATGTCAGTGGGAGATGAGCCAACATCAGTCATGAATGAGGTGACCGATGCTGGTTTTTGTAGACCGGTGCTAGTTAATAGGAACCGATGATGGTTGAGCATGAGGGAAAAATAGGCCAGGAGATGAGATAGGGTGGGTAGGGGAGATAAGCGTGGGTAAGAGGTATAAATAGGAAAGAGTCGAGGGGTGGGAAATTGAGATGGGAGGAAAGGTAGTTGTCAGGGTTGGGGTGGGGAGATAGGTCACGAGTAGGGGGATCTAGGGAATAGGTTGGGGTTCAAGGGTGAAGCGGAGTATGGTCAAGGTTTAATGATGTTATGGTTTGTTGGATGCAGGTGACAGGGAACAATTACGGATGCATGATAGGGTACTACCCCTGTTAGTATTGGTATGAGGGAGTGTAACAGCTAAGGAGTGGTACCATGTGGTAGAGGTAGGCCTGATTGGGGTTAGACATTACCGGCACATAGTTTGGGAGCTGAGTTTGATGGTCACCCTCATCGACAGATGGGATTCGGTGACCAACACATTTCATTTTCTGACATGTGAGATGACCATCACCTTGGAGGATGTTTATAGGATCCTTGCGGTTGCCGATAGTAGGGACATAGGTCTATTCCATTTCCTCAGAGGCATATGAGTAGTTGATGTTGACATTGTTCGATGAGTGGCTGGAGGAGTTGAGGTTCCATAGCACTAGCATGAGTTATGGAGATATGTATCAGTCCCATCCAAAGGAGATGAGGTTAGTGGTGTTGATGATGGAGGTAGTCTTTTATCTTTGCACTACCAGATGCGGAGGGTGGGAGATTCCCATGGGCATTGATGGGGGTTCTTCATGAAATGATGGAGGATAGGACCCGGTTTTCATGGGCACCAACATTCTTGGTGCAACTATATAGAGAGTTATGGGCCTATGGGTGGTTACAACAGTTCAACCTGTGTTGCACCTTCCTACTACACTGTTGGGCATATGAGCACATCATTGTGTGTGTGCATCTAGTGGGCATGCCCTGACCTGATGCATTCGAGGTGGGCATGGTTTGGGTGGGCTACAAGCGATGGGTACCTACTGTTGGAGAGAGTCGAGCTGCCAAGGGCTACACTGATGTAGCATATTACAGGCATGTGCATTAGAGGGGTTTTTCTAGTGTGGACATCATTTGGAGGTCGTATGTGGGCTTCCCATCATGTAGAAAGATGGTCGATGAGCTACAGGAGCTACATTTTCTCTGATGGATAGAGGGGCATCGTACAGGAGAGAATCGAGATGATACATGTTGACATGGATCAGACGGCAATTTGGGTTACCGCAGGATGTACCTCCACCATTTCCACATTATAAGAGGGATGACATGGAGAGGCCTATACCTCTACCATAGCCGACAGGTGCCTACAAGGTAGGAGGAGTAGGTGGTAGACTAACGAATTGATGATTCCAGGGTTACAGATAGGTACAAATAGTGGTGGGTAGCACAACTATGGGCAGTACCACCAAGGCCAGGGCATCCTGACTTATCCACTATTACAGTTCAAAGGGACACCCTACAGGGGCAGGTGACTACCCTGGTGACACAGTTGGGGATAGTGCAGGGGAAGCTGACAAGGTCAGAGGCATAGGTGGCCACACTACAGGCACAGGTAGTAGCCCTACAGGCCTAGGTAACACAGGGACAGGTGCCTGCATAGGGTGGGGATGGAGATGGGGTATAGGTGGCCACCCTACAGGCATATGTAGTAGGTTTGCAGGGCCAGTTGGCCACTACACAGGAATAGATTGTGGCCCTTCAGGCCCAGGTACAGGAACAGGCACCTACACATGTTCAGGGACAACGTCCCATTTTATAGGCAGGGGCAAGACAAAGTCCCACGGTATAGGTACAGGGTCAGAGGCCGATGGCACCACCATAGACAATACCCATGGCTAAGTTTAGGGATGCCCTTGGTGAGGTGATATATTATCAGGATCATTTGATGTCTGCAGGGATAGATGTCCCTACCTATGTAGAGTATAGAGCACAAGCATGCCTCGAGTGAGAGGAACAGGTCTCGCACTCACAGTGTGGAGAGTGCAGGGGGACGACGAGCCCCGAGATAAGGTTAGGGCGATGTCGCTAGTGCACGGAGGCCTGCTCCAGGTTAGGTACCAATAGAGGTTAGGCTGAGGCCCATGGAGGGTGGTGAGATGTCTAGTGGGATGCCGCATGGGAGTGGAGGAGGAGGAGGAGATAGGTGAGACAAGCATGGAGGATATCTGACATGGGGATGCTATATGATTACACATACTTCCATTTTTTTGTGTATTTTTGGTATATACCAGCCTGCGTGCTGAAGAGAGTGAGGTTATATACGATAGTTTTGAGATTTTGATCATATATCAGCCTACATGTCGAAGATGGTGAGGATGTATCTGAGCGATTTGAGATATTTGTATTTATTTGTAACTGTGTACATATTTATGTATACATAAACTTTATCATTTATATAGATTCTGATATTTATAGTATGGAGGGTGTACTTGTTTTAATTTCCATTATTATGCGTGTACGTGATGGAAACTAGGTGAATTAGGCATGATTGAGTCGAGGTCGTGTAGGCATGGCTGATTTAGGTCAATTAGGCATGATGGAGTCAGGTCATAGGCATGATGGAGTCAGGTTATAGTCATGATGGAGTCAGGTTATAGGCATGGTGGAGTCAGGTTATAAACATGATGGATTTAGGTTATAGGCATGAAGTCAAGTTATAGGCATGATGGAGTCAGGTTATAGGCATGGTGGAGTCAGGTCATAGGCATGGTGGAGTCAGGTCATAGGCATGATGGAGGTAAATGATGATGTATATGCATGTTATGGTTTAAGTTTCCCAATATTTGCTATAGTGGAAATGTGAAAATGATAAATGAATGATGTGATGATGGGGTAAAAATGTTCATCAATTGTTGATTGTTTGGTTTAATTTCCAATTGTTGATATAAAATGGAAATGAACTAAGGTAGGATGTGAATAGGGAAATAAAGGGGAAAATAAGTTAGGGTGAAGAGTGGCCGAGCTAACCTTCAAGGGCCCCATGCCCTCGAAGTGCTGCCTACATAGCCCCAGCGAAAAGGGGCCTCAGGACGATGTAATTCTCCCATAAGCTAGGGAAGAATATGATGAATTAGGGGGATGGGTTGGTGAATTTTAGGCATGATTGAGTTAGGTCATAGGCATGGTTGAGTTAGGTCATAGGCATGGTTGAGTCTAGGTGAATTAGGCATGATTGAGTCTAGGTCATTGTAGGTATGGTTGAGTTAGGTCATATGCATGGTTGAGTCTAGGTCAATTAGGCGTGGTTGAGTCTAGGTCATTTTAGGTATGGTAGAGTCTTAGGTGAAAATGTATGTGTTGATGGTCTGGTCCTGTATAGGATAATCAATAAGAAATGAAGAGAGTGAATAGTAAGAGGTGGCAAAAAGAGCCACTTAATTGATAAGAACCCTAATGAGTCTACCATACCCTAGATGGGCTTATGAATGTAAGACCCTAAATGCCTTGCATAATGGACTATTCTAAGGGTGAAGAAAGTCACATGATCACAAAATGTCACATGGTTGCGGCAAGTCCCTTGAGCTAGAGAGAAAACTTAGGGATGAAAAGGCAATGAGGTGAAAGTGGATGGTTTAGCATAACTTAGTGTATGACCACATGTTTACTTAGCAAGAAACCCAGGATAAAAAATAGGCAAGTCCATGCCAAAAATTTCATCATTTTTTTCACTTTTTTTTGTTTTTTTAATAGATTGATCGATGCGGGAAGTCTATATGGGATGAGTATATTATCTCCTTGAGGTCTTCATGAAGCTGATCAATGCGGGAAGCTTCTATATATTTTTTTATTTTTGCAATGACTTTATATAGTTGTCCTTCAAGGGAGTAGTCTATTTATATCAGCGAGGTAATAATAGAGTGAAGAGACGTCCCATTGTGAGGGAGTTATATTTTTCTGGAAGTTTGACTCAAGGAGTTGAATCCATTTTTGTTTTTGGATGTTTAAGTCATGGAAAAGACTATAGAGGAAGATTAGGTTCTTGTGTAGAAGACAAAACCATAGTACAAAGGGGTTAACTATGAAAGAGGTGGTTTCAAGCTGATGAATGACCATGGGATTCCATCTTTAAAAAGATAAAAATTATCCATGAGAATCCTACCATGAGTAGAGCTGTGGTACTCATATTGAAGATAAGGCTGAAAGGTGACGAGTAATCACATGATTCTTGTTTAGTCATGGATCCTCAAAAATGGGTAACATGGAAGGTGAACGACGCTTAAGGGATGAGTGATCAATTGACAGAAAGTGGTATAGGACTTGATGTCAACAATAAAATGGTCAAAGATGCAAGGCATTGAGAGGCTCAGGTTCAGGTTTACCTTCGAGTGAAGACAAACGATAAGCACATGATCCATAGGCATGGGTAACGATATAGGGTCCAAGCCAATTAGGAGAAAATTTTCCCCATTTACTTTTCTCTTCTTTGGTTACATGTTGATTTTCCTTCAGGACGACAGGTCATCAACCTGAAAGGTTCGTTCATGGACACACTTGTCATAGACATGTTTGATACGTTTTTGGTATATTTGGAGATGGTCAAGAGCATTAACACGACGTTCATCTAATAGCTCAAGTTGCACCAAATGGTCCTGGAAAAAGTCATCGTCGTTGAGCATGTCTTGTAGTGAGATGTAGAGAGATAAAATATGGAATTTGAGAGGTAAGACATCCTCAATATCATAGACCAGAGAAAAAGGTGTGGCAGCAGTCAAAGTGCGAATACTAGTGCGATAAGCCCACAAGGCAAACAGAATGTGTGAATGCCAATCCTTGCCAGTATTGTCAACTACTTTCATAAGAATTTTGTTCAAGGTTTTATTGGTTGATTTTACTTGGCCATTGGTTTGTGGGTAATAAGGTGATGAGAAACTGAGTTGGATGCCAAAAGTGTCACATAGCTTACATAGGGTTTTATTTTTGAATTGCTTTCCATTATCTGTGATGAGGTGGTGAGGAACACCAAAGTGATCAATGATGTGATGGTTGATGAATTCACATATTTTCTCAGCTTTTGTAGAAATTAGGGGAATGGCTTCTACCCATTTAGTATAATATTCAGTAGTGGTTACAATCCATTGGTGGCATTGTGAAGAATGGGGATTGATCTCGCCGACAAGATCCAAGCCCCATTGAGAGAAAGGCCAAAGGTCTCATGTGACCTACAAGGCATGACCAGGTGTGTGATGAAGATTGGCATCTTACTAGAATTTCACAAATTGTTTGACATAGACACAACAATCATGGTTTAAGGTTGGCCAATAATAGCCAAGGTGAAGAATGCGTTTTGCGACAACTAGACCACTAAAGTGACCTCCACAAATTCCATCGTGGACTTCCTAGATGGTGTAGGGAATTTCAGAACTTGTAAGGCATCGTAAGAGAATATTGTCAAAGCCACACTTATAAAGAAGACCACCCAGGATGACATAACAAGATACACTTTTAAGAAAGACACATTGTCCATTACAAGTGAGATCAATGGGTAGAATGGAAAGGGAAAGATAGTCTTTAAATTGATTATACCAAAGGTCATGTGGGTCAGGTGCAATGGTTCCGATGGAGTAGACCTCATGAGGTAAATAAGAGGGTGATTGTAGCCTTTCTACTATGACAAATATTTTAGAGTCAGCAGGTGAAGCAGGTATCTGAGAAGGCAAGCAGGCCATGGTATCCACAAACTTATTGGTAGAACGTGGGGTGATTTGAAGTTCGTAATGGTCAAAGGTGGTCAAAAGTATATCTACGTGATGTTCATACTTTTTAAGGATCTCATTACAACACTGGTATATACCATTAACCTGGTTTATGACTAACTGAAAATCACCAAAGATATTGATTGACTTAACATCTAAGACATAAGCAACCTGGTGACCTATTACGAGTGCTTCGTATTCAAAAATATTGTTTGTACAACAAAAATCTAGTTTGAAAGACAAAGGCATAGGTTCACCCTTAAGGGGGGTGAGGATAACACCAACCCCACCTCCATGCTGACACTTGGAGCCATCGAAGAAGAGTTTCATTTGGTAAGTGGGTTCTTCTAAGGAGAGGGTAGCTATGGATTCATCTGGGAAATCAAAGTTAGAGGGTTGGTTCCCAGAAAGAGGTGCGTCTACTAGTTGGTCAGCGATAGCTTGGCCCTTGATGGAATTTTGATGAATGAATTTGAGGTCAAGGTTAGAAAGAAGCATAAGCCAATGTGCGACACTTTGATGTTGATAGGCTTTGGCATACATATAGTGTAGGGGGTCAGTTTTGGTAGCAATGAAGGTTTTGTGGTTGAGTAGCTAATGGCGAAGTTTGGTGGTGATGAAAAATAAGGCTAAGAAAAGTTTCTCAGCGTGGGTATATCTAGTTTCATAGTCTAGAAGGGTACATCTTATGTAATAAAACACTTTCTCTCTGTGTTGCTCATTATGATGAGCAAGCATGGTACCTGAAGAATGGTCGGTGGCAGAAATGTATAGGTAAAAGGGTTGGTCATCCTTAGGAGGAATGAGCACTGGTGGTTGAAGAAGGTATTGTTTTAAGGCATCAAAGGATTTATGGAATTCATCATCCCATTTGAATGAAATGTCCTTCTTGAGAAGATGATGAAATGGTTGACAACGGTCAGAAAGTTGTGAGATAAAATGACAAATGGATTACAACTTACCTTACAGGCTTCAAAGTTGATGGAGATTAGTAGGCGGAGGCATTTCTAGAATAGCCTTTACTTTAGTAGGATTGAATTCTATGCCTCGTAAAGAAACGATGAAACCAAGGAGTTTTCCTAAAAGTACCACAAAAATGCACTTCTTTGGTTGAAGAAAAACACAATACTTGATGAGGTGGTCAAAGATGACCTTAAGGACAGTCAGGTTTTCAACTTGATGTTTGGAATTGGAAAGGAGATCATCTATGTAATCTTCCAATATGTAATGCATGATGTCATGGAAGATGTAATTCATGGCTCGTTGGTATGTAGCACCGATGTTTTTAAGGCTAAAAGGCATGACTCGATAGCAGAAGGTTCCCTAAGGGGTGATGAAGGCAGGTGAGATCAACTAGTTGGTCAATTCCGGGAAGGGGGAAATCATCTTTGGGACAAGCTAGGTTGAGGTCACAAAAGTACATGCAAATGCAGAGTCCCCTTATCACCTTTGTGACAGGAACGATGTTAGAAATCCATTATGGATAGTTAATAGGTAGGATGAAGGAAATTGAGAGAAGGCGTTGAAGCTCTTCTTTTACCAAAAGAGCAATGCAAGGATGCATTTTCCGTAACTTTTGTTTGATGGGGTTGACATCAAGAATGGTTATGATATTGTGGACCATGATTTTTGGGTCAATACTGGGCATATCGACATAGGACCAGGAAAAATCGTTGCTATGGTCTCGAAGGAAAGAGGTAAAATCTTCCTGCTCAGTAGCATCTAAAGATTGGACTATCTTTAGAATGTGCGGGTCGTCATGAGTGTTAATGTTGATTTCAATGATCAATTCATTCAACATGGTTTGCATCTTGAAAGGTAACGACTAGTGAATAGAAGAATCTTTTTCACCAAGGTAGGAGAGGATGGACTCATCGTCCTAACATTGAATGACATTAATAGAAGGTGTATCGTTATTGATTATGTAAGGATACAGGAATGGGAGAGAAGAGGGAGCCTTGCCATCATGTTGATAGGTTAGAGGTCCTAGGGAAATTGTGTTTACGAAAAAAAAGTTAGGAGGAATAGATTCAGGATCTATGGACTCCGTGGGTGAAGATAGTGATGTGGGTGAATGAGGTGGAGAAGGTTTGTCTTCCTCAATGAGGTTGACACCATCCTTCTTGAGAGGTGGCGCATCAAAGCCAATTACACTACGATCATTGGGTTTAAGGGTGGTATAGGAGATGACAGTATGGCAACCTTGTTCGTAAAAATTGAAGCCAAAGCCTTTCCATGTGCAACGGTGGAGGAAAGTGTGAGCGAAGTAGCATTTAGTAAGGGACTGTAATTCAGATGAAAACGGTCATGTTTGGGATGGAGGTTTGGGTGCATAAGTGGCAACATCAAGTCCACCATATGATAAATTAGTGCAAAGGTGGGGAGGACCATAAGGAAAAACCTTGCCTACGTGGTAGTCAAAACTAGGGTGTTGATGCAAGTTCCCATACTCTTGCGGGGTGAGGAATGTGTCGATATTATATAGGCGATACTCCCCCAGAGTGAGGCATTGAAAAACACATTCTAAGGGATCAATAGTCAATATGTGGGTAGTGGGGATAGAGGACTCGCTAGATGATTTGGAAGTAGAAGAGTTAGTTATAGAGGTTACGGCGGTAGTAGGAATAGTAGGGTTAGATGTGGGAGAGGCATTGGCAACCTTGGTGGATGAGCTTATGGGTGAAGGTAAAGTGGGGGTAGTGGTAGATGTCTTGAATAGTACAAGCACATCCTTGGGTCTGTATAGTATGTTACATGTCTTGAATGGTGATGGGTCAGCAGGGATGGTGTAATTATGTCCTTCATTATCAAATTTTACACAACGGTGTAAAGTTGAAGGGACACAACCCATGACGCAAATCCAAGGTCTGCTGAGCAATAGGTTATATTGGAACTTTCCCTCTAAAATGAAGAATAGTTCAGGGATAATGCGAGGGCCGATATGAACATGAAGGATAATAGTGCTAAAGGTGGAGGTGATGATGTCGTTAAAGGAGCATAGCATAACCAAGTTATTATGCATAAAATTAGAAGGAATATGCATTTGATTCTATGCGTGGGAGGAGATGATGTTAATGCTAGCACCACCATCAATTATGACGTGTCGTACATGTATGTTATCGATATAGATAGAGATGAATAGGGAGGGATCAAGGTCATATGATGGGAGAGGTATAATATCCTCTTCAGAGAAGTTGAGGGTGACAACATGAGTAGGGGTCGTGGGGGTAGAAAGAGGATATGATTTTATTAGCGAGACCACATGGTGAGGGGTGATAATCAAGGCCACTAGTGTGGGGTCATTGGGTATAACTGTTATCCAAATAGCTCTCCTAGTAATTTGGATAACTTGCATACACATTCTAGCCCTAAGTTACTCATCGAAGAATTGCGTGCACTCAAATCACTTGGCACATTCCCTTTGTCGCAGTTTACCTGCATGCCCCTTTCCTTTTCTCCTTCCACTTCTCCCTTGCACCCAAATTCCATGCGTTCACCTTCTTTCTAGTCAACTCATCACACCTCCAAAGATTGAATCCAAAAGGGGAGACTCAAATGAGCACTAGCTCGCCACATGTCTAGGGTTCGAAAAGGTAAGAGTGGCTGTTGAAAAGTCCAAGAGCTTGCGGAAGATTCCACGTGTTAACCCGATGCTCCTTCAAAGGAAAAATCTTGAGTGGGTTCCTAAATGAGCATGGAGCCTCCACGCATTCGGTTTCATAAAAGGACAGGGTCGGGGTTGAATAGTTAAAACATTGAGACAGGCCAGCGGAGGAAGCCAAGTGTCAGCACGGTGCTAACTCAAGAGTAAAATTAAGGGAAGGTTTCCAAACAAGCGCCAGACCTCTGTGTGTCCTTAGTCAAATATATGACCTTGTCGAGTAAAAGACTTTTCCAAAGAATGAAGAGACTGAGAGAGCCGCGGAAGAAGCCATATATCAGCCTGATGTAACTCTAAAAGCAAAATACAAAGGCTGCCCTCAGACATGCACTAGCCCTCCACGTGTTTGGTTTCAAAAGGGGTCCCGTTTTGGTAGCTAGTTCCCAACATTTTGTATGAACCTAATTCAAATTTCAAATGAGCATATCTTTTGACCCAGTGCTTGAAATCTAACAAATATGGCACCGTTGGAAAGATCTTGGCCTCGTCTACACCTTGGAGATCTGAAACATTAATTTTGGAGAGGTTAGGTGGGGATAAAATGAATAAATGTCTTCGGGCCATTAATACAGGTTCTATTTGCCCCCAAAAACTAGATTGGATTTGATCTGATCCATTGTTCCTCCTCCTTTGAGGTTCTGAACAAGTAATTGATGTAGATATGATAGACTTGGGGTAGATTTGCAGGAGGAATTGATGGCAGTAGCTGAGCCTCGAATTAATTTTCCCCAATCTTTCTCCTTATTCTCTCTGTGCTGAATCTATAAAGAAGGGTCGGGGCTCATTATAAAGGGTTGGAAACTCTCGATCCTTATGCATTTTGCTAAGGACACCATATTTTCTATAATTTGAGTTGCAGGCCTCTACGTATGGCTCTTGTAGGTGGATATCAGCCTCCTCCATCATTATAACAGTTCTGTGCATTTCTAGAAGTAATAGAAGCATTGTTTTGTGACTATTCTCTGTCCTAACGTGTTTTCATTCCTTCTTCTCACCTTTTCTTTTGCGTTGTGTGCAAGTTGTGCTACTTCAAGTCCCCTGCAATTCCATATTTGGTTGTGTTCCATGAGAATGATTTGGTGAATTTGTGTTTTGCTGTGTTACTCGTGCCTAGCTTCCTTTCACACATTCCCTACAATTCTTGCTCATAACAGATAGTGTTCATCCCTCTTTTCTGGTGCTATCACCTTTTAGTGTAGTTTAGTTCATGTTATCCTTCTTTCCCCGGTCCCTTTGAATTCTTAGCTTAGTTTCCCCTTTCAACACTAGGAGTAACAATAACAATATAAATAGATAGAGGAACCGACATTCTCTGGAGATCCATCCCAAGCTTGCAAGGTCCCACAACTTAGGGATGGTTCCATTGTGGTCTTAAACACCTCGACCCTTTCAAGATCCGAGACACGGGTGCATGTTTGAGAAACCAACAATAAATTCAATGGAATGTAAAACCTCGATAAGGGATTGTATGTGGGATTCAGACGTCTGAACGAGATCATAAAAATAAATCTTTAGAGGAGACTGATGTAATTTTTTTATCATTAGGTGATGGGTGACCCCATTAGAGATAGGGTATGTAGGTTTGTGGATGTTGATTTTGGAAGTGGGTGCAGATGGTATATTGGGTCTAGAGTTGGTTGATGGGCTATCTTCTTTTTCTTTTCCTTTGTCTTTCTGAGCACAGGTAGCAACGTGAACCATGTTAATATGAGGGGAGGTGGATGGAGAGGGTGTGTCATGAAAGGTATAATGGCATGAGGGGAAAATTCCTAGTGGTGGATAAGAGCCTTGTGAAATGATTAGGGTGCATTGAAATTTGGGTGGTGGTTTGGCCAACTCTCTAATATGGACGATGTTGATCTCAAATTTTAGAGGTGGGAAAAATGGTTATGGGGTGGAGATATTGATCACTGAATGGGTAAAGTACGATGATGTATGGTGATAGGTGACAGTGGAGCATGGTCCTCATCAAGAAGGTTGTCATCATCGAAATTTTGTTCAAGGGGACAAAGTTAAAGAATAACGGTCTTCAGAGCCTTACAATTTTCAGCATCATGTCTTGACACACGATGATAGGCACAAATCTTGGTTTCATCAAACCCTTTTGGTTTGGGTTTAAGAGGATCAAAAGGTTGAAACGGTGGTAATGTGATGATAGAAGTCTCTAAGAGATTGGTTAAAATGTTGGCATAGGACCCCGCTAACGGATCACAATGGGAGGTGAGTGTGGGTTTGGGTACAGGTGTCGCTGATTGTGAAGGAAGAGGCTTTACAAGAGGGGGAATGGGTTGGTCTACTAGTTTGGTATGTGGAGTGGTCTTAGGTCTTGTTGGCATCTGTTTGGGTAAATGTGGGGTAGAAGAGCTGGTGATGGAAGGTTTGGTTAGTTTGACTACCTTAGTGGAGGGTAACAAATTCTTAGCTTTGAGTTGCACCTTCTTGGGTAAAGGTGACACAAGATTATGGGATGAAGAAGGAAAAAAAATGGTGGAAGAGGATGGGTTACCATTGGGGGCAACCGAGTTGCGGTGGAGGTGGTTGGGAGAGGTGGGATAGGTGGCATTGGTTGGAGTTGTATAGGAAAAGTTGAGGTTATAGTAATTAGTGGAGGTATAGGTGGTAAGAAGTGAATGGGTGAGGGTGAGGGAGCCTGGTTTTTGGGTGAATGAGGTGTAATAAAGGCTTGTGATGCAATATTAGGTTGTTTAGATTGGCTTTGGGTGTGATATTGTTTGGTCAAGGTTGATGGATGAGGTCCTAGGATGAAAGGAAGGGGGGAGGGTGACAAGGGTGTAGTAGGCAAGACCGGTGTACATGACTTAGAAGGTTGGGTTTTATTTTTTAGGTGGGAGGATAATTCTAATGTGGACGTTGGAAGACATGACTAAGTCCAATCTGACAAGTGGGTGAGTAAGGCTTGATGTTGGCATAACACCCAACATAGTGATGGGTCTAGATACGGGTGGGGAGATAAATGTGGGTAGGTTTTTAGGTTTGAGAATAGTTGTAGTGATGGGTAGAATTTTGGGTGGAGGTAGGGATGATGAGGAGGAAGTTGTTTCATTCGTCATGGTTAGTGTAGTCTTGGTTGCCAAAAATAACTTTGGGTAGATCGTGGAAGTATCTTCAGGAAACATTTGTATTTGGGTCAAAACGAGGAGCCGAAGACATCCCCAGAGCATGGAATGATCAATGTAATCCAAATTATTGACCAACCATGAAAACGGGATTATTGAAGAAGATGATGGAGTGGGATGGGTAACAATCCCTGTAAAATATGTTTGTGAGACAGGGAATTGGCTGGCCTCATATTCTATAGGTAAAAGAGTGTTGGTCCGAAAATCTATCGCTTGGGTAGATCTATGGATAGACGAGCCAACAGTGCACAGGGCATAGCCCCTCTTTGAGTCAACAAAGCAAAACTGGTTTATTGCTATTCTACTAGCAGGAATCTATGCAAGTCTCACAATATTCTACCTTCGGGGGTTTGGGATCTCATCCCAGTAGGATGTTTCCGACTGCGAAAAGAAAGGAAAGAAAGAGAGGATGGAGAAAGATCAGATCCGAAGAAAGAAAAGAAATGAATTTCAAAGCAGAAAGGTCAGAGGGTTTATGTTTTGGGATTGGTAGTAAACAGAGCCAAACCTACTTGCATAAACGAGCAAAGCAATACTGATGAATAAATGACAATAAAACAGAAGTGGATCCAACAGAACAAGCATACAGATCTAACGTAAGAGAGATCCAATGCAAATGACACACGTATTCAGCACAAAGTCTAAATATTGTATTAATAATTCTTTCTGTTACAAAAAGCTCAAAGTATTTACTCCTCACTTCTATTTTTCATCTGAAAGATATCCACTCATCACACCACAACAAGTATTGGGGTATTTATAGAAGAAGTAGAGAAAGGAAGGCAAAAAGGAGCCAACCACCTATTTACAAAGATATTTACAAAATATCTACAAGGAGATACAAAATATCTTAAAGTCATGTTGACTTTTGACAACTTGATGGATGACATCATCTCATGGTGCAACATGGATGATGTCATCATTTGTGCCAACATACTTTAGATATTTACAAAAAGAAAGTCGAAGAAGAGAGAGAAGAAGAAGAAGCCATTATTCATCATCGTCAACCTGCGGCCGAAAGGGAGTAGCCTGCTTTTGCTGCTTAGGTGATGAGATGTGGAATTGAGCGCGGTATTCCATGAACTTGCTGATCATGGGCCCTAGTTGATCCTGGGAAGGATCCTTGTGTCGCTCACTGATCACCTCGCAAGTCTCCCGCTCGTCTATGAGCTTCTCTGGGAGTTTGGAATACTCTTTCTCTGCTTCTATGAGGAACCTGATGAAGTTCCGACAGGCCAGTAGGTTATTGATGGACTCTGCGTCAAAAGAGACCTCTAGCCCCAGCCCTCGTGACACGATCTCTTTAAATATCTGGATGGTTTCATTGAATTTTCTTAAGGTGAAGGAAGGAGTAAGCAGCCTTGGAGACATGTTGAGAACGATTTGTTCCATTTGGTGCATCGTGTCCAAGGCTTCTTCCTTTACCTTATTGATTTTTTCAAGGACAAACTCCAGTTGATCCATCCGGTAGTCCAGAGTGGAAATGACTTTATTGAGGGCCTTGGGATGGCCGAAGACGCCGAACTTGACCAGATCTTCGACTGAACAGTCAAACATTTTTTGAAAGGTCTCATGCTGCAGCCTAGCATGGTCCAGCTCTTCTGATATGGGTCCTGCTAACGCTTGGAGCTCTTTATTCACCTTTTTGATGTTTAGATATAAATCAGAGAACTTGGTGATCACTCTTTCACTGTCTTTGAGGATCTGGATCCTCCAAGCGGAAACTGCCATACCCTGCTTACCAATCTTTGGATATTCATTAATTTTATCCTGGCTCAGAGGCTCAGGAGTCTCGGCGGCAGTTGTGGGAGGTGCACTGCCCATCTTCTGTAAGGCTTGGAGCAGATGTTTATTTTTCTCTTTCAATAGCCTTTTCTCTTATTTTGTTTCTTGAAGCTTCTTGCAGAGGGCGTCGACTGCAGATAGGGCCTCTCCTTGAAGACTTTCAGAAGACGTACCCATTGTGACCTGAGTCACTGTGTAATCTGTAGGAGATAGATCCTTTTTATCCTTGAGGGGATTGGGGTATGCGATCTCCATTACCCTCTCTCCCGAAGCACTCTAAGAGAAGCGTGTGACAGGCTTCTGTTTCTTTGCCCCTTTGGACGGGATTACGGAAAATTCCATCGGAGCGATGGGAACTTTCCTTTTCTGCTGACTTAAGTGTTGGGAGATCCAGGCTGGACTTATGGGAGAAAGGCCAGAAACAGAGAAGGGGACAACTGCAGTAGTAGAAGGGAAAAAATTACAGACACTTGGAGGCGGCATCGAGAGGGAGGCCGAAGAAGTGCTCACGGGAGGAAGAGATACTGCAGGAGAGGAAGACATAGGAAGGGAAGGGAGCTCATAGATGAGGGAAGAAATGGAGGGGGACAGATCCGTAAGAGAAGAGAAGATGGACGAAGAAGCGGGAGGAACAGTAGAAGAAGGGGGAGAGGACACGACCAAAGGGATGGTCGCTTGAGTCACTCGAGGAGGGGAAGGAGGAGGAGAAGAAGGGATAGAAGGGACCTCGGTTGTTGTAGCAGTGGTGACATCCTGAGTGGATGGGCCTATTAGAACATCTTCTTCCACTTCTTTCTCTGGGGAAGCCAGAGTTACAACTTGTTCTGGTGCAGCGGAAGGAGGACTTTAAGGAGCTTCCTCTTGAGTGGTGCTGGATTCACCCTCTTTGCCTTTTTCTTTGCCTTTAGGCTGCTGTTTTGATCTAGGAGGTGCGTTACCCAACGGAGAGGTTGTGAAATCGACCCCGAGGTAGATGAGTTCGTTCATTCGGTACCAATGCTCTGTTCTGCGCAGAGTTTCCTTGACCCTTTCCTCAATTGTCTGAGGTGCTTTGTTTCTATCAATTGTCGCAAAGGCCAATCGTCCCCACCTGTATCAAGATATACTTGATCCACTTCCTCCTCAGTAGTTTGGTAGCCTTTAGGGACGATGGCTACCCCGTATTGGATGATTTATGCCAATGCCAAACGAGAATGGTCCTTCCTCCTGAGTTCCACCTCATGATATAGGTCGATGTAGATATCCTCGATCTGAGGGATGTGGATTGGATCAAGCTTAGCCCTCGGCAGACAATTCCTCGGGTCGAAGGTGGGTCTTGCTGAGAAGTCATGTTTCAAATTGAGCAGCTCCAGCTCTACAAACATGTTTTTTGCCTTGTGATGAGAAAGACATGTATATCTACCCACTGTGAGGGGGAAAGGAGTTCCACCCTTCTTTCTTTTGAGGCACTTCTCATGGTAGGTGATTAGCTGTCTTGACAGCTCCAGTAGAATCAACTTGGGTCCAGCATACCTTGGCAGTCTAGTTGGCTCTCCCAAGAAGTTAGCTGCCCTCAGATAGGTGAATGTGGGGAATTGGGTGAACAGGGCCCCCCATTTCTCAGTGGCTGTCACTATGCTCTTGGTCGTGTGACCGTAAGTCATATTTGGCCTCAATAGGCAGATGATGAAGTAGAAAAATGCATCGTTGATCTTGGTAAATTGAGGGATGCTATTTTCCAGCCTCAATTCTGGATAGTATTCATATATTTTGACCTGGGGCCAAACCCCACTCCGCATCAGGGCTGGATAGTCCCTTTCAGAAGCTGCAGCATAAACAACATAGGAATTCATGTAGAATCTCCCCGTTGTGGGGAATTGTTGCAGCTGTTCTGATATCGTGCTGCTTATAATTTCTGCCCATTCGAAGTGTTGATCAGGCACATTTTTGTTCATGGTTTCTAAATACCGCAGCATCCATTTGTGGAAAAAGTGGGCGTCAGGAAGCCCAAACACCCTGCTCAGGAACGTGATGGTGTCACTGAGCTCCTTTGAAAAATCATTACGGTGAATGATTTGTGGCCAACGGGTCACTACCTTTTTATTCTTCAGATAGACTTCGTTCATCAGCTGCATGCACTGATCTTCATTGTCGTCCCATGCCTTGATGCAATCTCCTTGGCTGACGGCCACAAAGTGCCGGTGATGAGGACTGCCGAGTATTATCTCAAAGTGGCGGGCAGTGAGGTTGATTACAACCTCGCCCTTTTCATTTACGACACACCTTGTGTCTTTGTTGTAGCACCGGGCAACCACCATCATGAATTCATTGTTAACAGCGCTGACTGGGATTCCTCCAGCGAAGTGCAGGGCACTGCCTATCAGTTTTTCCATCCATGGACTTCTTGTGACCTTCTGAGTCCTGACCCAGAATTCCTCCAAATCAATATGACCCAACTCTGAGTCTCTGATGTCCAGGTCACGCTCGGCCTGGGAGTCAGGCATTCTGATCCTCTGATATTTATACTTCATTTCTTCCTCTGTGAGCTTGGCCTTGCCTTTGGATTTGGTAGGCCTCTTGCTTGATGTTGACATATGTTCTTCTGAGTTTAATTGTTGATCTGCAAGAATAAGACGTGAAACCCAATCGAAGAAAGCCGTGTCATCTACTTGATTTTCCATTGAAATGCTGACAGAAGAAAGAGTTAGCAATTTTGAGGCCTCGGGGCGCATGGCACATGAATATTACAGATTACAAAGCTAAATAGGCAAGGCGCATAGGAAAAGGGTGTTGCAAGGGAACAGGATGTGCCAAGGACAAGTGCGCGCCATGTGGATGCATTTTGTCATGTTTGCATAGATCTTTCATGTTGGTCAGTGCGCCAAAAGGCGCATATAGAGTTTGTGTAACATGTGCTTTTGGCACGCTTAAGGGAACTTGGTGCGGTGCATGGAGGGTCTGCTCAACATGATGTTGCTGCAATAAGGAACGCGCCTGCACCTTTATAGCTTAGTACTTGGCGCATATGAAAGGGCTGTTACATGAATGTTGGATGTGCCAAAGGGCGCAGGAATTCTTTATGTTGCATCCAAGTTTGATGCGCCAAGGGGCGCATGGGAAGCATTTGCAGCATGCGAGGGAAGTTTGCCATGAGGGCGCAACATTTTTTTTGATCTCACGTGGCGAGCTCATGCGCCAAAGGAGAAAATAGTTTTCTTTTTTTAGGTTTGATCTTTCTCCCAGAGGGGTTTCCACATATGGCTTAGCTTTTATAACAAGGTTCATTGTAGGATATGAAGAGGTGCTATACCAAAAAGGGTTTTCAAACTATCATTTTTTAGGACAGAGCTTCCTCTTCCAGCAGATCTGGAAAGAGGAGGAAATGTGGAAAGACAGCAAGGGGAGGGGGAAGCAAACTCATAATCTATTCTTTTCAATCCATACTGAACCCACCTAGCAGCCAAAAACTACAAAAACAAAACACATGAAAGACAGAAGGCCACTTACCCGGATATAAATGATGAAAAAGCATGAGAATGGGTCCACAAATCAATTCGAAAGCGACGGGGCTGGTGTGCTGACAAGCTCAGAGAAAAATCACGTGTTTTACATCGGTGACAATGACAGCGCAGACGCGCCTATATATAGGCGAGGCAGCAATAAATGCGCCACCAACTTTTTAAAGGGGCGCACCAAATGAGCTGTCGACATGAGAAAACATGCGCCCTTTGGCGCACCGAAAGACTTGTCAGCACGAAGATACGTGTGCCTATGGCGCACCAGAATTGGTGTTGACAGAGGGATATGTGCGCCTTTGGCGCACCAAAAAGTGGTGCAATAAAAGATATGTCGATAGGAAGGCACATGCGCCTTGGCACACGCAGGGAAGCCTCAACATAGAGAGGTGCACCAGAACCCCTGTTGACACAAGAAGACATGTGCCAAAGGCTTTAAAGGGGGTGCATCAAAAGTTGATGTTCAATAGTCATTCTATGCGCCCGGCCAAAAGACCAAAAACGACTAAGTTCGGAAAACCAGATTTCCCAGAAAGGGATTTTGCAACGTTCCGAATGCAAGGGATCCCCGACGAGGGATCGGAACAAAATTTTGGTATGGTTATCTGTAAAATTGCCCTTGCCAATTTTACGGGATAACAGCTGGCTCTTTCTGGGGACTATCCCTGAGTAGACTCGGGGGTAGAGAATCCCAGATCTCATGTGCCTATCCATTGGGCTGGAGAGTCAAAAACAAGGGTGACCGGAGGGAGAACAAAAGGGAACACACAACAAACCGAAAGCAAACACACGACAAAAACAAACACACAAATAAAGAAAACTGTACAAAGAAGAGAGCAAGCTCTACTTCCTGAAAATTTTCAGATGCTGCCCGCTATAGGGAAGCGGGAGTTCGGTTCCATCCAGATATGAGAGATAGAAACTATTCTCTCCATTGAGCTGCTTGATCTTGAAAGATCCTCTCCATAGGGAATCAAACTTTCCATGCATGCCTTTTGGCTCTCTTCGCTTGTCCCACAGAAGGATGAGGTCTCCCACCTAGAAATTCCTCTGCTTAGCTCTTTTATCGAACAATCTCTTGACTTGACTCTGATGTTCGGTGATCCTGTCGACCACTCTTACTCTCTTTTCTTCGAGTTCTGTCAGATACATGATCCTCTTTTCAAGAGAAATGTGGAAAGTTTCATCTTCAATAGTTCGTGCCAAGCGCAGAGTAGGGAGTTCAGCAGAAATGGGAAGCTCAGCATCAGTGCCATATAACACTTGAAAAGGTGACATACCGAGAGACCTCTTGGGAGTAATGCAATCTACCCACAAAGTGTCGTATAAGGACTTGTGCCATATTCATTGATTCTCATCCACCAGTTTTCGTATGATGGTCACCAAGTTTTTGTTGCTGGATTCTACCTGACCATTTCCCTGAGGGTAATAATCTGAGGCGTGAGCCAAAGTTATCCCGTATTCATAGCAAAAACTAATAACTTCTCGTGAGGAGAAGTTAGAAGCATTATCAGCAACAATCTTATTGGGAACGCCGAACCTGACAATAATATTTTCTTTAATGAAACTGCAAACAACCTCAGAAGTGGCATGTTTGACAGGTATGGCTTCCACCCACTTGGTGAAGTAATCCATTGCCGTAAGGACATAACTATGTCCGGCACTCGATTGGGGATTGAGTGCACCAATAAAATCAATTCCCCACTGCCTGAATGGTTCGTTGATAATGACCGGCCTGAGGGGAAAAGCAGCCAACTTGGGCTTGCCGACGAACTGCTGGCAAGGTTCACATTTTGCTACCCAGGTGGCTGTATCTTGGAAAAGCGTCGGCCAATAGTACGTGGCTCGGATGATCTTGTGTGCTGTCACGGAAGAGGAGAAATGGCCCCCACAGGCTGAATTATGAAAACTTTCAAGCAACTTCACCTGTTGTGGTTTGTCGACACATCGCAAAAAGACACCATCTATCCCGCATTTGTATAAACCGTCATCCCAGATGACATATTTCGCTGCTCTGAGCTTTATAGTGCGCTTCTCCTTTGCAGTTAGGTGAGCTGGGCATTCGCCGTAGGTGAGGAAGAAAGCAATATCGGAATACCACTCATCGCTGGTTGTGAACAAATAGGACCAGAGGTAGAGAATAGGCTTTCTCCAGCTCACTTTGCGCTTCGTTGGTACAATCATCCTTTTCCTCAGGACTTTCTGAATCTTTGTTTTCAGCCATAAGCTGACATAGGCCCTTGCCTCTTACCAACTTGGTTGGTTTTATATCCAGGTCGTACTCCTAGACCTTTGCAATCCAATTTCCTCGCAAGCTTCCTAACTCCTGTTGAGTTAGAATTGATTTGACTGCCGTGTCAGGGACCAACACCACTGTATGAGAATTTAGAATGTAATACCTGAAATTTTTTACTGCTTTGACAACGGCGAAGGCATGCTTTTCCAATTGAGACATTTTTAGTTTGTGAGGCTTGAGGGGAGAGCTCATGAACGCAATCAGAGATTCAACATTCTCTGAATTCTTTTGCATCAAGATGGCAGACACAGTATGCTCAGATGCATAACTATACATGATAAAGTCCTTGGAGAAATCGGGACATACCAGGACTGGTGCGTGAGCAACGAAAGCTTTTATTTCTTCAAACGACCTTTTTCCTTCCTCGCTCCACCGGAAAGTTGGTGACCCCTTCATCATGTCCAATATATGACGAGTCTTCTCAGCAAAGTCGGGAACAAAACGCTTGAGAAAGTTCACCTTTCCGAAGAAAGAATGAACGCCAGTCTTACTTGTAGGCAGAGTAAGGCTCTGAATAGCCTTGACTCTTTCGGCATCTATCTTCGTTCCTTCTTTGCTAACAACGTGCCCTAGCAACTTTCCTTCCGTGACTCCAAAAACAAACTTTTTCGGGTTCAGGGAAATCCCATGTTCTCGGCATCTGGCCAATACTTGCTCTAGGTGATCACAATGATTACTTCGTTGTTTAGAGAACACAGTCAAGTCATCTAGATAAACGAAAATGACTTTCCCCATCATACCTTTGAATGCCAGGTCCATGGCCCGCTGAAAAGTGGCGCCAGCATTGGTTAGGCCAAAAGGCATCCTGCTATAGGAAAATGTACCCCAGGGAGTAGTGAATGCTGTTTTAAATTGATCTTCAGGTGAAACTTCAATCTGATTGTAGCCTAAAAAACCATCAAGCATGGACAGCATTTCCGATCCAGTGACTGCTTGCAGAACTTGATCCATTATAGGAAGGGGGTAGTTGTCTTTCAAGGAAGCCTGATTCAGGTTTCGAAAATCTACGCATATGCGTATTTCACCATTCTTCTTGCGCACTGGCACAATATTTGCTACCCAAGTACTGTGATGGATAGGAAAAATGATTCTCGCATCCAGCATTTTCTGAATTTCAGCCTGGATAGTACCTGAGATCTTAGGATTATAATGCCTCTGCTTCTGGCGAAAGGCTTTAACGTCTTCTTTCAACGGGATGTCATGCTGGACATCCTTTGGCTTAAAAGACTTTAGATCGGCGTAGGACCATGCCAATACATCCATGTATTTCTTCAGCAGTTTGACAAACTTCTGCTTCTCTTCTGGCGTGCAACATTTTCCAATGTTCACAAACTGCGGGTGTTCTACCGAACCTAAATTGACCGGTTCGGTTTCTGGGGATGAGTCAGGATCATCTCGCCTCTTCTTTTTCACAAAACGATCATGCCTGTCGAACAGATGCTCCAGAGAAACCAGGCCCTTTGGAATTTTATTTCCTTTGAGCTGACATATGCCGTCGTTCCCTTCGGATTCATCGTCTTGATTGGTGACTGATTCACGACAAGTGGAAGTAGATCCTTCAAAGTGCAATTCTTTAAAATTTTCCACCTTCTCTAGAAAGGCAATGAGTTGATTATCATCGTTGAACACTTGCCAATGCTGAGAATTGTCTGGCACGCTCGGGCGGAAAACCACCTCAATGGTGTATTTGTTTGTTTTCAAACCTGGGTGAGGGAGCATGAGGGATGCTGAAATAGCCAATGAATCAGCCATGTCATTTTGAGCTCTTGGAATGGATTCAATTGAAAAAGCATCAAACTCTTCAATGTTGTCCCACACTGCATTACGGTAGTGCCTGAGCCTCTCATTCTTCACTTGATATATCCTCCTAACTTGATTCACGACTAGCTCTGCATCACCTTGTACTCTCAGATTTTTGATCCCTCTCTCTCTTGCTGCCTGCATGCCAAGTAACAAAGATTCATACTCAGCAGTGTTATTCGTATTAAAAAACTGCAACTTGAAAGAGAGAGGAATAATCTCCTCTTCGGGAGATATTAGCACGGCTCCGGCACCACATCCACTGGTTGCGCAGCTGCCATCAAACTGCAAAGTCCAGATCTTATTAAGATCTTCTTCTTGAGCGAGAACAACCATTTTGTCAGACTCGGTAGACAAGAAATAGTTCCCCATCCCTGATGATTCGAAAAGAATTTGAGCTTTGGGGTCCTCAGAGTTAGTAACCAAGTACTTCTTTTGTGATTCTGGCTCCAAAGTCTGCATTACACCTTTGACGGGGATTCTAGCCTTAGACCAGTCCATATGAATTTCCCCACCAACTTCGCTGCAAAAACTTCTTCCCAGCAAAATTCCGTAGGCTGCTGGAATGTCAGCAACGAGGACGGTCATCTTTACTCTCTTCTCTGGGAACGCCGCAAATGCAAATTGCGCATCTTTGATTTGACCAATCAACGGAACCTGCTTGGTTTCCAAGGAATAACATCTGCCAAAAGGCTTGGTAAGGGTGAGGCCCAAAGCATGGGTGACTTTTGCCGGCATGACGTTATCAGAAGCTCCCGAATCAATTATGCAGTTACTCAACTTGTGACCATTGATTAGGAGGGAGAGATAGAAAGGTTCTATCTTGCCTGATGCAGATGTTGAGGCAACATTTATGTGGGATTCAGGAGGAGTGGAAAGGATTCCTTTTGGGGAAACCTGATTAGATATAACAGCTTGACTTTGAATATACTTAGTCAATCTTACAAGCTGTTCGGGATTTGACTGAAGGTACTCGGCTTCAGACATTTGGATCTTGGTCTTTTTAGCATGATCTATGATATCAAATGCGGCCAAGGGTTGCGCTGGTGAAGGAATGAGTCCCTCACTTCGTGATGGTGGAGTAGGATTACTGGTCTTGATAGGAATATGAGAGGGCTGATTTGGAGGAGAGATGGGGGGAAAAGATTTCCTTGTAAAAGACTTAACAGGGAGTTGAGTAGGAAGAGGATTACCTCTTTTAGCAATGGTTGGAGGCACGTTTGACACGGCCTTCTCCTTCTGCACATGGGCAGCGACCTCTGCTTCTTTTCCTTGCAAGCGGGTAAAAACAGCATATGATTGTCCGCTTGCATAGCCCTGGGTACCCTCTTCTTCATCAGATTCCTCCTCATCAAATTCCATATACCTGATAGTAGAGTCGCCAGTCGGCTCACCAACGTCTTGATCATCTTCGCCTTGAGATGAAGGTTCTTCATAATCTTGTTCCTCTTCTTCGATTTCGGCTAGAGCGTTGACCGGAGGAGCCTCAAGCGCCAACCGCGGAGCAGTTGCGGGTAAGCGCGGCCTTTGAGGAACATTGTTGGAAACGAAGTTCCTCCATGGAATATCCCGGTATGAGGAACTGGGAGAAGCTTGGGCCAACTGCTTCTTTAATGCAAGTAAGTCGTTCGCCATCTTTTGAAATACCGGATCAGACGAAGTAGTGGGAGAAGGGTCCGAAGATTTAGGCTTGGATGATTCCTTTTTCAATTCGCCAGATATTATCAAATTATCTTCTATTCGAATGGCAGCGGCCTGGGTGAGAATCAAGGTAGCCACTCGCTCTTGCAGGAGTAAGAAACTTACTTTCAAGCTCATAGCGTTCACGAAGAAACACTTCTGATTTTCCGGTGTTGGAAGCATGGCAACAGGGACACGGTTGATTAATGCATTGAACCTGGCGATAAAATCGCGCATGGTCTCATTGGCCTCCTTCTTCAGGTGAGTGATCTGTGATAACAATGCAAATGCATCTTCTGAAGGCTTGTACCTGTCTTCAAAAGCATCCCGCAAGGTGGCCCAACTGGTAATAGATCCGGCCGGCAAATGCTGAAACCATTCAGCTGCAGGTCCTTGTAGAGTTTCCAGAAAAAGGTGAACCAACACATCCTCATGAATTACATCTAAGATACTGCACGACATGATGAATGCAAATATGTGTGAATCCGTGCTTTGGTTTCCGCTCCCGTCGAATTTGGGAAAATTCTTTCGGTTTCCGTGAGGGAGCGCGTGAACAGGATGTGGTAATGCGAGAGGACCCATAGCATTTCCCCATGGCACCGCCATCTGGACAGCTGGAAAAAGAATACGGGCTGGGAGTGCGGTTCCACTGAGCAATAAAGCACTGCAAAGGGATGTAGAGGCTCCTTGTGAAAACCGGCTCTTCCGTGGGGGTGAGGCGCTTCTGGTTGACCTATCAGCTGAACTTAGTGATGAAAAGCGCGCCGGTGCTACACTAAAATTGTGCTTTTGAAGCCGATCGAAAGTAGGATCGACTTCTCCACGAGCTCACCTGCCACGTGTAAATGGCTCACCTGCCAGCGTACCTTCCAGATCTGGAACGCTGTGGTGCAGATTTAAAATTTATTTTTGGTTGTACTTGCTGATTTTCTGGTTTTTCTGACAAAAACCAGCAGCATGTACTTTTCTAAATATTTAAAAACTATCCTCTTTTAAAACCGATTGCGGTTAATGACAAATAACAGCGAGGATAAAATGACAGTGAAGATTAGCAAGCTAATTTTCAGATCTAAATTTGACCTTTTCAAAGAGTTAGAAATTTTTTGATAAACAGTCAAAAACTTAGATCTACGGTAAAATACAGGTCTTTATAAAAACTCAGTGAACTAAAAATATTCAGCTAGGCCAGATCTATGGATCTCAGAAGAAAATTTTCAATTTGGAGCACCTTTGCAAAATTTTGGATTTTTAATAAAAAGTTCAAGTTTGCAAACAGGCAGCGATTTTTCTGATTTCTCTGATTTTCTATCCTACCACCATCATAGATCTGATAGATCTGTTCGATCCCCAGCGGAGTCGCTAAAAACTGTTGGTCCGAAAATCTGTCGCTTGGGCAGATCTATGGATAGACGAGCCAACAGTGCGCAGGGCATAGCCCCTCTTTGAGTCAGCAAAGTGAAACTGGTTTATTGCTATTCTACCAGCAGGAATCTGTGCAAGTCTCACAATATTCCACCTTCGGGGGTTTGGGATCTCATCCCAGTAGGATGTTTCCGACTGCGACAAGAAAGGAAAGAAAGAGAGGATAAAGGAAGAGTCAGGTCCGAAGGGAGAAAAGAAATGAATTCCAAAGCAGAAAGGTCAGAGGGTTTATGTTTTGGGATTGGTAGTAAACAGAGCCAAACCTACTTACATAAACGAGCAAAGCAATACTGATGAATAAATGACAATAAAACAGAAGTAAATTCAACAGAACAAACACACAGATCTAACGTAAGAAAGATCCAATGCAAATAACACATGTATTCAGCACAAAGTCTAAATATTGTATTAATAATTCTTTCTGTTACAAAAATCTCAAAGTCTTTTCTCCTTACTTCTATTTTTTCATCTGAAAGATATTCACTCATCACACCACAACAAGTATTGGGGTATTTATAGAAGAAGGAGAGAAAGGAAGGCAAAAAGGAGCCAACCACCTATTCACAAAGATATTTACAAAATATCTACAAGGATATACAAAATATCTTAAAGTCATGTTGACTTTTGACAACTTGATGGATGACATCATCTCATGGTGCAACATGGATGATGTCATCATTTGTGCCAACATACTTAGATATTTACAAAAAGAAAGTCGAAGAAGAGAGAGAAGAAGAAGAAGCCACTATTCAATCATCATCTTGCGCCCGAAAGGGAGTAGCCTGCTTTTGTTGCTCAGGTGACGAGATGTGGAATTGAGCGCGGTATTCCATGAACTTGCTGATCATGGGCCCTAGTTGATCCTAGGTGGATGGGCCTATTGGAACATCCTCTTCTGCTTCTTTCTCTGGATGTGAAATTGAGCCAGAGTTATGAACTTGTTCTGGGTGTTGATCCTGGAAGGAGGATCCTTTTCAGGAGCTTCCTCTTGAGAAGTGCTGGATTCACCCTCTTTACCTTTTCCTTTGCCTTTAGGCTGCTATTTTGATCTAGGAGGTGCGTTACCCAACGGAGAGGTTGTGAAATCGACCCTAAGGTAGATGAGTCCGTTCATTCGGCACCAATGCTCTGTTCTGCGCAGAGTTTCCTTGACCCTTTCCTCAATTGTCTAAGGTGCTTTGTTTCTATCAATTGCCGCAAAGGCCAGGGCTTCGTCCCCACCTTATATCAAGATATACTTGATCCACTTCCTCCTCAGTAGTTTGGTAGCCTTTGGGGATGATGGCTACCCTGTATTGGATGATTTCTGCTAATGCCAAACGAGAATGGTCCTTCCTCCTGAGTTCCACCTCATGATATAGGTCGCTGTATATATCCTCGATCTGAGGGATGTGGATTGGATCGAGCTTAGCCCTTGGCAGATCAATTCCTCGGGTCCTTGAAGGTGGGTCTTGCTGGGAAGTCATGTTTCAAATTGAGCAGCTCGTAGCTCTTTGCAAACATGTCTTTTATCCTTGCTGATGAGAAAGACATGTATATCTACCCACTGTGAGGGGGAAAGGAGTTCCACCCTTCTTTCTTTTCAAGGCACTTCTCATGGTAGGTGATTAGCTTTCTTGATAGCTCCAGCAGAATCAACTTGGGTCCAGTCATACCTTGGCAGTCTAGTTGGCTCTCCCAAGAAGTTAGCTGCCCTCAGATAGGTGAATGTGGGGAATTGGGTGAACAGGGCCCCCCATTTCTCGGTGGCTGTCACTATGCTCTTGGTCGTGCGACCGTAAGTCATATTTGGCCTCAATAGGCAGATGATGAAGTAGAAAAATGCATCGTTGATCTTGGTAAATTGAGGGATGCTATTTTCCAGCCTCAATTCTGGATAGTATTCATATATTTTGACCTGGGGCCAAACCCCACTCTGCATCAGAGCTGGATAGTCCCTTTCAGAAGCTGCAGCATAAACAACATAGGAATTCATGTAGAATCTTCCCGTTGTGGGGAATTGTTGCAGCTGTTCAGATATCGTGCTGCTTATAATTTCTGCCCATTCGAAGCGTTGATCAGGCACATTTTTGTTCATGGTTTCTAAATACCGCAGCATCCATTTGTGGAAAAAGTGGGCGTCAGGAAGCCCAAACACCCTGCTCAGGAACGTGATGGTGTCACTGAGCTCCTCTGAAAAATCACTGCGGTGAATGATTTGTGGCCAACGGGTCACTACCTTTTTATTCTTCAGATAGACTTCGTTCATCAGCTGCATGCACTGATCTTCATTGTCGTCCCATGCCTTGATGCAATCTCCTTGGCTGACGGCCACAAAGTGCCGGTGATGAGGAATGCTGAGAATTATCTCAAGGTGGCGGGCAGTGAGGTTGATTACGACCTCGCCCTTCTCATTTACGACACACCTTGTGTCTTTATTATAGCACCGGGCAACCACCATCATGAATTCATTGTTAACGGCGCTGATTGGGATTCCCCCAGCAAAGTGCAGGGCACTGCCTATTAGCTTGTCCATCCACGGACTTCTTGTGACCTTCTGAGTCCTGACCCAGAATTCCTCCAAATCAATATGACCCAACTCTGAGTCTCTGATGTCCAGGTCACACTCGGCCTGGGAGTCGGGCATTCTGACCCTCTGATATTTATACTTCATTTCTTCCTCTGTGAGCTTGGCCTTGCCTTTGGATTTGGTAGGCCTCTTGCTTGATGTTGACATATGTTCTTCTGAGTTTAATTGTTGATCTGCAAGAATAAGACGTGAAACCCAATCGAAGAAAGCCGTGTCAGGTGCTTGATTTTCCATTGAAATGGTGACAGAAGAAAGAGATAGCAATTTTAAGGCCTCGGGGTGCATGGCGCATAGATATTGCAAATTACATAGCTAAATGGGTAAGGCGCACAGGAAAAGGGGGTTGTAGGAGATAAATCAGCGCCAAAGGGCACATGGCGCATAGAAACTGCATGGTGCATTTTGTGTTGTTGTAAGGACAAGTGCGCCTGCGCCATGTGCATGTATTTTGTAAAATGTGCATGTATCTTTCATGTTGCATGGCGAATCTTTCATGTTGGTCAGTGCGCCAAAGGCGCATATATGAGTTTGTGTAACATGTGCTTTTGGCGCGCTTAAGGGAACTTGGCACGGCGCATGGAGGGTCTGCACAACATGATGTTGCTGCGATGAGGAACGCGCCTGCGCCTTTATAGCTTAGAACTTGGCGCATATGAAAGAGCTATTGTACATGGATGCTGGGTGCACCAAAGGGTGCAGGAATTCTTTATGTTGTATCCAAGTTTGATGCTCCAAGGGGCGCATGGGAAACATTTACAGCATGCGAGGGAAGTGCGCCATGAGGGCGCATCTTATTATGATGTAACAGGCGGGGAAAGTGCGCCATTGGCTTGTGTATCTTTCATGTTGCAAGGGCGACAGATGCGCCGAGGGCGCAACTGTTTTTAATGTTGCATGGTGAGCTCATGCACCAAAGGAGAAAATAGTTTTCTTTTTAGTTTTGATCTCTCTTAGAGGTGTTTCCACATATGGCTTAGCTTTTATAACAAGGTTCATTGTAGGATATGAAGAGGTGCTATACCAAAAGGGTTTTCAAGCTATCATTTTTTAGGACAGAGATTCCTCTTCCAGCAGATCTGGAAAGAGGAGGGAATGTGGAAAGGTAGCAAGGGGGGGGAAGAAAACTCATAATCTATTCTTTTCAATCCATACTGAACCAACCTAGCAGCCAAAAACTACAAAAACAAAACGCATGAAAGACAGAAGGCCACTTACCTAGATATAAACGATGAAAAAGCGTGAGAACAGGTCCACAAATCAATTCAAAAGCGATGGGGCTGGTGCGCTAACAAGCTCAGAGAAAAATTACATGTTTTGCATTGGTGACAATGACATTGCAAACGCGCCTATTTATAGGTGAGGCAGCAATAAATGTTCCACCAACTTTTTAAAAGGGCGCACCAAATGAGTTGTCGACATGAGAAAACAGGCACCCTTTGGCGCACCGAAAGACTTTTCAACATGAAGATATGTGCGCCTATGGCACACTGGAAGTGGTGTTGACAGAGGAAAATGTGCGCCTTTGGCACACCAAAAAGAGGCGAAACAAATGATCTGTCGACAGGAAGGCGCATGCGCCTCGGCGCACGCAGGGAAGCCTTAACAGGTAGAGGCGCACCAAAATGCCTGCTGACACAAGAAATCATGCGCCAAAGGTTTGGAAGGGGTGCATCAAAAGTTTATGTTGCATAGTCATTCTATGCGCCCGGCCAAAAAGACCAAAAAACGACTAAGTTCAAAAAACTAGATTTCCCGAGAAGGGATTTTGCAACGTTCTGAATGCAAGGAGTCCCTAACGAGGGATCGGAACAAAATTTCGGTATGGTTATTTGTAAAATTTCCCTTGCCAATTTTACGGGATAACAAAGAGTTAAGATCATGTCAATAAGGTTCTAGGATACTAGGGGAGAACTATCTCTGATAGGTAGTGACATGTTTGAAGAATCTCCCATGGGTAGCAAAGATAATAGGTCAGGTGAGGTAGACTTATCTCTTTGTGGAGGACAAGATGACGATGATTCTCTTGTGGATGGGAGAATAACAAGTGTTGATGGTTCAAAATGTTGGGAAGTAGATGATAACATGACATCGGTAGAAAGTGTGGATTCCTCCATGAGAGCAAGGGTAGAAGAGGGGAACTCCTTTGTGGGTGGAGGAGTGGAAGAGGTATGATCCTCTGTGGGTGGAGGATCTCATGCCAATATTTCCTCAATAGATGAAGTAGGTCAATTTTGACGAACAATTGGTGTGATATAAAAAACTGCGTGAACCTCACAGATGGTGTTGTCACTGGATGAAGGTTCATTATTTTGATTAGATGATGGTTTATGATTAGGGAATGTATATTTGAAGATGTGCAAATTCTGATTTGTTGGTGTGTTTGGGTTTTCTATGAAAAGGTCTCCATTGTATATCATCTCTTGAACAATGTTTTTAAAATTTATGCAGTTACCATCACTATGTCCTTTAACGTGATGGTAATTATAGTAATCATGCTCTTTATACCATGTGGGCATAGGATGAGTGGGATTGAAACCTGTATGAGGTTTTATGGGAGGAAGTGTAATGGCTCTAGATTTAAGAAGTTTTTCCAAGACCAAAGAATATGGTTCTCTGATCGAAGTGTACTTCCGCTGCTCCTGCCGAAGCTGAAAATCCTGAACAATAGAAATATTGGAAGAAGGTCGAGCCTGATTAGAAGGATGAGGTGGACCCACCTTGAGGACTACCACATTCACCAATCCTTTGGGCTTTGAATAGTTATTTTGGGGTTTTGAAGATGAAGAAGAATCATTTTATTTGAATGGGGTGTTCTTGTTTCGTAATTGGATCTTCTTTTCTTCAATGGCACAAATTTCCAATTTTCGGGCCATGGTGAATACTTCATCAAAGGTTCGGAAGGTTTGGACTTGTAGAGTTGGTGAGATGTGTCTGGCACAAGCTTTAGTGAACAACTGAATAAGTTCAGTCTGAGGTAGTTGGAATGTCAATTGGTTGATGAGACTCCACTAGCGGGAAACGAAATCTGTGATGGATTCATCTTCATACTACCGGGTTGAATAGAGATCAGTCATGGTGACTTTCTTGGTAACATTGATTGAAAAGTAATCTAGGAAAGCTTGGGCTACTTGATTAAAGGAATAGATAGAATGTCGAGGTATTCCAATGTACCAATCTAATGTTGGTCTTGTCAAGGACATTGGGAAAGGTTGTAGGAGTAAAGCGTTATCGTGGGAGATTAGGTAACACCCATGTTTGAATGACCACAAGTGTTGTTGTGGGTCTTCTTTACTATTGGAGCGATTGAATTTAGGCATTTCCCAATGCACTGGGTAAGGAAGAATGGGAATAGATGGATGGATAGGCTCATTATAGATTTCATCATATGTTAAAAAATTATGGGAGCTAAATATAGATGCTTCTAAGGTCTGCATTTTCTCCATCATCATTTTAATGAGGTTGTTAGTAGGTTGGGATGAATGGGTGCCCCTGCAAAAAAAGGGGGTTGATGCTGAATGTATAAGGTAGGTGATATGTTGGTGTATGGTGGTATTGAGTATGAGAACTACATAGGAGGAATAGATGTGGGTGGCACATAGCCAGTATAAGCGACCGATGAGGTTGAGGGTTGTTGGTAGTATGTGTAAGTGGGTGGGGTAGTCATAAAAACTCTATTGACAATCGGGGGTAAGGATTGCAGGATAGAGAGGACGAGGTTTTGGAAAGGGGTGAAAGTTACCGAAATTGGAGGTGGTTGTGATGCGACCCCTCTCCGTCGACCCTGCATACTGGTAAGTATAACCTTTTAGAACAACTTGAGAAGACGTTTGCTAATATTTCGATCTTAGACCTTCTCAAGATTCCAATGTACATAAGGACATCCTGTATCAAACTCTTCAGGGGGTCGGGAGTGCCTTTAGAAGTCGATCATGCGTACCTTCAAGCCGCGGATGGTCCGGGGTGGTAAATATTACACCAAGTGAGCATCTCACTTTCAACCATAGGGAGGTCGCTACCGAGAATCCTACACATAATCTTCCCTTATACATCGAGGTAGTTGTTACCTGTAGGAAAATCAGACGGGTGCTTGTGGATAACAGATCTAGATTGAACATCTGCACACTTAAATTAGTCAAACAATTGGGACATACAGAAGAATATCTTGAGTCCCATATCATCACTATCATCGCATACGACAGTGCGGAAATAGAGTCAGTAGGCACCATTACGCTGCCAATGGAGGTGGGCCCCACTTTCCATTAGAAAAAGTTTCACGTCTTAGACTTAGAACTTCCATATAATATGCTTCTAGGCTGACCATGGATCCATGCCATGTAAGCAGTGCCATCAACATTTCATCAATGCATCAAGCTGAGCATTAGGGACATACAGTAACAATACCAGGAGACTCAGATCCCTTTGCTCATTGTAGAGCTCTTAATAGCTTTGCACGAAAGGGTACATACGCATGTCCCTCCACAGATATAGCTGTCCCTCTTCATTATGAGGCCACAGAATCTCGAGTAGATTCAAATTCTCTTAGTTCTTGCACTCATGGGGCATCTACTTCAACATCTTCATTTAATTCATGGGAGATGAAAATTATAGAATATGGATGTGGGGAGTATAATGTACAACAAGTGCTCTTGGTTTCTGACCTCTCCTTGTCGCCCAAGACTAGAGGTTGACCCAACTACCACTTCAGGAGACCTAGAGAGGAACACACTATTAGGTCGTTCCTACTTGGAGGCTTGTTAGCTGAGGAAAAATTACTTGATCCACCTACTACTTGGGTCCCTGAGGACACTGAACCATCTTGTTATCAAACCCCAGAATATGAAAAATCTAGCAGAATGATGTACTCCATGGGCTACAAAGGCCTAGGATGTGGGAGGAATGAACAAGGACAAAGAGAACCAGTCCCTCTTCCACATTTCAAAACAGAAAGATACGTCATTGGGATTTGACCTTATGGGGCACACCCCAATGATCAAGATGTGACTTGTTCTGAGCATGAGGATAGCTCCGATTATCTAGACAGCGATACAGATTCCTATTGTAGCCAATATGAGGATCTGGCCTCCATGAACCTTTTCATGAATAACACTGTACTAACCATCACCCCCACTGAACCAACCCTTGACCTTGTATACCCCTCCCTTGTTGAATGGGACCAACAACGTCACGTGCCACTAGATTTATTCGAGAATGAAAAGGCTATTGCAGAGTTCATGGGCATAAGGGATACAATTCCCATTGGAGATAACAAGAAGGGTTTCTTTATCGACTTAGACACCTGTGCCTACTTCGGCGAGGAGGCTGAACTTTGTGGTTAGCAAAATTTAAAGAAAAGCGAGGGAAAGAGTTCTAAAGAAAATCCTCAGCAAAAATCAAAGTCCAAGTCACACAGTGAAAACCTCTTTGAGGCATTGGTTGACAAACAAATAAGAAAATCAAAGGACAAACAAAGTGACCACGCCAAGGATGAAAATCTCGTAGAGACATCCTTGGATGAAGATCTCAACCTACCTCCCGATCCTACGTGTATGGAGGATTTATCAAAATTATTAGTTGAAGAAACCATTGATGTCAATATTGGTACCGAAGAAGATCCCAAGATAGTAAAATTGGGAGCATTACTCTCAGCCAGAGAACAAAATACGTTCACTATGCTACTGCGAGAGTTTATTGATGTGTTCACATGGTCTTACAAAGACATGCCCGGCTTAGATCCAACTTTAGTCATACATAACCTAGTTGTGCACGTAGATGCTAAGCCTATCAAACAGAAGCTTTGAAAGATACACCCAAGAGTGGCCTTGTTAGTTAAAGAAGAGTTGGAAAGGTTGCTTGCAACAGGATTCATCAAGCCAATTGATTATTCTGAATGGATATCAAACATTTATTCTTGTCTAGAAGAAACCTATTGGTATCCGAATTTACACAGATTTTAGGGACATCAATAAAGCTTGCCCTAAAGATGACTTTCCATTGCCCAACATTGACATGATTGTTGACTCAATTTCAGAGTACGAAATGCTATCACTTATGGATGGTTTTGGGTTATAATCAAATTAAGATTGCTGAGGAAGACCAACACAAAACAGCTTTCACAACTCCTTGGGGCACCTTCTGTTATCAGGTGATGCCATTTGGCCTTAAGAATGTGGGAGAAACTTATCAGCAGGCCATGACAGTAAGATTTCATGATATGATTCATGACATCATGGAAGACTACGTAGACGACATCCTGGGAAAGTCCAAAACAAGAGAGGATCATCCTATCATTTGTGGGCATATCTTGAATGCCTGCGTGAATACAAAGTCAAGCTAAATCCAAAGAAGTGTGTCTTAGTGTGCTATCTGGGAAACTATTAGGCTTCATCGTGTCAAGATGAGGTATTGAGGTAGACCCTGCTAAAGTGTCTGCCATCACAGAAATGCCTCCACCTGAGAATATCAAGCAACTGCATATCTTGCAAGGGAAAATTCAAGCCATTCGCCGCTTTATCTCCCAGCTTGCAGATAAATGTCACTCACTCACTCATTTGCTTAAGAAGGACATCACTTTCATCTGGGGACCTAAGCAACAACAAGCCTTTGCTTTGCTTAAATAGTACCTGGCTAATCCACCTGTCCTAATGCCTCCCACTCCGGGAGAACCACTTTTGCTCTATATTTCCGCTACGCAATACGCTTTTGGTGCATTGCTCACCCAATATGACCTTATCCATAAAGAGAAAGTAGTGTACTATCTGAGTCGCACCCTCATTGCCTATGAACGTAATTATCCTCAGATTGAAAAGGCTTGCTTGGCTGTTGTTTTTACCTTTCAGAAACTTCGCCATTACCTGCTAAATACTAAGACCAAGCTCATATCCAAGGTTGACCCACTCAAGTATTTGTTGTCCAAACCCGCCCTCACAGGTAGAATGGCTAATTGGATCATTCTACTCAGTGAGTTTGATATAGAATTTGTCCATCAAAAATATTAATTAAAGGACAAGTACTTGCTGACCAGCTAGCGGAAGACCTTTGCAAAGCACAAAACCTTGAGTCTAGATCTGCCATATGCATCTTTGCTCTACATTGAAGAATTTGTCATATGACAGATACATTTTGATGGATCTTTTACGTTTCATGGTTCAAGTGCAGGAGTGGTCCTTATTACTCCTTCGGGTGATCCTATACCATAGGATTTCCACCTGGCCTTCCCGTGCACGAACAACATTGCGGAATATGAAGCACTCATTGCAGCGATGAAGCTAGCCATCAAGTGGAATTCAACATGTTAAGGTTGTAGGTGATTCACAGCTAATCATCAAACGTGTTAATGAAAAGTATAAAGTTAAGGATGAAAAGCTCATACCTTACAAGAAGTTGGTGGAAACTCTGAAGGAGTATTTTGTGTGCATTACCTTTGAGCAGATCCCAAGAGTGCAGAACAAATCAGTAGATGCTATGGAAACGGTGGGATCTATGCTACGTATTCCGCCAGGGAACAATGATATGCCATTTTTCGTAGAAAATCTACACCAGCCCGTGTATGACGTACCGGAATCTGCCTAGCTTGTGAGGTTGTTGGTCCCTATTCCCCGCGGTACGAACCCATTTTCACCTATCTTAAGGACAATACTTTCCCTCCCAATATCTCCCGTTCTGAAAAGTAAAGCTTGATTCGCCAGATAGCCCGTTACACCCTTTTAGGAGGTACACTTTATCGTCATGGCTACGATGGGAACCTGTTATGTTGTCTGGATGTGATGGAGTCAATCCAGGCAATTAAAGAAGTACACAAAGGAGTATGCGGAGCACATACAAATGGAGTGGTCTTGGCTAAGAAATTGTTAAGAGTAGGTTACTATTGGCCCACCCGACGGCAGGATTGCCCCGAGGGAGGGAGAATTAGGGGTGAAAAGGTGAAGAAAGGAAAGTGGTGTGTAGAAGAAATATGGATGAGGGGATGGAAAGAAGTGGAAGAAGAGCTTATTAACCTCTAGCCGCTTATTTGTTTGGAAACAAATTTGATGTCATCATATTGCCATTAGGAACTACATCATCGGTCCTTATGAAAAATATAAGCATACGACAAAGGTAGAATGCATGAAAAAGCCATACTACGACCAATTGGTCCATTGCTGAAAGACCAACTCCACGCACATACAATATGCCAATGCAAGGAGAAGAAAGGAAACAAAAAAAGGGGGTAAGATAACAGGGAAAAAAAGTATGAACGCACATAATCTTTTTAACCCCAAACAACGGTCAAGGACAGTTGTACAAATGTTTTGTTTCAGTGCTGAGAGATCACACAAGTTCGTGATGACGGAAAAGGGATAAAAATGATGCCCCAAGGCAAGGGGATACAGGCAAGGGGAACATGAAAATGGACACGGGGGGTCCATGAAAAAGCATTTGTGAACGAAACAGACACCAGCAACCAAAGTGCCCCAGAGTACAACGAAGCAAGCAACTAGCTTTTGTGAATGGTTGTGGAATTAGTGATCCGCGAGTCGTATTATCGGGGAGAAGATGTGAGACAAACCAACATGATATGGAGAAAATACCATGCGCAAGACACAAGTTTCAGCCGTAAGAAGCAAGTTACCATTTTGTAGGGTGTTTGACTTTTAGAATTTTTTGAAAAATTTTGCCTTGTTTGTAGATTTTTTTGAGATATATATATATATATATTTGGGTGTTGTTTCTCGAAAAAAGGTTCTATTGTTTTTATGTTTTTCTCGAAACAATTTTCTATGTTTTTGTGTTGTTGAAACAATTTTCTATTGTTTTGGTTTGGAAACAATTTTATATTGTTTTTAGGTTTTCTCAAAACAATGTTCTATTGTTTTGTGTTTGTGAAACAATTTTCTATTGTTTTTTTGTGTTTTTGAAACAATATTTTCTATGTTTTTGGCGTTTTGTGAACAATTGAATTCACTAACAACATGGCTGAGTATGAAGCCCTCATCTTGGGTCTCTAAACTTCCATCATTCTCAGTGTCTAAATTCTCGATATATATGGTGATTCCAAACTTATCATCAATCAAATCAAGGGAATATATCAATGTAAAAATGAAGTACTTCAAAATTACAAGGACATCATTGACTTTATTCTCAAGGTATTTAATTAATACACCATCCAAACCATCCCTTGTTCATCCAATCACTTCACAGGCACCATGGCATCCCTTGCATCTCTCATCCCTTAGATAAAAAAAAATCCAAACTCTTCATCGTTATTCATTGTATCGATCAACCATATCATACTAATGAGCTTCATTGTATCAATTTCATTGACACCAATCAATCTGATATGTAATATACTCATATCTTTGAATATATTACACAATCCAAAATCCCCTTTGAACTATCTAAAATGGTAGGAGGTTTTTTCCTTCAACGTGCTAACCGATATGTTATCCTTGGAAGCATCCTCTACAAATGTGGGTTTGATGGCATTTTTACTATGATGCCTTAAATCCCATGAATCTATCTATGTTATCCAAGAACTCCAAGATGGTATATGTGGTGGAAATTTTAGCAGCTTGGCCATCACGAATCACGTTATTCAGATGGGTTACTATTGTCTCACCTAGAATCAAGACTGTTGTGAATATTTCAAAAAGTGCGTTAAGTTCCAGCAGCATTCCAATCTATCTTATATCCCTATTCATGCCTTACAACTGGATCAAGATCTTTGGCCTTTCTCACAATGGGGACTGAAACTCATTGGTCTCATCAATCCATGATCCTCTCAGCATCATCACTCCATCCTTACCACTACCAAGTACTTCACCAAGTACGTGGAATCCATTCCACTTGCATCTACCAAAGCTAAAAAAATCTTCGACTTCATCTATAAACACATCATCTATAGCTTCAGAGTTCCTCATAAAATCATCACGGACAATATAAAGTCCTTAGAAACACATATATTAAGAAGTTTTGTGACTCCTTTAATATAAATCTTAACTTCTCTTCTCCTTATTATCCTCAAGCTAACAGCCAAGCCGAATCCACTAACAAAACTCTCTGTAACATTCTTTCCAAAGTTGTTGATAAAGTAGGTCGAGATTGGCATCTTCATATCCCATTTTCCCTTTGGGATTATTGGACTAGCATCCGCACCTCTATGGGTGCTACTCCTTTCTCTCTCATCTATGGATCCAAATCCATTATTCCTATCAAAGTTAAGATCCCATCCTTACACGTTTCTCTTCATGAATTCATCTCTAATGAGGACTATTGCTAAGAGCGCATATCCTAACTTTAATTGATAGACGAGTGTCTCTTATTCACTCACCAAAATTATCACATCTATCAAGAGTGAATCAAATGTGCCTAAAACAAACATCTAAAAGAACATGACTTTAACATTGGTGACCTTGTCCTCAAAGAAAATCAAAATGTCACTACTCTAGAGAGGAGCCAATGTGGAAAGTTTTCTCTAAAATGGATTGAACCATATATTATCATGCATAAGTATGGGTCCGAGGCCTATCTTTTAACTTCACTAAATGGTAAATCAGAAATATAACCTCTCTGTAGACACCTATAATTACGCCCAAGCAATTTAAATACTTAAATTGTGCTAATTATCCCCTTTCTCGCAAATCAACGACATATCGTCAAAGGCACTCATTTTCCCTCATATCATCATTAATTAATTACACTAAGTTAATTAATTAAGTTGCTTATCCAACAAATACCCTAATTAACGACCTTCCGTTAATAAATCACCCCTTCTACCTAGACTAATTAATTATTATTAATTAATTAGCTTTCCATTCCATTTAACCAATAAATCAATATTTAATTGATTTAATCCCCTTCTAATAGCCTAAATCACACTAATATTCCTCTAATTGGCTTCTATAAGCTTACACCTACCTATTAATTAATCACCTTTGATTAATTATAATACCCCCAATTCCCATGACTTGCTAAACATGTATTAAACCCTTCTAAAGTAAGGTTACCTTTAATAAAGAAACCTTATCCATTCCTAATCATGTTTTACCTTTATCCCACATTCATGAGAATGTGTTGAATCCTTTATCCTTTGGGCTATATAAAGAGCCCTCCACCTACCTTTTTACTCACACCTAAACTTTCTAAGAGAGCAAATGCAAAGCATATAGCAAAGAGACTAAGAGCTTGCACCTTGCCCTTTTGAGATTTCATCATCTTGAAGAGTTAAGCCTCTTTCTTAAAGTGCTTGGGTCATATGGGAGGTGTCAAAAGGGTCTTGTAGCCCAACTTTGATTAGCCCCCATTCCTAGGTTCTTGGAGCATTAAGGACAACTATTTTGATAGCATTAATTAGTCTAGGTAGAAGGGGTGATTTATTAACGGAAGGTCGTTAATTAGGGTATTTGTTAGATAAGCAACTTAATTAATTAGCTTAGTGTAATTAATTAATGATGATATTGAGGGAAAATGAGTGCCTTTGACGATATGTCGTTGATTTGCGAGAAAGGGGATAATTAGCACAATTTAAGTATTTAAATTGCTTGGGCGTAATTATAGGTGTCTACATTTTCCCCTCTTTGGGGTGGCATAAGTGATGCCACTTCAAAGATAGTAGACAAAAGAGATTTTGAAGAGATGGAAGAAAAATTAGTAGGAGGGAGAGATGCCCCCTCGAGTGTCGATGGGGTGATAGAAGAACTCGATCGACGATCGAAAAAGGTGAGAAGTAGGCAGAAGAATGGGGACGAGGGCAGGATGCCCCGAGGAGAGGGAGAATTAGGGGTGAAAGGGAAGTGGTGTAGAAGAAATATGGATGAGGGGAGAGAAGAGCTTAACCTCTAGCCGCTTATTTGTTTGGAACAAATTTGATGTCATCATATTGCCATAGGAACTACATCATCGGTCCTTATGAAAAATATAAGCATACGACAAAGGTAGAATGACATGAAAAGCCATACTACGAACAATTGTCCATTGCTGAAAGTACCAACTCCACGCAACATACAATAATGCAATGCAATACGAGAAGGAAACAAGCTCATATAACAGGGAAAACAAGTATGAACGCACATATCTAACCCAACAACGGTCAAGACAGTTGTACAAATGTTTTGTTATCAGTGCTGAAGAGATCCACAAGTTCGTGATTGACGAAAAGGGATAAAAATGATGCCCCAAGCAAGGATACATGCAAGGGGAAATGAAAATGGACACGGGGTCCATGAAAAGCATTTGTGCGCAACGAAACAGCACCAGGCAACCAAAAGTGCCCCAGAGTACAAACGAAGCAAGCAACTAGCTTTTGTGAATGGTTGTGAATCTAGTGATCCGCGAGTCGTATTAATTGGGGAAGATGTGAGACAAACCAACATGATATGGAGAAAATACCATGCGCAAGACACAAGTTTCAGCCGTAAGAAGCAAGTTACCATTTTGTAGGGTGTTTTACTTTTTAGGAATTTTTTTGAAAAATTTTGCCTTGTTTTTAGATTTTTTTGATATATAGATATATATATTGTTTTTGTTGTTTTCTCGAAAAAATGTTCTATTGTTTTTGTGTTTTTCTCGAAACAATGTTCTATTGTTTTTGTGTTGTGAAACATTTTTCTATCGTTTTTGTGATTTTTGAAACAATTTTCTATTGTTTTTGTGTTTAGTGAAACAATTTTCTATTGTTTTTATGTTTTCTCAAAACAATGTTCTATTGTTTTTGTGTTTTGTGAAACAATTTTCTATTGTTTTTGTGTTTTGTGAAACAATTTTCTATTGTTTTTGTGTTTTGTGAAACAATTTTCTATTGTTTTTGTGTTTTTAATAGTTTTCCAAAGCTATGTGCAGGTAACCAAGAAAGCATGGATGCCCCCAGCGTTAGGTGGGGAATATACAAGGGCAGAAGCCACGCGCTTATGAACAAGAAGGTGAAGTCGTTGAGTTGCCCCCAGCATAAGATGGGAAATAACGAAAGACCACGTCCCTTACAGACGAATAGAAGAAGGCAAAGCCGGATCAAGGCTGGACTAGATGGTGTGCACAAGGAAACTCGAAGGTAGAACCAGGTCCAGGAAAAAGACAACTACCCTTCTAATACAGAATGCTTGTGAACAACAAATCCTCCCGAGGCACTGGAAACCGGTTTTCACCCAAGGACTTGTCCAAAGTGCCACAATTGCGTGGTTTTCACTAGTGGACGACCTGTTTTCTCTCTCTTTTTTTTTTTCTTTTTTTGATTTTTTTTTTTGATGTTTTTATATTTTTTTGTGATTTTTATGACTTTCTTGTGCCATGTTTAGGCATAAAACCTCTTAAGATGCATGGCATTCATGGGCTCCCGGAGCTCATCACCATTGGGTGAGCTAACTTGTATGCCCCTGTGCCATACTTGGCAACTATGACATAGGGTCCTAACCAGTGTGGTTCGAACTTCCCTTTCTTTTCTCGCTCTGCTCTAGTGTTGAACTGGTTCTCCTTCATAACTAAATCACCCACCTCAAACTGGCGAGGGATGATTCTCTTGTTGTAGTTACGGGAGATTCTGTGTTGATATACTTTCAGGTGATTAAGAGCGTGAATGCGCCTCTCATCCAGGAGCTCTAACTCAGCCAATCTTGCCACTCGGTAATCTTCATCCTTATCCAAATAGCCCCGAAGAGAAATTCAGATGGATGAGAGTTCAATCTCTAAAGGGATGATAGATTATGTCCCGAACACGAGGGAATATGGCGTCGCACCCGTAGGAGTGCGAATTGATGTTCGGTAGGCCCAGAGGGCTGGGTGGATTTGTAGGTGCCAGTTTCGACCAGTTTTGCTAACCATCTTCTCCATTATCCTTACCAAAGTCTTGTTTGTTGCCTCAGCTTGTCCATTACCCTGAGGGTAATATGGCATGGACCATTTCAATCTGATTTGGAACCGTTGGCAAAGACCTTTCACAGTTTTGTTCTTAAATGACTTCCCATTATTTGTGACAATGGCTGCAGGGATACCATATCGGCAAATAATGTGATCGATGATGAATTTAGAAATCTGTGCTCCTGTGACATAGGTTAAAGGGACAGCCTCCACCCATTTTGTAAAGTATTCTGTAGCTGTGATGATATGTGTATGACCATCAGATGAGGTAGGAGTAAGCTTCCCTATTAGATCAAGTCCCCCACTTGGAGAATGGCCACGGGGTAGTGATTGGTTGCAATGGTTGCGATGGAGCATGGATGAAATTTCCATACTTTTGGCATAGCACACATTTTCAAACATAATTACAACAATCAATTTCCATGGTGGGCCAATAGTAACCTACTCTTAACAGTTTCTTAGCCAAGACCATTCTGTTTGTATGTGCTCCGCATACTCCTTCGTGTACTTCTTTAATTGCCTGGATTGACTCTGGCACATCCAGACAACGTAACAGATTCCCATCGTAGCCACGACGATAAAGTGTACCTCCTAACAGGGTGTAACGGGCTATCTGGCGAATTAGGCTCTGCTTTTCAGAGTGGGAGATTTCGGGAGGGAATGTACTGTCCTTAAGATAGGTGAAAATAGGTTCATACCATGGTGAATGGGGACCAACAACCTCACAAGCCAAGCAAGATTCTGGCATGTCATACGCGGGCTGGCGTAGATTTTCTACGAAGAATGGCATATCATTATTCCCTGGTGGAATACAAAGCATAGATCCCACCGTTGCCATAGCATCTGCTGATCTATTCTGCGCTCTTGGGATTTGCTCAAAGGTAATGCGCACAAAATACTCCTTCAGAGTTTCCACCAACTTCTTATAAGGTATGAGCTCTATCATCCTTAACTTTATACTCATCATTAACCTGTTTGATGATTAGCTGTGAATCACCTACAACCTTCACATGTTGAATATTCCACTTGATGGCTAGCTTTATCCCTGCAATGAGTGCTTCATATTCCGCAATGTTGTTCGTGCAAGGGAAGGCCAGGCAGAAAGCCTGTGGTATAGGATCACCTGAAGGAGTAATAAGGACCACTCCTGCACCTGAACCATGAAACGTAAAAGATCCATCAAAATGTATCTGCCATATGACAGATTCTTCAATGTAGAGAAAAGATGCATCTGGTAGATCCAGACTCAAAGGTTCTGTGCTTTTTAAAGGTGCTTCCGCTAGCTGGTTAGCAAGTACTTGTCCTTTAATTGATTTTTGATGGACAAATTCTATATCAAACTCACTGAGTAGAATGATCCAATTAGCCATTCTACCTGTGAGGGCAGGTTTGGACAACAAATACTTGAGTGGGTCGACCTTGGATATGAGCTTGGTCTTAGTATTTAGTAGGTAATGGCGAAGTTTCTGAAAGGTAAAAACAATAGCCAAGCAAGCCTTCTCAATTTGAGGATAATTACGTTCATAGGCTATGAGGGTGCGACTCAGATAGTACACTGCTTTCTCTTTATGGCTAAGGTCATATTGGGCGAGTAGTGCACCAATAGCATATTGCGTAGCGGAAATATAGAGCAAAAGTGGTTCTCTCCGGAGTGGGAGGCATGAGGACAGGTGGACTAGTTAGCCAGGTACTGTTTAAGCAAAGCAAAGGCTTGTTGTTGCTCAGGTCCCCAGATGAAAGTGATGTCCTTCTTAAGCAAATGAGTGAATGAGTGACATTTATCTGCAAGCTGGGAGATAAAACGGCTTATGGCTTGAATTTTTCCTTGCAAGCTACGCAGTTGCTTGATATTCTCAGGTGGAGGCATTTCTGTGATGGCAGATACTTAAGCAGGGTCTACCTCAATACCTCGTCTTGACACGATGAAGCCTAATAGTTTCCCAGATAGCACACCAAAGACACACTTCTTTGGATTTAGCCTGACTTTGTATTCATGTAGGCATTCAAAGATACGCCACAAAATGATAGGATGTTCCTCTCTTGTTTTGGACTTTCCCAGGATGTCGTCTACATAGTCTTCCATGATGTCATGAATCATATTGTGAAATATTACTGTCATGGCCCACTGATAAGTTGCTCCCCGCATTCTTAAGGCCGAATGGCATCACCTGATAACAGAAGGTGCCCCAAGGAGTTGTGAAAGCTGTTTTGTGTTGGTCTTCCTCAGCGATCTTAATTTGATTATAACCTGAAAAGCCATCCATAAGTGATAGCATTTCATACCCTGCGGTTGAGTCAACAATCATGTCAATGTTGGGCAATGGAAAGTCATCTTTAGGGCAAGCTTTATTGATGTCCCTAAAATCTGTGCAAATTCGGATACTAATAGGTTTCTTTTGGACAGGAACAATGTTCGATATCCATTCAGAATAATCAATTGGCCTGATGAATCCTACTGCAAGCAACCTTTCCAACTCTTCTTTAACTAACAAGGCCACTCTTGGGTGCATCTTTCGAAGCTTCTGTTTGATAGGCTTAGCGTCTACGTGCACAACCAAGTTATGCACGACCAAAGTTGGATCTAAGCCGGGCATGTCTTTGTAAGACCATGCGAACACATCAATAAACTCTCGCAGTAGCATAGTGAACGTCTTTTGTTCTCCTGGGTGAGAGTGATGCTCCCAATTTTACTATCTTGGGATCTTCTTTAGTACCAATATTGACATCAATGGTTTCTTCAACTAACAATTTTGATAAATCCTCCATACGCGTGGGATCGGGAGGTAGGTTGAGATCTTCATCCAAGGATGTCTCTACGAGATTTTCATCCTTGGCGTGGTCACTTTGTTTGTCCTTTGATTTTATTATTTGTTTTTTAGCCAATGCCTCAAAGAGGTTTTCACTGTGTGACTTTGACTTTGATTTTTGCCGAGGCTTTTCTTTAAATTTTGCTGACCACGAAGTTCAGCCTCCTCGCCGAAGTAGGCGCAGGTGTCTAAGTCGATAAAGAAACCCTTCTTGTGATCTCCAATGGGAATTGTATCCCTTATGCCCATGAACTCTGCGATAGCCCTCGTCATTCTCAAATAAATCTAGTGGCACGTGACGTTGTTGGTCCCATTCAACAAGGGAGGGGTATACAAGGTCAAGGGTTGGTTCATTGGGGGTGATGGTTAGGACAACATTATTCATGAAAAGGTTCGTGGAGGCCAGATCCTCATATTGGCTACAACAGGAATCTGTATCGCTGTCATGGATATTAGGGGCCAAATTACCTCATGCTGAGAAGGAAGTCGCAATACTTGATCAAACAAATGACACTACATAAGGAGCGAATCACCAATGCCTTATCAATATGTTTTGATATTTTAACAAGCGGGGAATGCTTCCACTTCTGTACGCTTGTTCAATGATCCCAAAGTGGTAGGGCATAGAATACCCCTCATCAAGTGCCACGAAGAAACAAGATAGATTTTTCATGAGACAGGGGTTTGAACCTCCACAATACGAAGAGCTGAGTGAACCTTTAGGGACCCAAGAAGTACACAAACCAAGTCACATTTTTCCTCAACAAACAAGCCTCCAGGTAACCTTAAGCCGACCCAACTAGCTTTGCTTACTTTCCAAGTACAAAAAAGACACTGAAACAAGAACGTTCAAAAGTCAAAGCCTCTAGTCTTAGGCATCCAGGAGACTCCATCGAGAAAACCAAGGAGAAGAAGACATGGGGTACCATTGTGTACACGTACCCACTTCTCCCACTAGAGAATTTTCAATTGCTCACATGAATTAAGTGCAGATCTATGAAGTAGCATGCCTCATGAGTGCGAGCATACGAAGAGAATTTGCAATATAGGGGAGTATTCCATGGAAATACCAGATACGAAGAGGGACTATGCCCCTATCCTTTTGATAAGACAATGACCCTATCAACCCTTTCGTGCAAAGAAATTTGATATGCCAAAGCTTTGACAAATATAAAGGAAAAGGGCTCTGAGTCTCCTAAGGGATCATGTTAAAGTATGTCCCTACATGGCATGTCAAGAGGTGATGCATTGATGAAATGTTGATGGCATTACCTGCATCAGACATTTTTCCTAAGAGTCGGCCTAGGAGGTCATAGCATATGGAATGGTTTACGCAAGCTCTACCACGAGGATCAACTTTGTCTGATGGCAAGTGGGGCCCACCTCCATTGGCAGCGTAAAGATTCATGCTGACCTCTCTTTCCTCATATAACATATGAGAGTGATAGTCATGATATGGGACTCAAGATCTTGTGTGGTACAAAACGTATGTCCCAAATGAGACCTTCGACCAACTTCCTCCAAGCGATGGAGAGGGATCAAGCTAGATCCGCTATCCCCTTGCACTTTCCCGTGAGAAGTAGTTGGTCCAGTGGGTTTCAACTCCCTCAATCTCATACGGGAAGATTATGTGTAGGAATCTCGGTAGGGACCTCCAAATGCATTGAAAGTGAGATCCGCACCTTTGAGGAGCAATATTCGAGAAAGCGGATTCAAGGTATGAAAAGGCTCTCACTTGCCAAAGGCACCCTCAAAACCAAATCTAAAGATAACCAAAGTGTCAAACCCATTGAAAAGCCAAAGATCTTTAACAAAAACAAAAATGTGGTTGGAGACGGAATCACTGATTCCAAACGTGTTCAAACGGTCCAAACCAGTCAACCTTTTAAACTGACCAAGGGCCCAATTCAACCACCACCAAAGCGATGAATATTCACCTCCCTCAATGAACCGTTGTCTATCATACTAAAACAGTTGGATGTGGCCCACATGATGACCTATCCTACAACGCAACCATTTGATGACAACACTCCTAAACCCTTCATGGTTATAAGGAGCATGAATACTGTGAAATGCATCACGTTAAAGGTCATAAAACAGACAAATGTTTGCGACTTTGCCACTATATTCAAGACCTCATTGACAACGGGGAGATAGAGGGTGGATAACCCTAGCCACATGAAAACACCTAACGAGAAAATGGGGATTTATAAGGAACCATTCCCCAAGCATGATAAGTCGGAAAAGGAAAAACCGGATCGGGGAGAGTCATCCCAAACCTATAAGGCCACGAATTACTTGTATACCAAGAGAGATAACAATCATTACGATTCACTTATTATATGTATTCGCTCCCCTACTGACCGTGTCAATACCATCCGGATCAAGGGAAAGGACTGCGCTGCGGTAATAAGGCGTGCCCGCCTTGTGATTCCAGAACCCTCTCTATTGACCCCCACAAACTAGTAAATATAACCTTTTAGAACAACTTGAGAAGACACCTGCTAAGATCTCGATCTTAGATCTTCTCAAGATATCTAATGTACATAAGGACATTTTGTATCAAACTCTTCAGGGGTCGGGAGTGCCTTTAGAAGACACCTGCTAAGATCTCGATCTTAGATCTTCTCAAGATTTCCCCTTGCATGTATCCTTGCTTGGGGCATCATTTTTATCCCTTGTCGTCAATCACGAACTTGTGGATCTCTTCAGCACTGATAACAAAACATTTGTACAACTGTCTTGACCGTTGTTGGGTTAGATATGTGCGTTCATACTTGTTTTTCCTGTTATATGAGCTTGTTTCCTTCTCGTATTGCATTGCATTATGTATGTTGCGTGGAGTTTGGTACTTTTCAGCAATGGACAATTGTTCGTAGTATGGCTTTTCATGTCATTCTACCTTTGTCGTATGCTTATATTTTTCATAAGGACCGATGATGTAGTTCCTATGGCAATATGATGACATCAAATTTGTTCCAAACAAATAAGCGGCTAGAGGTTAAGCTCTTCTCTCCCCTCATCCATATTTCTTCTACACCACTTCCCTTTCACCCCTAATTCTCCCTCTCCTCGGGGCATCCTGCCTCGTCCCCATTCTTCTGCCTACTTCTCACCTTTTTCGATCGTCGATCGAGTTCTTCTATCACCCCATCGACACTCGAGGGGGCATCTCTCCCTCCTACTAAAATGGTAACTTGCTTCTTACGGCTGAAACTTGTGTCTTGCGCATGGTATTTTCTCCATATCATGTTGGTTTGTCTCACATCTTCCCCGATTAATACGACTCGCGGATCACTAGATTCACAACCATTCACAAAAGCTAGCTGCTTGCTTCGTCTGTACTCTGGGGCACTTTTGGTTTCCTGGTGCTGTTTCATTGAGCACAAATGCTTTTCATGGACCCCATGTCCATTTTCATTTCCCCTTGCATGTATCCTTGCTTGGGGCATCATTTTTATCCCTTGTTGTCAATCACGAACTTGTGGATCTCTTCAACACTGATAACAAAACCTTTGTACAACTGTCTTGACCGTTGTTGGGTTAGATATGTGCGTTCATACTTGTTTTCCCTGTTATATGAGCTTGTTTCCTTCTCGTATTGCATTGCATTATTGTATGTTGCGTGGAGTTGGTACTTTAGCAATGGACAATTGTTCGTAGTATGGCTTTTCATGTCATTCTACCTTTGTCGTATGCTTATATTTTTCATAAGGACCGATGATGTAGTTCCTAGGCAATATGATGACATCAAATTTGTTCCAAACAAATAAGCAGCTAAGGTTAAGCTCTTCTCTTCCCTCATCCATATTCTTCTACACCACTTCCCTTCTTCACCCCTAATTCTCCCTCTCCTCGGGGCATCCTGCCTCGTCCCCATTCTTCTGCCTACTTCTCACCTTTTTCGATCGTCGATCGAGTTCTTCTATCACCCCATCAACACTCGAGGGGGCATCTCTTCCCTCCTACTAATTTTTCTTCCATCTCTTCAAAATCTCTTTTTGTCTACTATCTTTGAAGTGGCATCACTTATGCCACCCCAAAGAGGGGAAAATGTAGACACCTATAATTACGCCCAAGCAATTTAAATACTTAAATTATGCTAATTATCCCCTTTCTCGCAAATCAACGACATATCGTTAAAGGCACTCATTTTCCCTCATATCATCATTAATTAATTACACTAAGTTAATTAATTAAGTTGCTTATCCAACAAATACCCTAATTAACGACCTTCCGTTAATAAATCACCCCTTCTACCTAGACTAATTAATTATTATTAATTAATTAGCTTTCCCTTCCATTTAACCAATAAATCAATATTATAATTGATTTAATCCCCTTCTAATAGCCTAAATCACACTAATATTCCTCTAATTGGCTTCTATAAGCTTACACCTACCTATTAATTAATCACCTTTGATTAATTATAATACCCCCAACTCCCATGACTTGCTAATGTATTAAACCCTTCTAAAGTAAGGGTTACCTTTAATAAAGCAACCTTATCCATTCCTAATCATGGTTTTACCTTATCCCCATTCATGAGAATGTGTTGAATCCTTTATCCTTTGAGCTATATAAAGAGCCCTCCACCTACCTTTTTACTTACAACCTAAACTTTCTAATGAGAGAAAATGCAAAGCATATAGCAAAGAGACTAAGAGCTTGCACCTTGCCCTTTTGAGAGTTCATCATCTTGAAGAGTTAAGCCTCTTTCTTAAAGTGCTTGGGTCATATGGGAGGTGTCAAAAGGGTCTTGTAGCCCAACTTTGATTAGCCCCCATTCCTAGGTTCTTGGAGCATTAAGGACAACTATTTTGATAGCCATGGAGCTTACTTAGGTCCATTCATTTATTTGTTGTTAGAGAATAGAGGAGTTTAGATATTTAGCATTGTTAGTTTTTAAAGTTTGTATTGATGAATGCTAGCATCTAACCCTTGTTTAATTCTTATCATGATGGTGTTTATGCTTTGTTTTAGCTAAATTGTAGAACTATTTTAGGTGGTAGTTCTTGCTTCATTTGATTTAGCATTAAGCAAAGTATACATGCACACACTCTCAATGCATTACACTTGTGGACTTTCTATTGTTAACGCACCTACCAACGTGATCTTAGTCACATTTAACGATTTATTTACCATCATTATCCTTTCCATATTTGATCGTAATGATTTGGAATCATATGTTCTACCATCACTATCCTATCGACGACCTTGAATATGGGCACCACGGCTCTGCTCATAGCATATTCCTTATGGACAAGTTCTTCCTTTTAGGTGGGAACCCAACAATCATTACATCCATCTCCTTCTTATCTACCTACGAGAACCATGATAATGGTCCCCATTTATAGCTTGTACACATTCCTTCCCCTCCCAAAGTGGTTTACTTGGCTATCCTCAGCTCTATCCTAAAAGTAAAAAAATATGGATGCTCATATCAAAAACAAACTACTCCCTCAAAGGACAACTTTTCAAATAAAGAAAATAATATCAAAATTATAGGTTGATCCCTCGAATGACAACTATCATGCATTCTATCCTACCATCCAAAAGTAAAAATTAAAAGTCAACATTCAAAGAAAAAATCCAATTGTAGACCACTCCCTCAAAGGATGGCTAGATTCTTATATCATGGGAGTAGTTTTCTTCTTGCATTGATCATCCTTTTCAAAATATCAAAGTAAAATGAAAAAATTAAAAAAGCAAGCATCCTAAGAAAGATTCCCACATCGATCATCTTTCCCATCAAAAGTAAACTTCACACATTGATCAGTTTGCATAATATTTCTCAGAGTTGGGGCATAGACCTAGGACACCCACCTAAGGAAAAACTATTTCCCCCATGCAAGCTACATAACAACCCCTTATTTTTTCTACAGTAGGTATACAAGCACACCTACCATCTTCCTCTCATGATCTTATATGTGACTAATTATTGTTAGTTATGTGTTAACACCTGTCATTAGCCGCAAGTGTATTTTTTTTACTACATTCATTTTCACGTTTTACCCCCAACCTAGTCCCAAAGCATCTATTCTACGCGTGCTCCTTGTTATGTTGTAAGTGTCCTTCTTATATTTGGGTCACCTTATCAAGGTCACATTTTATCTGTTTACATCATCTTATCTAATCTATATCCAGTCCATCACATTTAATCTAAAAAACATCACATAATATATAATCTAATCATCATTTCTAACATCTAAATCCATATAATCATGTAAAACATTTAAATCTGTCACATCATCATCTACATATAATCATATCTACCATCTAAATCCATCACATCAAATCATGTCTAATCTAACCATCATATATTTTCCATATCTAATCTAAATCCACCATATCAATTTCATACATCTAGTCTAAATCCATCACATCATTACCATGCCTAATCTAATCAATACATTACATCATAACATCTAAATCCATCTAATCATATCTAACATCTAAATCCATCATAGTTATTCTAATCTCAATCCTACCGTATCATATCTATCATATCATATCTACTCTAACATCATCACATCTATATATAAATCCATACATCATATCAACTAAATATATCATACCAAATACCTAAATCAACATCTATATCCATCTAATCATTTTCACATATGTTATCAGCTAATTTTGACTTCAAAAAATTATTACATAAAAATTTAATTTTTATTTTTTCAGAAGTGCCCTTTCTCATGGTTTATTACACTCATCATGATTGTTTTATTTTTCTGATCATTTTGGCCATCGTTTCATTCATTTTGGTTTGGTGGTCCTCCTTCTATGTTGTAAACTGTGTTTTAATTAATTGATTAATATTTAATTAGTATTTTACCTTTTTATTTAATAAAATCAAATTTATTAAATTTTAGGGGTTTAAATTAATAAATATTGATTTAATCCTCATAAAATTTTGTTTGACAAATTTGGGAGAAGCTTCTCATTTTCTCCACATGGGCATTTAATTATCGTGGGCATTTGATTGCCATGGGAATTTAATTGTTGTAGGCAATTGCAATTCCACTTCCATCATCCGAGAAGTGGGGAAGAAGACAGTTACAAGAAATTTCATAAGCAAGAGAAATTTAGAAGACAAAAAAGAAGGAAAAATTTGCAGGTGTCCAGAGCTAGAAGAAGGAAAAGCACATTCCACAGGTACTCCTTAAATTTCACACATAGACCTAACAAAGGCATTGGCTAGAGCCAGGAAACCTTGAAAGTTTCAGTTGGTTGTCTCCATTTTAGAATCACAAGCTTCAGAATCCATCCTTCATCATTTGCTCAAGACCATCCTTCTCTATGCAAAATGAAATCGGGCCAAAATCATTTTGTTCTACTGAATTCATGCCCATAGCCCGATTCAAGGTATGGTTTCGTTTCTAGTTTGTATGTAGGTTTTTAAGGGAGCTTAGGTTCAGTAACTTGCTTCTGGTTTGTGCTTAGAAATTATCCTTCTCACGAAATCAAACATTGCATGGCCCAACTCTCATTTTTGGATCGATCCCTGTACATTTTGTGCTCAGGACCGATCCATATAGCATGCACGAAGCTTGAGTTCAGAATAACGAGAAGAAGAATCAAGTTGGATTCTTTATTTTCTTCTTCATGTCGTATATTATTTATTAAAACTATTTTTCTTTGGTTTTATTGTGCCAGACAGGCCACGTATCGGTTGTCTACAGGGTCCACACAGGTCAAGGTAAAACATGCCATGCAGTTGTCAACACGTTTTTCCTGCCCAAGTAAAGGGGAACGAGCTTGGATAATAGTGAGGTATCATGAGAAAAATGTCGATCCATCACACGGGCTCAACACAAAATCTTTCTACTCAAGCACATAGGGCCAACAAACGTTATATGCCTCCATATTCAGGCATTGAACGGACGGATAAATGTCTCACCATTTCCGGAAGGAATCCACGTTTGAATGTGACAAGCAAGGAAAACACAACGAAGGAGTCGAACAACTCAATGGTGCCACCTTGCACATCAAACCGACCATGCACAGACCACAGTGGTAAACACAAGCCCAACACGAGACCGAGCTCGCCAACACAAAGAATCTGGTGATAGTTGATCTTGAGCCTATAGAAATGAGCTCAAAGTTTCAGTTTGCAAACTAAGCCCGACCCATTCTATTTCATCGGGTTTGAACTCAAGAATCGAACAATTTTCTATTTGCACCAAGTCTGGAGGTAGCTCGGTTTCCAAGGCCAAATTCATATCATTTTGGCTCGATTTGTAATTCGAGCTCAAGCTCAGTATTTCATTGTATAGCTCGATCTCGTACCCGAGATCGAGCTCATATTACTACTTTGTAAAAATTGTAAACCCAGGATTGCTCAACTCATAAAAAAATAAAATAAATGAGAGATATGTTTCCTTGCAATTATGGTGGTTTGGAGACTAAGACCTGACTCCTTCCCAACATGTTCTTTCCTTTTCTTTCCACTTTAAAAACTCATAATGGGAGAACGCTCTAACAAATCAACATTTAATTATGCATAGCAAGGGTTAATTCCAACATCTTCCATAAGCTCAACATACGATCACATTTTAGATAATAATATGGGCCATGTGGATATGATCTAATTTTGCAACAGAGTTAGGAGAGAAGGAAAAACTATTTTCTCAAAAAGGCTCTATCGCTGTGGCTTACCTCAACCAACAACATTTCCAGTTGCAATACAATGTCCTAAGTTTGTTTTGGCCTATATCGAACACTATGACCCTAAGCTTCGGGGAGTCTTTAACGATAGAAATGAAACCCTTCTTCTTAACTCTCCTGAACACATGGAGGAACTGTTGAAAGTGTCACTATATGAAGAAAATGTTGACATAATGCAAGAATAGACACAATAAGTTTGGGATGAAGATCCCTTGAGATGGTAAAAAATGGTAAATAAGAATTGGTTAGTTAAACTCAAAACTCACACTTCAAGGATACCCAAATAATTGTTTCATGTGGATTTTCATGAAGAAATAGGAGATATGATCACTCTCCTTAACATGGACTTTTGTATCCCTTCCACCAAAAATTTTCATCCTTGTATGTAAAAATTCATTTGTATCATCCTCGATGTGAAGATGTTTGTTGAATGGGTGAGTATTGTCAGCAACACTCTCCATAAGTAGTTTATTGAGGTAAAAATGACGGGTCACTTTTACATGACCTCATATTTGATCTATGTTGTAGCCAGGAGGAGAATATTTTCAAGGCTGAAAAACTAGAGGTACAATGGGTCCTGGTAAAAACAATGTTTTTCACTATTATCCACAACTTGAATTCAAGAATGGTTCTCACCATTTCCGGAGGGTAAATGATGCCTTCCTTTTCTATGTAATCAGATCACTAGGGATAAATCCAGAAGAAGGTTTTCAAAGGATGCCAAATCCATAATAGAACAATGGGGAACATGGTATATCTAGTTTCCTTCTTACTCTTATATATGGGTTATTGGTTTTGTGGGAGCTCCTTACGAATTCCCTAATTATGTCAGTGACAAATTGGCATTGATGGAACTTTCGCATCAAATTTTCAAAGTCCATTGTGGATAAACATAGAGAAGGAATTCATTTCCCAATTCAGATTGGGGAATATAAATGTCCAAGTTCTTGCAGTGCGGAACTTATGGAAAAATATTTTTCCCACATCACCATACATTCTTTCACAAGTAGGGATCCGTTTGATATTAAAGGGTCCATGGAAAGGGTCCAAGCACAAAGCAAGCATAAAAGACTATTAGGTAGGATGTGCAGATGACAGGGAGGTAAAACAATGTAGTAAATTATGGATTGAGAGATCCTCCTTTGACTCTTTCTGATAAAGGGATTGATCATATGGATCCTGCCTATGATCATATTGTTTTCACTCCACTACCTAGTACTGATTGGAGTAAAGGAGATGAAACGACTCTATATACCATGAATCAACATGTGTTGAGAAGAACTATGATATGGTACAAGAACCTAATAGCCAACCCTCTCCTGTTTCACCCACATATTTCTGAAATACAGAAATTACCAATAAGAGGAGGACTCACATAGAAAAAGTTGGTGCAAACCTCTTCATATCAGTCTCCACCAACATCATCACACACATCTCAGAGGTAAAGTCGGTGGTTAACAAAGTATCTCTCTTCAAAAGAAGCAGTGCCTCAAAGGTTAGTAAAGGATGTGCATCCTAAAGAAGGAAGAGAACATTTTTTGGGTATTTCTACCCCAAAATCATCTATCCACATCATCGATAGTTCCAATAGGCTCACTAAATGTCCAAGTCACCAATGTCATACAATTGAGTCTAAAAAAATCCAAGTGGTACATATATCCAATTCTTCCAAGCATCAAGGTGATGGGAATGCTCCACAAGAACATGATGGTAATCAAGAATGTGTTGTAGATGCCACTTCACCAAGGATTTAGGTTGCAAAACAATTGTCTACTAGTTTTTATCACGAGAAAAGTAAAGATGATATCTCTTCTAATTCTTGACTCGGTTGTGTCAAACTAATAAATGAAACACCTTCATGGGTTGATTTTGAAATAAAAAGGAGGAAGAGATTGATCAAAGTGGCCAAGATTTATTTAGAAGCTCTTTCTATCCTTTCCAATGAATTTGTGCCAAAAAATCCCAAGGTCTTCTCTAGGGTAGCTATTGATGATAACGGGAATAAATTTGCAGAAATTGCAGTTCCGACAACTGAAAAAGATCATGGAGACATGGAAATCACTGATTATGAAGTATCCAAAATAGCCCTCGGAAATACCACTTTTGAAAGTGATGTTTCCATGGTGAAATATTCAATGAAATATTTGCTTAAAAGGTTGGAGAGATGCAAATATTAAATTTCCCAACTCAAAGAAGAGAAGAATCATTTGATCTCATATGTTCAACATTTAATCAGTCTAATTGCGTCTTCTTTTCTTGTTCCAGAAACGATGGCCATCCCATATATGGAAATTCTCAATCAATCAAAGGATGTGATCACTCTAGGGCACACTGTAAGGTCTTGGGTTTCTGAGATAGAAAATGGTGGGTTGAGAACAATTAAAGAGGTGATAAAAATATCTGAGAATATATATGTCTAACTTGATCCAGTGTTTCCATTCAAGGAATGCCTCATTGCATAATTAATAGCTATGGATCAGATCTTTCCAAGCCTTTAGGATCTTGCTCGCATGGAATCTACATTCTTAGCTTCAGAGGGAATCCTTGAGTTCGACCATTGCATGACACGAATTCTATGGCTAAATCATGCTAATTCCAGGAAATTAATTCAAGAAGAATTAGTAATTTAGTTTGACAGTCTATGCAATGAATCTTATACCACACTTTCTTCCATTCAAGCCATCATCGAAGAGGTTCCTTATACATTTATCAATGAACATAACCAAAGGATTTCAATACAACATCTAAAGGAACAATTCACGAAATTGATACATGAAATGTACACTCCTATTGATGAATTTTCCGCTTCTATTGATCAATGTTACAAGATCAAACACCTTTGTAAAGAGATCTAATATAAAGTTATAGACCTACATACCATACCAGGTAAGATTCTTGAACTGTAGGTACTTTGTGAGGCTTGTCTTCTTCTAAGTTGTTTTCCAGAGGAAGAAAATATGCACCAGGCATTGTAGAAGCTCAAATATTTCAAATTGGCGAAGGATCAAGACCCTTGTTTCACCAACAGAATAGTGGGATGATTTCCTATGTTATCTAATGTGTGTGCATGTTCATTTCTCATATGAATAAGAATAGGTGAACCCTGCCTAATGGATAAGGCACTAGTTGTTTTACTTAATTTTCATGTGTTTTTTCTGCATGGGGTCTATATGTACCCGTTTCCCTTTATTTATGTACTTCTCCTAAAGTGACTTTCAAATGGTTATAAAGAGATGTTGACTTATTTTAGTTAGGTCATTTAAAATTAAGGTAACTTAAGATGCCCTAATTTGATGTTCATGTAAACGCTAACTACCTTGTAACCAACTTTTGGGTTAAAAAAGGAAGTTATGGGCTCATTTGTAAGGGTGAATTTTAGAGAGGAGAAGAAATGCTATGGTGCAAGATTTGTTTCAAGAAAGAAACTTTGTGTTCTTTTGTGAAGACATTTTGGACAGTTGATGAAATATAGAATTTTTGTCCCATTCATTATCTCTTGTAGCATTTGATGTTCTTATGTTCATTAAATGTTAGAGTTTAAATCTTGCATGCAAATACTATCTTTGATCTTATTGTCAACATTGTTAATATGTTGTTCTTGTTCATAGTGATCAAGCTCTTATATCTACTTCCTCATGTGTGCTCCCTTTCATTTATTCTTGGTTAGCTAATTCAAACTCTGTTTTATTCGAGTTATTTATTCATTGTTCCTCTTCTTCTCTATGCAATATTAGGATTTTTTTACCTAACTATTGTATGCTCCTTTCATCCATTCCTTTCCATTTATTTCATTTGTTCCATTTCATCTTCCTCATTCAAAATTCTTTCCTTTTGATGTCCCAAAACACCTCCCAAATACAATTTTGAATGTATAAATGTAAATACAGTTTTGGTTTCAATAAAGGAAACCTCACCTTCATTGAGGAGGGACTTTGTCCCTTGACTGTTTCATGTCATTTGCATGTGCGCAAATCCATTTGCTAACAAAATCTATCATCTAAAAAACATCACATAATCATAATCCATCACATGCATCTAATCTACTCATCACAACAAATGTAACTCATGAAAAAATCACACACACACACACACACACACACACACACACACACACACACACACACACACACACACATCATCATCATCAAAGTGTCTATACATCCTTGATAGGCCTCTAATGGGCTCTATCTCAAAATATAATCATCAAAATCGAAATCAATATATAAAATTTTCACCCAGTACTTGGTGAACACAAGATAATAAGCTCTAAGTCCTGAGGTAGGACCACATCCTCCTCCCTGTCCACCATCTAGACCACCATCGCACCATGACTATTTTATGATCATTTTGCTCCCTAAGGCCTCTTATCACCCTAATATTCTCTCTCCAGACATACATGTCAGATAGCATGGTACATCGGGTAATCTCATCGTAATTATGCACTCATAGTAGCAGACCTCATCCCCTAGGGCTTGTTATTGTTCCAAGGTCACAAAACTGGGTGGAGCCATCTATCCAAATCCCTAAGCCTCTCCCCCATTGCCTGAGATGGAGTGTCTGGATCTTTTTATTTGGCCTGTAGGGCCTCTCTCTATCTTTGATATCTGTCACACTAGTAGATAGCCTATTCATGCTCCTAACACATCACATCAAGCTATTGTTTAATGTGTATTTATCTTGACAAGATGCATCTAAATCCCCCTGCATTTATGTTATCTCTACCACCGCACCTCTATCTCCACCCTTTGCTCCTACATGCATTTTCGCCTCTCCTCCCACTAGAACCACCACCTATACTCATACCTACACTACCTCCTTAACTCATTAGGATGCCCACTATTGCATCATATACTCCACATAACCCTCTGTAACTGCCACATCATCCTCATCTATATACTGCGGCTCCGCCTCCTCTACTAATGGGTCTGCCATCACAGGACTAGAAATTTTCCTCTCTACTTCATCCCTTCTATATCTAATAGGAACCCCAGGAACCATCTGCACCAACCAAAATTTCATCATCACAAGTAGAAACTGTATAGCCTCCACCATCTCCAGTCTCCTACCCAGCACCCATCTCACCCTCCGTATACATGTAAGAAGGATATCTATGCTCAACCATTTAGGGAAGCCTCTATATGGCCTCCATATGACATCATCAAATGATTTAATTTATATTTCAAAGTCACTACTGAAATAAATGATGAAATACAAAATTTACACAAGAAAACTAAGATGTAAATATGAAACCCTAAGCACAAGAGATAGATGAAGAGACTTAGTTGATTTAAGCTCATTCTAGAACTGATCTAGACTGGGAAAAATGTTGAAAAAGATAGGAAACATGTCGTAAATGCTCAATATAAATTACAGAATGCAGGAATGAGGCCATACATAGGCTCTTGTGATAGTTCAAGGGCACTTGGTTGCTGGAGACTGCTTTTGGGTGCTGGTGAGTACACAAGAGCTAAGGATATGTTTTATAGTGTGTCACAAGGTTTTCATTGTTATTCCCTTTTGATCACCTGATAGTTTCCCTATGATGGGTGAAGGTACCTTTAACCTGCAAAATAGAAACTCACCTACATAAGCCCACAAACCACATCAAACCTAAAAAGGAAAATTCAGAGTGGGGAGTCAAAATAACCTTGATAGTCACCCCAAGAGTGAACTTATGACTAAGCGTTGCACTACATCTCATACTCCATGTAGTTCTTGTGAGTGTGTGTAGAATTTTTTCCCTAGGGTGTCCTTGTGCAAGTTGCACTTGATAGCGCATTGTAGCTAAATGTAGTAGTGTAGTATAATGTGTATATTGAAAAATTAACTTCCCCTTCCTATGTTGTGTATACAGAGTATTTTTAGACACTCGTCCCTTGAATGAATGCTAGATGTATTTTATAGAGTGCTTTACGTGCATTTTGGATGTAAGCTTAGGTGGTTATAGTAATGTTTAGTGCTTGGTCCTTTATTTTGAACACATGAATATGTATTTATATGATTCCCTTATTAAATTTTGTAATTGAAAATAGGAAGTCCGACCCATAAGTGAAAAAGATTCCCAAAAGATAAAAGATGCCCAAAAAGAGCGAGTAAGGTGAAAAAAGGGTTAGGGGTGCCTAGAGGGGACAAAGGCACTTGGGTACTTCTGTCCTGGCTGGACACTGATGTCTGGAGCCGTAAAAGATAAATAAGTAAAATACTTACTGGGTTGTAGGGCAAGTAAGACCAAATAGAAAACAAGAAATACAAAAAAGAGGCTAAGGATAGTCGTCAATTACTATTTTTCTTGCTTAGGAGTCATATGAATGCTATTATGTGTTTAGGACCTAGAAATGTACCCAAGTGCATGCTTTTGTGTCTACATTTTCCCCCACTTTATGTTGTTTCTTGATAACATAAAGTAGATAAAAAATGTGTACCTAATAACCATATAGAGTTTGTGGTGAATAACGTGTCGAGTGGACAAGTGAAGCGTGGAACGATAGAAAAAGGAAGGATGGGAACTAGGAAAGGAATTGACCCTAGAGGGTGAAGCGTATGTGTTTTTCTGTACCTATTTATTGTAGCTTGTTGTTACTGCTTCTTGTAAGGGTGGACCTGTAAAAAAGAAGAGAAAGAATGCAATCAAAGTCCTATATATGATAAATCATAGAAAAGTGTGCACAAGTATTTAAAAGTATGGAAAACCGTGTAAAAGGAAAGTGTGCACTTGATGTATAAGAGTGTAAAAGGATAGAAACATTTTCCTGAAATGTTTTGAAGAGTGAGGTTTTCGGGACATCTCACACCAAGTGTAATTTTTTTGGGAAATTTCATGCTAAGTGTGAGTTTTTTAGGTGATCTCATGCCAAGTACGATATTTTTGGGCAATCTAGCGCCAAAGAGAAAGTGTTGGGGAGAGAGGTCTAGTGTTACTCTCCATCCACGACTCTGCTTGATAAACACCATTACAGATGGCGTGTCCATATTTTTTCATGTTTTCCTAACTTAGTTCCGATTAAAATTGAGATAGAATGGATTCTATTGTTGGAGGATTGTGCTTAATACTATAAAGATGATATGAAGACTTATGTGAACCATATGGATCTAATAAGTTGATTCTGTGTGACCCCAAAACATTAGCACCCATGGGAGGACACATGCGCCTAGGTTTTGTTGTGTGTGTATGGGTGTTGGTGTCTATGTTGTGTTTCTAACCCAATTTTAATTATGATCCAGTGTTGTAACTATAATTGTTGATGCGTAATCACAACACCCTTGATTGTTTACAAGTCGATAGATTGAAACTATGAGTGTGATTGCATAACATGAAGCTTTTCCCAAAGTGTGGGACTTTGCAATCAGAAAATATCTTCAGATTAAGGCTAGTTCCTATTCCTCTATTTTGATACACACACTCAAATTGTAGAGGATATATCCTAAAATCTACTTAGCTTGCCAAGGAGACAAGGTTAAAAGGATTGCAATAAATTGAACCTAAGATATGTGAGGTGATGCACTAAAAGGAATGCTAAACACCTACTTTTCATGGAGATGAAAAAAAATAAGTTTGAAGGGGATGAATACACACCACAAGTCAACCAATTGCTATGAATTCATTCACTGTCAAATACAGACCATTAAATATACAACACAATTTAACATGCAAAGTTAACCAAAATTGTAATGAGATATTAAGAGAATGCAATGAACAAAAGAGAGGGTTGAAATTCATCCACATACTTATATTCTTTCTCCACAGATTTGATACAGTGCATTATAATGGCCAAGAGGCACACATTTGCATTATAGCTTGAATGGGAGGTTTGAACTCCACAAATTAACTTACAGACAAGAGAAGAAGGGAGGTTGCAAAGCAAGATTATCCAACCTTTTGGAATGAACCCTTCCTTACAATATATAGGAAGCATGAGAGAAGGGAGAGAGAGGAATTCAAAATCTTACTTCAATCACCCAAAAATGCGTTAAAATTACCTACAACAATGATGGGTGCCACTGCAAAACCCATACCTCCATGTACCTTGCCTTGTTGGGGAAGAAAGGAAGCCCATACCTCATCATTTTGGTAGGTGAAAATTTTGGAAACATTCCTCTAAAATGGGGGACTGTATTTATTTATTTTATGCAAATCTGAGCTCTCAGTCAAAAGTTATGGTCGTTTAAAGATGAGGGTGCAATTTTGTAATAAATGCGGGTGGTTGATTTTGCATTTTCGGACTCTAAACCCATATCACACCCTTTCAAATCCAAAATTTCAGAATTTTGGGATTCAAAATCTTGGGCTTTTCCACTTTGGAGGTCGTTGCATTGTTCATCCGGAGAGACGACTTGAATGTTCCAAAATGCCAAACCTCCGAAATCTAAAATTCAAACTTCAGAGTCCAGACTCCAACCTCATATTATACGTGGCATTTTTCATCTGCCAAAGTCTCAAAATGTTCCAAAATTCTAAAACTTCTAGTTTTAGATCTTTTTCTTTTCGGGCTTGTGGCACTGTTCATCCACCCAACTTGCTAAAACCTCCGAACCTCCGAAATCCTGAACTCCAAAATTTGGAGTTTGAGTTTCAGACCTTGACCTTTCCCATTTTTGGACTCCATTTCACCGAGTCCCCAAAATGCACCTCCGAAGATGACCCCTAAAATGGTTGACCCTGAAAAGGTGTTGACCTCTGAAAAACCCCAAACCCTTTTAGACTTCAGGGTTTTAGGATTTCGGGCCTTTTGAGCTCACCTATTCGGACTTCTCCAATGCCAAGCTTCAAAGTTCATGCATCGTTGACCCTGAAATGGGAGTTGACCCCGAAAACCCCTTAAGCCCTTTTGGACTTCGGAATTTCAGGGTTTTGGGATTTTGGCTCATTTTTGCATTTTGTGCGGCAAGAACTCCAAATCACTTAATCCTCGAAATCTAAAAATTTTGGACTTCAGGCCTTTTCTACTCTCTGAATTTCTTGGCCATTTCTACACTATCAAATCTTCATGCCTTTAGCTCAACGAGTCATTATCAACTAGATCCCGAACTCTTGTGATCATTTCATGTCATTCTCCAACTGACTCCCAATGCCTCGCCACTTCAACTCACTCGTCTCAAGCCCAAAACGTGAGCTCCCATGGTCGAATTGATCCTCCATTTTCTTTGTGCAAGGTCATGTTTGTCTGATTTCTCGAGAGGGGAAAATTGGATAACAATAACCTGTGTTAATTATGTGATGTATTGGGTTGTTTTGTAGCTTTAAGTTGATGTAGGGGTGATTTACTCACCCAATATATGCCCCCCTCATTTGGGCTACATGTGATGACTATAGGAGTGTGTGGCCCAAAAGAGAGGACCTGATGCTGTAATGAAATTATATCCTTGTAGGGTGAGGGGATGTGCATGGTAGAAACTAAGGCACATGCAAAGTGGTTAGATACATGTGTTAGTATAAAAATAAGCAAACATGTCATAGAAAAGTAATCTAACAAGAAAGTGTGCATACAAGATAGAACGTAAAAAATCAGGTTTCAAACATGGGACATCACTCACAATGTGATAAGACAATCAGAGCTGAAGTAGCCAAAAACATATAAACAATGATCAAACAAGACAGAGGGAAAAGCCAACAAACAATGGTGTACAATAGAAAACAATTGCAAGTAAAGTGTATCAGACAACCATAGTGGCATGTAATCTTGCAAAAAAAATTCTACATATGAAGCACTTGTTAGCATGCTAGAAAGATAAAAAGTATGTCAAGACATGTATGTATTAGTGGAAAGTAATGTGCTAGAAAGTAGAAGTAGATAATGAAACAATAACACGTAATGTGTAATAGTAGTAATGGTAGATGACCCCAGGAGCCTCAGTGGGACTAGAAAAGGATACAATTCCAAACATCATTGTAGCGTGTAAGATCCTATAAGATATCTGCATTCATAACTAGAGACAAAGTGAACGTGCATATGTATATGATAAAGATAATGACATACTGAGTATTTGAATAGCATTGTAAGCAACATGCATCATTTACATAGTATAAGCAAGCAATATTAAGTGCAAAAAAGATATGAAAAAGTAGTGTATGAGTGCGAATGGGATGTTATGCAATGTTTGAATATGGATAGGAGCAATGCGCCCCCCAGTGGACGTGTAGGAATTGAGGTTTGTTTATAAAACACCCCTCAATAACAAATAATAAACCATATAAAAAGAGTGCATCATCGAGAAATGGGTTAAAAATGTGTGCTAGAAACATAAATCATGAAGCATAGAGTGTGAAAAGTGAATGTGGTGAGGTTCATTTCAGAATTAAATCCTTGGTAGTCAAGTATGAATCATAGAAATAGAGTGCATCACAGGGTAATGGCGATACAAAGTGTGTATCAATATGTGTAAGTGTATTGAAAAAGATTAAGTGTGATATGTGTAAGTGTATTGAAAAAGATTAAGTGTGAAGCAAAAAGAGAAATAGTAGATATTATAGACAACTTATGGTGCTAGGATGGGGGAAGAAAGTGTGATGCCCCCCAAATGTATGTGTGATGGATACCTATGTGGTGATGTTAGAAGGACCTAGACATGGTGGAGGAGCTTGAAATGTGTTTTGGCCATCAATGTAAGAATAAACCTGTTTGACAAAGAGGATTGGACGTGGAAGTGGAGTACGATGGAGAGGGATCTTTAATGGTGGTAGCTTATGTGGGATTGATAACTTTGTAGAAGACTTGAGAGGAGGAGGGTTTGGACTGATTTTTAGAGGAGGTTGCTTAGTTGGAATGAGATATAATGTAGAAGACTTGAAAGAAAGAGGGGATGAACTGATTTTGAGAGGAATTTTCTTAGTTGGAATGGGTTGGACAGACAGCTCTTGACTTACCGAAGCAGGAACATTAGTAACAATAGAATGATTCTCATTAGTGATGGAAGGACTGGATTTGGAAGCCCATTGGTATCTAGCAATTTGTGAAGAAAATGAAATAAAACCCTGATGCTCAATGTTGATAAGAGAATACTTGTTAGAGATCACACAAGAAGTCCGCACAGGAGAGAAGGCCAGGATCAAGGGCACGGAGGGACAGGAAGAACCCGTGTGGAGGGTAAGTTCAACATTCAGGACTTAGCTGATTTTGAGCATGAAGACCTATTTTTAGAAGATGGCATGTGGAACACACCAACGATGCAGAGACGTGTGTGCCACACATTGTCTATCTTTAGAGGATCAGATCAAAGCATTTTGCATGGAGATGAGCTAAGAATAGGATTTTCACTTCAGTTAACTGCAAGAGGTCTATAGATAGCACACTTGCATGTGTGGCTATGCCTGTAAATGGCACATGGCTATTAATAGCATGCGGCCTATTTTTGGAATAGATAAGCAGTGAAGGGAAATTCCCCACCCTATATATATGATATGAAGTACATAGTAAAATATATACATAGAGAGATGGATGTATGAAGGTATAGAGGTATGCGCATATGATTGGATTATTGTATCAGATCCATGTGCACATTGGTATAGATTGCCATTATTGTAAGGAGCTTATGTGTTTATTAATAGATGGAAGATATTGGCTAGAATCTAAGTGTCATTCCTGTGTGTAATTGAGTAGTGCATGTTATTGATTCAATCATGATTACTGTTTAAAGCTTGTTCTTTCATAGATCTAAATGTAGCATGCATTGTAGAATGATGGATTAGTTATGGATCTATATGTTTCTTCCTTCATCATGCTAACATCCTACTATAACAACCCTAAAGAGGGACCTGGTACCTTTGCACACTTTGGGTGAGTGCTCAGTCTAGGCTGAGTGATGTGCTAGTGTGACTAGGGTGTTATCTGGTAAATTCTAGGCTACATCATTGGTTTTGTTATCGGGACCTCTTTTTCAGTTGTTTTCATGATGGTTCACGATGAAGATGTATTGGTTAACTCTAGCAAGTATTGAGGAGTGGATACATGATCTAGAGGAAGAATATGCATGGCAGTTCAGCAGTGGATCTTAGTTTAACGCACGCACTTGGGTAGAATAGAATCTGTATGACAGCCTATATGAGAGATTTTTTCACTATCTTTCTAGTAGAACTATATGAGTGGCTTACTGCTTATGCATCTCAATGGAATTGGAGGTATCGCACACTTTTCTGGACACAGGAAGAATTTTAGGCCCTTTATGATGTTGATTTGATCTGGACTCATGTTGTGGATACATGGTTTCATGGTGTTCTAAATAGTTATATTCTAGAATATTCAATTTTGACGTATTCTTTCCCAGAGGTAGCTGAATTCCAGTTTTTATGGTATCCAAGAGGAGTATATCTGCAAGGTATTCCACTAGCGATCAAGATCTTGATGGTAACTTTGAACCTGGAGAGTAAACCAATGGCTAACTAAACTTCACCACGCACGAGGGTAGGAACAGGTTTGGTGAAAGATGGCAGACCTAGCGGTAGAGAGGTAGAGAGAGGAGAGGTGGCTTAAGTATAATGAGGCACATGAGAGGGAGATAGAGAAGTAGCATTTTGTTGTAGAAAGTATGGCATTGAGGAGAGAGATGGCTCGTGAAGGATTTACAGCTCACGTAGAAGACATGGAGCCAGAGCATCAGGAACTCCCCCATCTTGGAAAACATGATAGAGATCCCCCCTTGGCCTCACACAGAAGTGTGCCAGCAGAGACTACCTGGGCCATGGGTGCATCTTAATCCACCTGGTGACCTAGCCCTTGTGCTTGGTTTTCCAGTATCTAGTATGACAAGTAACCAGCAAGCTAACTTGGGAAGTAGGAGAGCAGGAGTAAGTCAGGGAGTAAGTACATCAATGGCAGGATAGACGAATTCAATGATATTTGGAGGAACATTCTTAGGTGCATCATCCACATAAAATGTGAGTGCACAGAATGTTGGATTCACCTCTGGAAGTGGAACTACCTCACAGACTGTAGGGTTTCAGTATAGTACTACTATCAGAGCATAGGGGAATACATCTACAGGTCCTATTCCAGCTACAGATGGAGGATTAGGAGGTATAGGTGGTTTTAGTTCTAGTGGATCTGGTGGTTCTGGAGGTAGAGGAAACACAGGAGGTTCTGGATTAGGTGGTCAAGGCTTGCAGCAACCACAGAATATTTATATGGAGATGTCTCTTCATCTTCCAGAGTATAGAGGCATAGAGGATGCTGCTGAACATGTGCATATGTGTGAAATCTTGTGGCGTGCTAAAGGGATCATGGCTTCTGAGTGAAAGGCAAGTCAATTTGCTACTACATTACAGGGATGTGCACACAGCTGGTATAGGAAGTTTGACCCTGATCAAACTTGCATGGATTATGCAGCATTGAAGGATGCTTTCTTGAAAGAGTTCCATATCCCTGAGTTTGAGTAGAAAAGTATCAGTGCACTCAAAGATATCAAGCAAGGCACTACTGAGAGTGTACGTGAGTATGATGCCCATTTTAAGACACTTCTATCTAAGCTATCTTATGATATTCATGCAAGCCATCATGCACAATGGTTTGTTGGGGGATTGATTACACCATTTAGAAGGGTGTTGTCACATAAGACATACACTGATCCATGCAAAGCACTGGAGGTAGATTTACATGTTGATGCAGTTGAGAGCATTGACACTGGCGTTAGTCCATTCTTAGAGGCACAGATTGCAGCTATGGCAAAGTAGTTAGAGAAGCTATCAGCAAATTCAGCCCATGAAACGTGCTCAGGAATTTGGTGTACAGATTGTGAAGTGGAAGGTCACACCAAGGATAGTTTCCCTCACAGATCTGTATGCTCATTACTGTTGGATTGTGAGATCTGTCATTTGAATCATGATGGTAGTCACTATCCTTTGTTACAACGTGCGATAATAAGGAAGAATGTATCTTGCTTTTGCAAAAAATTTGTAGGTCCACGACCCATGATACTGAAGATTGTCAGTTGATTGGTCAGATCTAGGATGCTATAGACATTGGGGTACGATAGACAAGTGTAATAGATAATTCTAAGGGTAAGAATGAGCACCAAGGATTGGGATCATAATCAAATGTGCTATGACAGAATGAGGGGCATTTTGAAGGAGGTCATGGAAGGGGACATGGATATTGTGGTGGATATGGAGGACGAGGCCGTGGTGGAGGAAGAGGTGAGTTCCCTCATGGAACATGTTATACGTGTGGATCTCCTGACCACTATAGGTGTGAATGTCCTCAGAATATTACATGTTCTTTTTGTGGAAAAAACCATAGCTATGAAGAGTGCCCGAACTTATATGAGCATCTGAGTAAGTAGCATAAGCAAGAAAACAAAGGCACCGGGATGGTTATAATCCAGCACATGGTAGAAGATCAGTGGATGCCCAAGATACAGAAGGACCTGAGGCATTAACTGTGAAGATTACTACATGAGCTGAAGTGGCGTGCGCAAGAGAGGCATTACACCAGAAGCCTATGATCACCAAGGAGGAGGTTTTACATGCAAGGTACCCAGATCCTACTCATTAGAAGGAAGTTTACCAGGATACCATGGAAGTGCTAAGGAATCTTCAGGGTGAGATACAGTACTTAAAGGAGTAGAAGAAAGCATCAGAGACAGTCCAAACTGATATCGATGATCTGAGAGAAGTGTGCAAAATGTTGTGCCAGGAGAACATCATTCCACTATTAGGAAGTTGGTTAAAAGGGAACACTCCACGCGTAAGTATTGAGACCAGATAGAAGATCCTGCATGCAAATCTTCCCCCTGATAGCATTGACTATGAAAAGGAAATTACTCTGAATGTTGTTGTGGATGGATGGTTGTTGAGCAACATATTGATTGATACATGTGTGGAAGTAAATGTGCTTACATTAGATGCATGGGTACAAATGGGGAGGCCTCCATTGCAGCCATCATCTAATGTGTTGTTTATGGAAAACTAGACTAAGGCCACCCCCATAGGAGTTTTGAAGGATGCATCTATAACTATACAAGGGGCCAAGTTCACTGGGGATTTTGAGGTATTAGCACTTGTAGAAGCAGAATAATTTTCCAGCCCTTGCTTGGATGCCCTTGGTGTTATGTGAATAATGCTGATTTGAGATTCAATAAGGGGTATATCAGCTTTGAGAACAAGGAGGAAAGGGTTGTGATACCTTTGACAGATGGGAAGTCTACACCATATGTTGAGCCTCTAAGTGAGGAGGACTTAAATAGAATTTATGTATGCGCTATTCAGGACCCAAAGGTCAATGAGCCATCAAAAGAAGGCATCCTACAGTGGGAGGATTATCATTCTATTAGTGATACTACGAGTATTGCTTGTGAAAATTGGGCTCATGGTACATATGAACTAGTAGGGCATGAGGTAAAAAGCACGGTTGCACGTAAGAATGGACTTCATTCAGTTCGATGGATAGGTAGCATAGTACCTTGGTATATAGGGGCAGAAGATCTTCCTGTATTTTTGAAAGCCATGGAAACACAGTGGAAATATCAAATTAAGAGAAGAGATATGTTAGTATATACCTTGTGCAGGACAACAGCGCACTGGTGGGTAGTCCATAGAGATAATCTTATAGAATGGGAAGAGATTGGAGTCGCCTTATCTATTAGGTTTGTAAGGAACAATGCACCTACGTAGATCTACACTTATCATGGTGATCAACCTGTTCAACATCACATTCAGTAGTGTGAGAGACTCTAGACAGCAGGACAGGAAGCATTACCACCTTCACTCTGGGTGCATAGATTGTACTCTACGCTACAAGGATGTGCACATGCCTGGTATGTATACGCAAAACTACATCGAGAGACTAGGAACTGGAAAAATTTGACTGCAGGAATGATCCAGACCTTTGACTACTTTTCTTCCCAACCTCCAATAGAAGAGGCATTAAAATTTGTCAAGTGCTTAACTATGGGAGATAGTGCAAAAGCAGAAGAGCATATTCAGGAATTATTTGGTGAGGCAGAGTCTAGAGCACATTTTGAAAAGGAAGAAGAAATGGACTCCATACTACTTGAATGTGCTTGCCTTGAGAAAGAGAAAGGAAAGATGGTTTACATTGTGGATGATGAGGAAGTTGAGAACCTGGATATTGAACATTCACAAGGGGTGCGTGAGGTCTTGGATAGTGCAGAAAAGGATACGCAGACCTATAATGAACCCATGAAGACAAAGAAGGTGAATATAGGTTCAGAGGCTGAGCCTAAGGAGGCCATAATTGGAGACTACTGGTCAGACTCAGAGGTAGCAAAGATCATTGAGTTACTCAGGGATTATCAGGACTTATTCCCTCGAGGGTATCATGAACTTAAAGGCGTGCATAAATCACTTGGGGAAATGAAGATAAAACTTAAGGAAGGTGCATGTCCAGTTAGAAAGAGACCTTACAGAATGAATCCTAATTTGTGTGAAAAGGTAAAAGAAGAAATTGATAAAATGTTGAAATATAGAATTATCAAGCCCCTTGATGAGTCAGAATGGGTTAGCCCAATGGTGATCAGTATCAAGAAGGATGGATGAATTAGAATATGTGTGGACTACAGGGAGCTGAATGCTACATGTGTCACAGATCCATTCCCTACACCATTCACTGAGGAAATACTGGAAGGAGTGGCAGGGCATGAATATATTATTTCATAGATGGGTTTTCTGGGTATCATCAGGTTAGGATTTCTCAGGAGGATCAAGAAAAGACAAATTTTATTACTTAATGGGGTAGTTTTTCCTATACTGTGATGCCTTTTGGATTGAAAAATGTGCCTGTTGTATTCTCGTGCATAGTTGTTCAGGCATTCAAATATTTTATTCACAACTTCTTACAGGTCTACCTAGATGATTGGACAGTATATGGGCTTGTGAAAGATCATTGTGACAATCTACGCTTAATGTTTGAATGGTGCAGACAATTGAGTATCTCTTTGAACATCAAGAAGTGCATATTTGCTACACCATTTGGAATACTGTTAGGACATATAATCTACAAGGAAGGTTTGTTGGTTGATCCAACTAAGGTTGTAGTCATTCTAGGCCTGGAAGCACCTACCAGTCAAAGTGAGGTGTGGATTTTTAGGTCATACAGGATATTATAGAAAATTCATCAAAGGGTATGCCAAAGTTGTTGCACCCTTGGAAGAGTTACTGAAGGGGAAAGGTACATTTTATTGGGGAGAACCGCAACAACGTGCGTTTGAGATATTAAAGGAGAAACTTACTACCGCGTCCATTCTACATTTTCCCTCATGGGATAAACCATTTCATGTGCATGTGGACACCTCTGGCATGGCCATTGGCGATGTGTTAGCTCAACCTAGTGAAGGTATTATAGATCATCCAATTTTTTTGCTAGTAGGAAGTTGACTCCTGCTGAAAGGAATTATACAACTACAGAGCGTGAAGCTTTGTCAATGATCTATGCATTGCACAAGTTTCGACAGTACTTGTTAGCAACACCATTTGTGTTTTATACAGATCACATGGCATTGAAGTACTTGGTAAACAAGCCCATCTTACAGGGGTGCATATGCAGATGGGTACTCCTATTTCAAGAGTTTGATTTCACAGTTGTGGTGAAGCCAGGGAAAAGTAATTCTAGACCAGACTATTTATCTAGAATCAACTTAGGAGAGGAAGCAAAGACAATTGAAGAAACCATGCCAGATGCATAGTTATATAGGTTACAATGTGCACCATCAGAATTAGAAGACATTACTGTCTTTCTATGAACTGGTATGGCACCAGAAGGAATGAAGGCATTAGAAAAGAAATAACTTGCTATACGTGTGCACCATTTATGTTAATCAGTGGTGACCTTTACAAGTTAGGCAGAGATGAAGTATTACGTCATTGTGTATTAGAGCATGAGCGCAAGGATATTATGGAAGAAGCCCATGGTGGTATTGCAGGAGGCCATTATGCAGGTGATGCGACTGCCTGGAAGATCCTACTTGCTGGATTATGGTGGGAGACATTGTATAAAGACTGTAAAGAATATTGTAAGGTGTGTGATCATTGTCAGTGCCTAGGAAAACTAGGGCAAAGAGATGAGATGCCTTTGAGACCAATTACTAGTGTTGAACCATTTGAGAAATGGGCCATTGACTTTGTAGGACCTATTTCACTAGCCGCGTGCAGGACTGGATCATGCTATATCATTACTTACATAGATTATCTCACACGGTGGGCAGAAGCAGCACCTACGAAGGACTGTACAGTAGCTACAATAGCTAGGTTTCTATGGGAGAATGTTCTTACAAGATATGGATGTCCTTTAAGCTTGACAAGTGATAGGGGTACACACTTTTTGAATGAGACAATCAGGATCCTATTAGATGAGTTTATGGTTGCACACCATAAAACTACACCCTACCATCCTCAGGAAAATGGAACTGCTGAGGCTTTCAACAAGATTTTGAGCCAGAACTTTGACAAAAAATTGTGATATTGGAAGAAAGGATTGGTATGATAAAGTGTCATCTGTTCTTTGGGCATATAGAACAACTTATAAGAGATTGAACAAAGCCACACCATTTCAGTTGGTGTTTGGCGTAGAATCCATTCTCCCTATAGAATTTATGTTACCTTCTTTGTGCATTGTGCGTGCTGGAGGTCTAGCTGATGAACAGGATTTAGAAGAGCGTATTGAGAAGATGATTCAACTGGATGAGTGACGAGCCATAACATGATGGAGTCAGAAGCAGGAAAAAGGCTAGGTAGAAAGCATGGCATGATAGAAACATAAGGGATAAGAAGTTTGAGATTGGAAAAATGGTACTTCTTTATGACTCAAAGTTCTTGCGCCATCCAGGAAAGCTCAAAGTACATTGGTTGGGGCCGTATGTCATCACTTACATACTTGAATCAGGTGCTTTCCAGTTAGAAGCACTTGATGGAACATGGCTACCCAGTTACTTTAACGGGAGTAGGCTGAAGCCCTACTATAAATAAGTCTTCTTGGTGTTTGTAATAAGGCAGTATTGCCATTTAGATTAGGTTTTCAATTATGTATTTCCTTAATGTATTTCCTTCATTATCGCTATGCTTTGTCAATTTAGTTATTGTTCTTGTGTAATAAGCATGCTTGCGTGCATGAAGCTAATTACTATATGAAGAATGTTTATGCGCAGAGGACTGCACATACTTTTAGTGTGGGGTGGTTGTAGTTATCTAAGTAAAAGACTGTGGGAATTGAAAGGTGAAAGGAATAAGCTGCTACGGGTGTGCTTTAAGTCAAAAGAAGATTGCTTCTCAAAAGTGACCAAGGATGGAGATGAATGAAAGGATAATATAATGCGAGGTAAATAGAGGCCATGATAACTACTAGGAGAAGGTACAGTGATGAGGTACTCAGGTGCAAGGGGCGCGCTAAAGAGAAGTCTATGACCAGAGGGTAGGAAGGTGCGCTAGAAGGTTATAGCTAGGGCACGAAGATGTACCATGTGGAATGACAAAAATTGGTCAATGAATGAGAGGATATTTGGTAGGTGAAGGAGCAATAAATGCATCAAAATTTGAAAAATTATATAAGGATGGGATGCGAATTCATTTTTACCATTGCGACTAAGAGAAATTGAGGAAAGAGCTAAGTGCAAAGAGCCGAGTGATTGGGTTAAGGTGTGAAGGGTGTGAAACCAAGTGTGACAAAAAATCTGTGTGAAAATAAGCTTACATCCCTGATAGGTGAAGGGTTTTAGAAAAGTAGGGAGACAGAGAGGAGTTAGGGCATGAAGTTTCCACCTAGGGAATGATTGAATCGAGCTAGGGTTTGATTCACAAAGTTGCAGAGTTAAAGAGGAGATGATTACAAGGTAAAAATGGCACCTAAGAAGGCAACTGCAATAAAAACAAAAGGAAAGAAGAAGGTGGTCATCGAGGAAGAAGAGATGGCACCCAAAAGTGATTTTTTAGAAATGTAATATCTAGAAGGAGTCATCGTCAGCCAGGAATGGGATTCACCTATCAGAAAGAGCAAAGTGAGTGAATATAATCACAGGACCGCAGAGAACAAGAAGGAGCTTGATTCTTTGCTCATTGCGAGGACGAACAAGCATACGGCAGATGACATGCCAGTTTATGATGATGTAGGTGAGAAGCTTCTGAAGAGAATTGGGGTCTACCAATTATATGAGCTTCCATATTTTCGGGAAGTATGAGCCCTTGTATCAGTGGCTCATGAGCAGAGTGCACGAGGACTTCTTCTACTTTGCAGGACACAGAGTTAGAATCTCATATGTGCTTATCTCATCAGTTACAGGTTTGAAGGCCATAGGAGAGGACATAAAGAATGATCTCACAGATAAAGCCATGATCTTAAAGACCAGACAGGAGTTGGGGTACCTGAAGGGTCCGCGCGGTATGGATATAGACAAATTGAAGAACTGTCTGGTTGTGCAAGTAGCAACACACCTTGTTACAAAGTTGAATGATCAGGAGTGGTGGTCACAGGTAAATACTATGTGGTTACATGTTGCGCGTAAGATGTCAGAAGGGGAAATCTACAATATTGCAGGCTACATTGTAGAACAAATAGTCAAGGAAGCATGCACATGAGGGAAGATCAGCTTTGGGGCTATTCTACTATCACTAGTATTCATGGAAATTGGAGTACCAGATGGGCCGAAGGAAAAGGTATGGGAATACCCCATGGAGAATAAGTCACCAGCTGAAAGGTTCAGCAAGTACCTATGTAAAGGGGCCATGACAGATGACGTCAAGACAAAGGGCAGAGAAATGGTACGACAGGATTCTGCATGACATTTGGAGAAGAGTGGTGCATCCCAAAGGACCTACCATCAGTAGTAGGGAAACAAGTCCAGTTTGTTATATATCAACATTTCTGCATCACACGCTTCCCAATGAGAGATGGAGTCTTGAGCCCTTGGTGTAAATTTCCTTATGCATTCACTGCAAGGTATTTCCAAGCATCTGTTCACAGATTTACAGACACACGCCAACAAGTATTCAATGTAGATAAGGTAGACTGTGACTACCATATGTTGAGGAAGAAGCATGTGTATCCTGGAAGAAGTTCCTACACCGAGAGGATCATTTCAGAGGTGTTGAATATTAAGCCAATAAGTCTAGTTGTAGCAGATGTGGGGGAAGCATTGGTGTATCTTTAGTTGAAGCCCAAGATGGAGAACAATAAGTATGTACAGAATGAATTTGCGCTCCCAGGGCCACCGAAGGGTAAGCACACAATAGAAAACATACCTGGCGTAAAGGCCCATAGAAGTTGTTGAAGTAGAGGGTGAAGAGGAGGAGCGTGAAGATAGTGGAGGCTTGGAGCATAGAAGAAAGCAACCATATGACAGAGAAGAGTCGCATGGTGTGCGGCCACTCCACCTCAAGGATAGGATGAAGAGGAAGATACAGAGGTTGAGCAGGGGGAGCATAGGTTTAAGAAAGTGTTCAGATGCACAAGGACCTCAAAGTGGAACCCCACAAATAGTATAGAAATCACCTCATCTCTCTCCACACAAGGAGACCACTGAACCAAAGAAGAGAAGAAAGTTGAAGTTAGATAAAGAATCAGAAGAATCAAAAGAGAGTGAGAGTTCATCTCCTACCCCACTCAAGCAAGAAGATGAGCCACAGAATGAGGAAGAGCGAAAAGATGAAGAGATGAAGGATGGAGAAGAAAAAGAAAAGGAAACCTCCGGATCCATGCATGTGACTACTCAGGATGTAACGGGACAGGATCCTAACCTTAAAGCTACAATTCCCAAGGGTCCTAGATCAAAGAGGATGAGTGGAGAGCACATTCCACCAGCCATGGGGTATGCAGAGGACGTAGGTAAAATTATTTGTGCCCGCTTCCAGAGCACGATAGCACAAAAGGATTTATTCGGCTGGGAGCTAATGGATGAGGATATGATGACTGTGCGCACTCAAAAGCAACTATCATGGTCAATGCACACCCACATGGATGAGCCTAACTTTGATGTATGTGAAGATTCATGTGTTTTGAGACGGCTGAAGAAGGCACCCCAAGCTAGACACATGACAGTAAAGCCTACTGTCATGTCGGATGAGCAGGTCAGCAACACATTGGTGAAGGTTTCTACTGAAGTTGCTAGAAGAAACATGGATAAAGCTGCAACAATCAGAGTGTTGCGCGAGGAGCTAAAGACAAAGGATGTAGAGATAGTGCACATAACACAAGAGAGGGACTTTGCATAGAAGAAGAATGAAGTATTTATTAGCATCGCAGAGGAGATTGGGGACAATGTCATAAGAGCTAGGCCACACTTGGAGACCAAGGTACCACAGATGTTTCCCTCAACGATACATTATGTAGGAAAGTTGGTGGACCTGGTACTTGAAGATGAACCTCTATGCATGACAGTGCCAAGGAAGTCAGAGCAAGAGGCAGAACGAGAGAAATCCTCAGTGATGCGAAAGATTGCATCCTATGAAGGGTTACTGCAAGTGCTACAAGAAGTATTGAAGAAAGCAGACCAGGCTTTGAACATATGCATAGCTCCAGAGGTGCTTATCAATATAAAGACCCTAGAAGAAAACAATGAGGTCCAAAAATCAATGAAGGACGAGACATTGGGTCACGCAGAAATATTATCAATAGTTAAGTAGAAGTGCGAGGCCCTAACAAGTAGCACAAGATCCGCATAAGACTCGGCTGGAAGAGCTTGGTAAGGAAATTTCATTGCACAGAAGATGGATCTTCTAGAAGGAAGAATGACCTCAATGTCCACATTTTGTTGGTTCTGCAGAATGAAAAAGGAGATATTGTGAGGGATGAGTTGGAATCCATTGTTGTGGACATTCCAGAGAAATCAGAACAAGCACTCGCTAAATGGCAGGCCTTGGAGGCTGAAATAAAGGAGGAGTATCCAGAGTTGATACTTCAAACTGATACAGAGGAGGTTGCCTCATAGCCTCATAAAACTTTTTTATTTATCTACATTCTTTCATTCTTATTCTTTCCATTCTTCTATTCTTTACTTCAATTTTTAGAGATACCCATTGTCGGGATGACAATGAGATTAGTGTGGGGTAATGTTGATTAGAGAATACTTGTTAGAGATCACACAAGAAGTCCACGTGGGAGAGAAGGCCAAGATCAAGGGTGCAGAGGGACAGGAAGAGCCTGCGTGGAGGGCAAGTTCAAATTTTGGGACTTAGCTGATTTTGAGCATGAAGACCTATTTTTAGAAGATGGCGTGCAGAACACACCAACAATGTAGAGACGTGCGTGCCACACATTATCTATCTTTAGAGGATCGGATCGAAGCATTTTGCATGGAGACGAGCTAAGAATAGGATTGTCACTTCAGTTAACTGTAAGAGGTCTATAGATAGCACACTTGCATGTGTGGCTATGCCTGTAAATGGTGCGTGGCTATTAATAGCATGCGGCCTATTTTTGGAATAGATAAGTGGTGAAGGGAAAGTCCCCACCCTATATATATGATATGAAGAATATAGTTAAATATATACATAGAGAGAGACAGATGTATGAATGTATAGAGGTATGCGAACATGATTGGTTTACTATATCATACCCAAGCACACATTGGTATAGATTGCCCTTATTGTAAGGAGACTCTATGTTTATTAATAGATGGAAGATATTGGCTGAATCTAAGTGTCATTCCTATGTGTAATTGAGTAGTGCATGTTATTGATTCAATCATGATTATTGTTTAAATCTTGTTCTTTCATAGATATGAATGTAGCATGCATTGTAGAATGATGATTAGTTATGGATCTATATGTTTCTTCCTTCATCACGCTAACATCCTGCTACAGCAACCCTAAAGAGGGACATGGTACCTTTGTGTGCTTCGGGTGAGCACTCAGTCTAGGCTGAGTGATGTGCCAGCGCGTCTAGGGTGTTATCTAGTAAATTCTAGGTTGCATCACTCAAGGTGCTTAATTTTTCATTTTAAAGCATAGAAATCATCATCATGATGTCCATTAATTTGATGATAATTGTAAAAGGGTAGACCTTTGTATTTGGCAAGCCGATAAGGAAAATAACAATGAGTAGTTAGAGAGTTGATCAATTTAAGAGGGAGGATCTGAGGAAGAATATCATGTTGCTTATCATTGATATCAAACTGGAGAGGCATGAGTAGTGGCAATACTTGGGGTTCACTGAAATGAGCACATGTAGAAGTCATATAAGTAGAATGATATGTAGAAGAATAACTAGCATGGGATTGAGAAACATATTTGAGATGTTGGATTTCAACTTTAAGAGATATAATTGTTGTTTCAGTATCTTGAATTTTGTCTTAAAATAAACAATGAAAAACTTGAATTGACTCTAATATGGGTTAATTGGATGGAGGATTAGGACCGATAGAGTCATTAGATAGACGATAAAAAATTACACTTACTTGAGTGGTTGACGTACTGAGGGAGATGTATAGTGTCAATATGAAACCCTTAGTGCAAGAGATAGATGAAAAGACTTATTTGATTTACACTCAATCTGGAACTGATTTAGACTAGGAAAAATGCTGAACAGGCTAGGCAGAGTGCCATAAATGCTCATTATGAATTCTGAAATGTAGGAATGATGGTGGACATGGGTGCCTAGGATGTCAAGGGCACATGGGTGTTGTAGACAACTTCTGGGTGTTGGTTCCTGCACATGTGCTTAGGATCTTCCTTTTGGTGTGTTATAGGGTCTTTTTTGTTTTCCTTTTTGATTTCTTGACCGTTGCACTATGATCGCCAAAGGTACCTATAGCTTGTAAAATAAAGCTCACTTATACAAGCCCACAAGCCACATCAAACCTAAAAAGAAAAATGCAAAATGGGGAGTTGAACTAACCCTGACAGTCACCCCAAGAGTGAACTCATGACTGAGTGTTGCATTACATCTCAAACTCCATGTAGTTCTTGTGAGTGTGTGTAGAAATTGTGCCCTAGGGTTCCCTTGTGCAAGTTGCACTTGATAATGTGTTGTAGCTAAATTTAACAATGTAGTAGAATGTGTGGATGGAAAAATTAACTTCCCTTCCTATGTTGTGTATGCAAAGTTGTTGCAGTACCTTGTCCCTTGAATGGATGCTAGATAGATGATTTAGAGCGCTTTACGTGCCTTTTAGATGCAATATTAGGTTGTGATAGTAATGCTTAGTGTTTGGTCCTTTATTTTGAACACATGACTATGTATTTATATGATTCCCTTGTTCAAATTTTGTAATTAACAACTAGAAGGCCAACCTATAAGTGAAAAAGATGCCCAAAGGATAAAAGAGACCTAAAAAGAGTGAGTAAGGTGAAAAAACAGTTAGGGGTACCCAGAGGGGGAAGGGGTGCTTGGGCGCTTCTATCCTGGTTAGGCACTGGTGTCTAGATCCATAAAAGATAAATAAGGAAAATACCGACTGGGATGTAGGGTGTGTAAGACCAAATAGAAAATAATAAATATAGAAAAGAGGCCAAGGACAATCATCAATTACTAGTTTTCTTGCTTAGGAATTAAATGAATGCTAGTATGTGTTTAGGGCCTAGAAATGTACCCAAGTGCATGATTTTATGTCTACATCAACATCCAAGCTCCCCAATATTTATGTGTACCAATCCTCGCCCCTCTCACCCCTATCTCCATGAGGCTGGTCAGATCTCCATCTCATGAATCCAGCTATCAACTATATATCATTTCTTGTGATCCATGGAAGCCCTGTCGGCCTCACCATAGCTATGTACTCGTAGGCCCAATAATGCAACATAATTCCTACATACATACCTGGTCTCCTATCTGTGACATAAATCCATAGCTCTTGGTACACTTGTGTCAAGAGAGTTGCCCCAAATACAAACATTGTCCTGTGCTCAACTATATTAGCCATTACCACTGCTAGGGCCCACAAAAATCTAGCCCCATATGAATCTGGAAGTGTGTAGTAGGATATCACCATCATGACCAAGCATATCATCTGATTCCTTGTCATCTTAGGATGATACCGAGTCTCAATGTGAAAGTCCCTAGATATAAAAGCAATTTGTGTTGCCTTTGTTCCAAATAGTCATGTCAAAGCACTCATCTGAACCTCTGCTATAATCAACACTATCAGTCCCCCCTGAATCGAAAATATCAAAATATGAGACACATCCTCCAATGTGACCGTCATCTCTCTAGTTTGGAACCAGGAGAGATTGGTCCTCAGGTATCATTTGTCTATCAATGTTATGATAAGCCAAGTGTCTTTGGGCACCCTCTGATAATGGAAGAATTTACCCAATCCAACTGTATCTAGGTGATCCCACTCGTCACCTGTGACATCAACCCTAATAGTCCCCAACATGGATGGGACTCTATCTCTCACATATAAAGTGTCTCTGGCATGTAAAAATCAATCAAATAAGAAACCCTTAACATCCAATCATAAAAAATCATCATTTTTCATCTAAAAAGAATCAATAAAATTTATCTTCTACCTAGTCGATGTCAACCCTAACTTGGTCAACGTCAATTTTCCCCTGGTCAACGGAGACCATACCCAATCTCCACCAACTAACCCTTGGCACCCATCCAAAATTTAAAAAAAAAGTAAAAAAATAAAAAAAATCAACTAAAAATCAAAACAAAAATAGGTTTTTTGCGCTTACTGCTCAATGATACCTCTGGAACTTCATTCCTCCTCTATTGTTCTCCATTTCACTCAGATATCTCACTTTTATATCACTCAGAGCTCTCACTTTTCAAAATCATGTCATTCAAATGAGCCTTATCGACTATCTCCATCGTTTATATAGGCACGTTGACCTAGTCAATGTTAAACCGTGCATTCTCTGTTGACCCAAGCCAAATCACCATCGACCCAACCCTAATTTTATCTTTTATCCCGTCTCATCCAATATCCTTATCATATTATATTTTCTTCCACTTCAGACTTGTGTGTCACCCATAACACACCTTTCATTGTCTTCCATTGATCTTTCTTCAATCTTTTTGTCTATGTATCTCATCGCGCATCTTTAATCACATCCATCAGCTCACTCTGCCACCATCTCTGTGTTCCCTCTTAGGGAACCATATCTCATCTTAATCCCACCGTTGTGGCCATCATTTCCATCTCTTTCCCACTAGGACGCATAATTGCTCACTTCTTCATATTTGAAGGATAGCGCATTTTATTTTGCCCTTGACATTTTCTCAAACCATTGTCTTTTCACATTTTTATGCATAACATTGATGTATTCCTTTGACCCATTGGTCCCAAAACTTTCACATCAATCCGAGTGGACTCCCATAGGATTCCTTCCATCCTACAGTGATCTTTGTTGACTCATGGGTATGTAGGACATTAATGACACCTCTGTTGAGGTCATGATCTGTTCCCTACCAATGTGTTTTCATGGTTCCTGCCATCTTTATCTTATCAATCTGAGCAGATTACCATTGGATCCCCTCCATCCTATAACGATATTTTTCGACTCACGGGTTTGTAGGACATTCACATTGTCTCCGTTGAGGTTGTGTTATGTTCCCTACCAACTTGATTCCAAATATCACCACCATATTTCTTTTTCTTTTTCTTTTTATCCTATCCTTCCTACAATGGTCATATCATTCTCCATGTGGGGCATCTTTTCTTGTCTTTTCTTATCTTTCCTATCTGTTCCCTTCTTCCTCAATCTCTCTCTTTCAACCTAGTAATCGATTTTCTTCATATCATTGATTCCTACTTTAAGGGGGAGCACCTCAATCACTACCTTGTATCACTTCTAGTTTTTATCTTGTGGCTTACTTAACACAAACCACTTGACAAAAAGGGGAAAATGTAGACACCAAATTTTGGTACGCTTGTCCCCCATCCCGCATTGTCTTGGACCCTTCTTCGTCACCTTGCACATACACACCTCTCTTCCTATTCGAATTCCTATTTCCCTCCTAAATCCAATTTATTCTTCTTTATTTCCCATCTTAAATAAACCTTAATCCCACCATTATTTTATCTCTCCAAATCCACCCCTAATCACATTTAATTAATCCATAAATGCATCCATTACCCTAATCACATCCCTAAACACCCCATTTATCCTTCCTAGACTCTCATCTCCCCTCATTCAATTCCTTTCCACCCTCCAACTGATTAACTAAAAAAGGAGATAATGTGTATAGTTTATCTAATCTAGAATGACATGTAAATATAATAAATGAATGCAATAAACAAGTATGGAAAATGACCTAAGTAACTAATCTAATAAAATTAGGAACCCTAATGTGCAAGAAGAGTGAGGAAGTGACTCAGCTGATTAGAGAAGCTCGTTGGACTGTGTCAAAGAAGTGACTGGAGAAATAGGAAGCAAGAACAACTGTGCAGAGGCCCCGAAAAGGATAGATCTGTACTGATTCTCTAGATTGGTGCACCTGGAAAGGGACTGGGGTGCCTATGGGTGCTCTACTTTGCAAAATGGGTTCCATGGTCTGTGCAAAAGGTTTGAAACTAAGTTTAACAGGTTCAGAAGGTGGTCTAAAACCCTTGTTGTGTGTCGCATCAGGTTCATTGCATTATGCCAAAAGTCACTAATAATCCAAGATGATAGAAAGACATGCAAGAATACACAAGAAGTATCAAACCCTAAAAAAAGAAGAATGCAAATGAATGGGTCAAACTGACCTCAACTGCCACAAAAATGGGCTTACTAACTAAGCATTACAGTGCATTTCGTACTGAAATGTAGGTCTGGTGTGTGCGTGCATCATGTACCCTAGGTGCTCTTGTGTCAGTCACACTTTCTGAAGTAATGAGTAATAACTAGATGTAAAAATGTAGTATAATTTTGGATGGAATAGAATAGAATCCCCTCCTATGCTTGTGTGTGATGCATATGAACAAGCGTTGTCCTTTGTGATGGATATAACTAAATGAAAATGATCTCCAAATGCCTTAGATGAAAGCAAACCTAGGTCCCTCATTATGGTCTCATAAATTTATATTTATAGGGTTCTCATGATCGAATTTTGTAATTAACCCCGAAATGGCCGACTACCAAAAAGATAAGAAGATGAAACGGCTAAAAAGTGCCCAAAAGGTGGCGAGAAAGTTCAAAAAGGATCGGGGTGCCCCTGGTGGGACTAGGGTGCCCATGGGTGCCCCAGTCCTACCTTGGGCACCCCATTTAAATTTAAAATGACACAAAACGATGAAATTTGACTGGGCATGCGGGTGTAAGAGGTCGGGGATGACGAAAGCAAGAAAAGTAAGATGGCCAAAAGACGGGGGTTAATTAGTACTTTCTTCACTCAAAAAACTTCTAAGTAGTAGTATGAGACTGAGACTAACTAATGCATAAAGTGCATGATTTTGTGTCTACACCAACCACATTTTATCATTCCTATGCAACCCTAACCCACATAAAAAACTCGACACTCTAATTTTACCTCATTAGGGGCCATTGTCTCGAGTTGTGCATCATCTCCACCACCCAAATCGATGGCCAGCCACAGTCGACAGTGACCCTATAAGTATACCACTACCCCCTACTCAAGAGAATGGAATTGTGAGATTTTCTTGTTTCCTTCTCTTCTTATGAGTTGTAATCATCAAATTGGATTCATCTTGGAGCCCTTGCATGCCATCCTTGGAGATATGAAGTATATAGTTTCTTTGAGCCCTACCATTGTTTGATCATTTCTTTCCATCAATTTTACAACTCTATTCATTTCCTTGGAGATGTGTCATCTTATCTACCATCATTAATTTTTCCTTATAGCTCTTTTCCCATCTATTTAGCCCCATCAAACCCGAATCCTACCCTAGTCACCATCGACCCAACCCATTCGTTGTTGACCCGATCTGCATTAACTCTATTTCTTGTGTTCCACCTATCTGTCATCTGCTTTCCAGCCTCCTCCAAAATCATGATCCCTATATCTCTGTCATCCATCTATATAACAATCTAGATCTCACTTTTTGGCCCCAATCACCATTGACTATCCTAGATCTTCCCCCGATCACCTTCGACCCAATCTGCATCTATTATTTTTTCATAATTTGTGTCTATTTATTACATCCTTTCTCTTTCGTACACCTCTGCATCAAATTAAATACAACTCCGACAACTCAACTTCAATCCCAGATATGTTTCCCACACATATTTTGATTTTCCCTGTTGCAGTCGCCATTGAATGCCTATGTTAGTCTCAGGTGACCATCGACCTGATCAGGTTTGATTTCACTTATCCTAATTTTATTATCATCTGTGTTATTTGATATGTTATCTAGTATATCTCTTATCTATATTCTGCTACATTCTGCATGTTATTCATCCTTTATCTTTTATCAATATTTTAATGAACATGAATTGACATCCTCCATAGGAAGTTATCACTTCTCGGGACTAACTTTTTCAGGTAACCCACCAATTAATAGACTAATCTTTTCCTTGTCTAGTTGTCTCTTTTTTGTGTAGGTTATCGAGTTCGTCGTAGAGAGGATATTTGTGCTCATATATTCATCTTCATCATTATCATACATTATGAGGTAGCCTTAAACCCTCCCATATTTTATGTTTCTTTTTTTCTTGCACACCATTCCATTAAATTGAAACAAGAGTGGGAAAATTCATAAAACACATAGCACAACATATGACAAGATGTTGTAAAAATTTGATTAGAAATGTTAAACTAGATGGTACTCCAACCATATCTACTCTTGGACCAATAAATCACAACAAGGTAAGAGAAGAAGTCAACATTGCCCCAATGGGTAGATTATTTGAAATAGATGAACCCACCAAGGTTTGAGATGCACTAGATTTAGTACCTTAGAAAGAAGTCCTAGAGACTTAATATAAATAGCTAATTAAGAACAAACAAGGCAACTTGTAGATCTTCCACCTAGAAAGAATCCAAATGGTTGCAAATGGGTTTTCAAAACCAAGTTCAAGGGAGATGGTAGTATTAACAAGCATAAGGAAAGAATAGTTGCAAAGGGGTAAGTACAAAGAGAAGGCGTTGATTATGAGGAGACATTTTATCCTATGGATAAGATCAAAACAATCACAATGTTATTTTTTCTAGTTGCATAATTTGGATGGAAATTCCATAAAATGGATGTTAAGAGTAGTTTTCTCAATGGTGATCTTTACAAAGAAGTCCACGTGACACAACCATAAGGTTTTTTCACTCCAAATCAAGAAACAAAAGTTTGTGAAAACATCAATTCACTATATGCTTTAAAACAATACATCAAGATTGATGAGAAACCCATTTAAAATGGATTTAAGAGGAATCCCTATGATCCCAATCTCCACCTCAAACAACAAGGAGTAGAGGTGGCGATTGTTATAGTCTATGTCGATGATCTAGTAATCATTAGTAATTCAGTGATTATGATTGATACAATATGGGAAAATTTTAAAAGATCATTTGACATGACATATCTCTTAATTATCCGCTATTGATTTGGATTGGAAGTATGGAAGAAAGAGAACTTCACCTTTTTTTGATTCAAATGAATTATGCCAAGACAATTCTTAAAAAATATGATGGAATGCAAACCTATTGCTACACTTATGGAGTCAAGGCTTATGTTATCTCAATCAGATCCATCACCTCAAGTGAATGTCACTCTTTATCATCAATTATTTGGTACTCTCATTTACTTCACATATATTAGGCCATATATTAACTATGTAATAGTTACCTTTCTCTATTCATGGAAGATCCAAAATAAAGTCGCTATAAATCAAGGAAGGATATACTAAGGTATATCAAAGGAACATTTGACTTCGAACTAGAGTACAAAAATGGCCAATTATTTTTACATGATATGCATATTTAGACCATGTTGAAAATATTGATAATAAGAAGTCCACTTATGGATATGTATTTTCTTTGGGTTTTGGTCCTATATCATGGGGGAGTAAGAAGAATTTTTTGTTCCTAATTCATCTACTAAAGCACACTATCATGTTACAGTAGGAGCTACCTGAGAAGTAATATGGCTATATCCATTCTTGAAGTTTTGGGTGTTCCATAAAAGTAGCCCACCATCTAGTTAAAAGGAATGATAACCAAATCGTACCAAACCAAGAACACATATGCTAATCAAACACCACGATCAATAAGATGAAAGTAATTTGCCATAATAACTTTACATAAACCTTTGCAAACAAATGAGCAACAATATCATATATTATTATGGAACTCAATGAAATACGATGAGAATGGGCCTTGCTTATATAGGAAAGGAATAACAATCTAAGAACCAGTCAAGGTCATAGATCAAGCCATAAATCAAGGAAAGAACTAGTCAAGACCATAGATTTAAGAAAGAACTAGGTCCATTAAGGATCTAGTCAATACCATAGATCAATGAAAGAATTAGTCAATACCATAGATCAAGGAAAGAATTGTACCTAACAACTAAATAATATCCCCCTAATATCTAAATAAATAAAAATAAATATCCACACACATAAGTGGACGAGGATAAATACAATAAAGGTAAATAAAGTACCTAGGTGAACATGAGTTAAGGTAAATACCTAATATAACACTAGTAATATGACAATGAATGTGTAATCAAACTTGGAGGTGATATATTATTGTGGATGATTACATGCAATAGTATGAGCGACTAAATAGTGAAAATAAGGACAACAAGTTATGCATGGGAGTAAGGATAGGAAATTGAGCTCAAAATGTGTGTGGAGGTCATGATTTATGGGTTAATCCAATACTGACTTTATCAAGTGATAAATTATTAAACTTAGGTGTCTATAGTTTGTTGCACCAATTATCAATGCACATTTCCACCACTTAAATTATTATTTTAAAGCTAATGTAAATGTTCAGGAAAACATGTCGAGTGGAGGATATGTTGCAATGACAATCAATATAATGAGGGCCGACATTGATTCCAAAGTTGAGATGCCAAAAAGAGTGGGACAACCTATTGAGCATGTGGTTTGTTGCATATAGAGTTTGTGTGATACTCCAATACATGAGGATAAGTGACACATGAGGAGTCCCAATGTGGGAATAAGAATCCCAACATGATCAATGACATATATGAGCTAGACGAGGAGAAACGGTCAGTAACGATACAAATCGGTGTGGCTTCTTAGTAGAATGCAAGACTAGTGTGTCATATTTATAGTTGCAAGAGAATAGTAGACCCAACAATAGTCTAGGCGATGTATTGGCTCAATGTTCATTAGGCGGCCTCAAGAATCTATGGAAAAGAAGAGGTCATGTAATAGTATTTAATGGAGAGTGACTGGAGTGGAGAACATCCAAAGTAGTAGATATTGAGTGTGTAATGACACAAATCACTATGAGGAGGCCAGTTATGATTATAATATGCATGAAATTAATGCAAGTCAACAATAGAGTACACATCACGTAGTGTAAAGCTAATGTAAGTCAATGTTTCAATTATAGATATGCAATGCCAATGACAATGCAAATGTCAAAGATGTATCTCTACGTCTTTGTTGAAGGTCGAGATGTGAGAGGAGGCTCAGATGCAACGAGCAAAGAAGATAACGATAGTGAGTTAACATGTCATTGTTGTGCTTATTATATGGCTCTATATGACCTTTTTTTTAATGAATGTATGACTTTACACAAGAAGGCCCATTTTTAAAAAAATAATAATTAGGTAATAGCTTCAAGAAGTGGACTCTAATACCATATTGTAGTTGAGAAAACTCAAGATCCATGATCACTTCTACATACCATTACCACAATTAAAGTTGAGACATTATTTACATAATATTATATCATAATATATGTTTGTATAATTCTCTCAATGTGTTGAATGATACGATAAGCACCTTAGAATAAATAGTCAAGGTGAGTTTGTTATATAATTAGAAGTGATTGAGGAAATGATTAATTATACATTAGAGAATAAACTATTAGATGTAAGATAACAATAAACCACAACTCTATCTATAATTAAATAAAAACTTGAGCTAATTCAAGATTAACGGTATTTTTGTGTGAACTTAAACAAAATCAAGCTAGATAGCTAAACATAGCTTTTATATTAGTATGAACACATCAACAACAAAAATCATATTCCTTAATATAATTTACACTTTTAGAATAATTGTTAATATAACATCCATTGAATATAATTAAACATGTTTAATTTGAACTACAATATCTTTGATAAAAATAAATCGCTCTATAACACTAATTCACCGTCTCCTCCAAAAATTAACATATCTTTGATAAATATCTTGAGTAGGAATATAAAATGCACTTAAAAAAAAATAGTTGATCTAAAATAAATACAAAGTATCTAATTATTACTAATCTTACGACGTAAGTTTTTTAGATTTAATAAAAGGCAACTATTTATTTTGATGATGATAACTATGGGATGCCATTTCAATGTTGACGTATTTCCTTAGTTTAGACTATTTATGAGGAAAAAGTTATCAATTATTAAATACTTTATAAACAACCATTGAATCATATTATAATATGAAGAGGATTTAAAAAATAAAAGAATAAACTACTAACTCTTTAGTGGAAACAACGTAATTTCCTAATATCTGAGGTGTTCATTCATATCTGTTTGTTGGCAGGTGTTTTTGTTGATATTAACCTTTTCACGCCCTCAAAACAACGACACCTCGCGGCACTTTACCCAAAACATAACCACCTTTTTAAATATTTTGTGTTTGAATTTTGTTAATTAGAGGATGAACATTTCCATTCGTTTCCAATCTCGTCTATGGTAACTCATCCAATATATCATCTTATTATTATTATAAAAATTAGCAATTATAAAAATTAGTAATCGCATCACAGACCGTGCGATGTGAATGCCGAAAGGGATATGAGGGGAAGTACGATTTTTTTTTTAATAAATTGAGTGGAGAGAGAAATAAGGAAGCGGCGAAAGAGCAACATTGAAAGTCAATGTATATATTTATGAAGTATGGAGAAACTGCAAGTACAAGAGGAAGTGAATGGGGAATGACATCATGAATGTTTATGTTGACAAACAGAGGGGGAAGAAGGACTGACCCACCTAATATTACGAAACAGGGAGCTGAAGACTTTTTAATCGGGATTCCTATTCCTTTCTTTTGAGGAGGTGAAGGGATAGGGACATACTGGAGTAACGTTCGAAAAAGAAGAGAGGTGAAATGCATAGGGCTTTCAAGGAGGGGACTCTGGACATTGCAGTGAACGTAAGGCCAAGTCGTTCTAAAGAACCTATATCCACAGTCACCTTAGGTAAAGAAAACCCTTGGGACTTGTGGATAGTAAGGGCCCAGACCATTTTTATAGGAATTTGTATGTGGTTCCCTGTAGAGATTGGGGTACATGAACATTGGTGGGGCTATGCGGATTCCAACGAGAGCCATTTTAATTGTTGAATTTGATGACAACTAAAAGTGGAAGAGTTGGAAGAGAAGAGGAAGGGGCATATACAATGGGGACAATAGTGCCAATGGAGCCGTTCACAAGTCCAGCTTCAACCCATAAATTTGTTGTGAGCAAAACCTTTTGTTGCTTACATAGGGGAATAATTTGTTCTAGTTGTTCTTCATCATGTTCCTCTAAATAGTTGAGTCTGGTGAGCTCAGCATCGGAGTGTGCTATTGGAGCGTTGAGGGATGTTAGCATGCCGAGATTGTGTTGATCGACAAGTTCATTTGTTGCGAACAAATGCGGAGCTAGAAGGAAAGGTGCAATGCCAACACCAACTATCTGGGAGTTTGTTCATTGCATAATTGAACTCTAGTCTTCGACCAATGGGATTCCATCTCTAATATTCAAGTAGCTTTCAAAAAAAAATTAGACCTCATCTGAACCTTTCTACCTAAATATTGTAGTAAGTGTGATACATGTTGTGAAGCTAAACCGCATGTTTGTTCCATAAGAGTGACCTGCATAAAGTGGAACATCCTTGACAGGAGGTAGTTCGCTAAGGTCACCAACGAGAATGATGGATCTATAACGAAAAGCAGAAGATTTGAAGTGAGGGAAGGCCTCACGAAGATGAAATTCGATTTTGGCGAGAAGTATGGGGCCTATGAAACTCATATCGTCAATGAGAATGTAATGAACATGATGTGGGGATTGTTGAAGAGAGGAAAGTGACAAGCCTTCGGAGGATGTTTGATTTTCTTTACTGGAATGTACAATGTGGCATGTATAGTTGATGCGGAAATATTGAATGTGGAAACTCTTGTGGGAGCAAGAGCCAAGAGGGGAGGCGGTTGTTCAGGGTATGTTGAGGAAAATGCAGAGCGGATATTGTTTATGAGGTAAGATTTACATGTGCCTGTAGTACCTTGGATAATCAATTTCAGAGGGGTTGAAAGCATTCCTTGTTTGTAATGATTGAGAATTGTAGCAAAAGCTTGTTGTTGTTCTGCAGATAAAGTTGTAATGTTGGATGTGGAATTACGCATATGGAAAGGAATAATTGTAGTGGTCTTGCACATATCAATGAAAGACGGGCCAATTTCATACATCTTATGGACCCAATTGATCTCACGTAATATTTTTGAAGCATTCTAAAACTTTACAGAAATATTACAGCCCTGTATCATTGACCAAAAGATGAGAAGTAATTTGCATGTATCTAACTTGTTGTATCAATGTACTAAATGATAAGTTGGATGACACTCTCTAGTTCTGCCAATAAACTAGAAAACACAACCTCCATACAATGAAGTAAATGAATAGGATAGAATAGCTTCACAACACATCAAATATATTATCGAAATGCACCACACTAACATGGTTATATATGTTTACCATCACAAAAGAGTTATTTAAGGAGCTATTAACCTACACAATTATAACACAACTGTCATTTCCTGGAAGTCCTTTTTTTACCGAGTCCACCATAAGTTTAAGGCATGTTCAGAGTCATGAGAGGACAATCCTTGATCATATGGTCAGTAGATTGGCACCGAAAACAAGTGTTGGGAAGATCAAGATGTATAGAACTTTCTACGCAAAGCCTGTGTCTCCAACCTGGATATCAAGGGTATCTTTCAGGTCTTTTGAAAGATCAATTTCAACACAAACCTGTTTCTGGGGTCGAGCTGAGTAGAACTTATGTTGCTCATGGCAGATGAGGCGACCCAAGGGTTTGATAAGTTGATCAACGAATCCCCACAGAGGCAAAGGAAGGCCTAGAAATTTGACCCAAACAGAAATTTTGAGTTTGGCTTGCTCAGAGACTTGAAAATCTCGAGTCCAGTGGGAGAAGACCACATGAGTATTGCGAATAAACCAAGGACCGTGGTTAACAATGGCTTTGCAATGTTCAGCATTGGTAAAGTGAAAAAAAAAGAAACCCTTGGTCATGTTTTGGACTCCCTCTACCTTGACTCCATGAGGTTGCCAATGATTATGAATCCATTGGCGGAGGATACCTTCAGGGGGGACTCGGCCCACAACATAAGCAAACAGAGAAAATGATTCAACCAGTTGCAAGCTTTGTCAAAAGTTGGTTAAATCAAGAACAATATTTGGGGAAGGAGTATCAGTAATCCTTACCTCATCGAATACCTTCGGGATGAACTCCTCACTCGTTTCGGCGCATTGTCCAAAGCTCCTACGATAAGACCAACATCAATAGATGCATGGCCCGAGGAGGTGGTCATTTTGTAAGCCACTACCCAAGGGGTGGACTGGCGATTGATACAAAATTAATGTAGATAATCCCGCCTGGATCTGCAGATTGGCGGTGTGATGCAATGGCGGCGTACGGCAAGGCCAAGCATTCACTGCGAAAATAACTCGCTGAGCCTAAACCCCAATAGAGCAAAAAAACGTGATCCACCCTACTTCCCTTACTATTTTTAGATTTTAACAAGACAACTATTTATTTTGATGATGATAACTATGGGATGTCATTTCAATGTTGACGTATTTCCTTAGTTTAGACTATTTATAAGGAAAAAGTTATCAATTATTAAATAATTTATAAACAACCATTGAATCATATTCTACTATGAAGAGTATTTAAAAAAAAAAGAATAAACTACTAACTTCTTTTAGTGGAGGAAAACAAACGTAATTTCCTAATATCTGAGGTGTTCATTCATATATGTTCGTTGGCAGGTGTTTTTTTTTGCTGTCAACCTTTTCACGCCCTCAAAACAACGACACCTCTCGACACTTTACCCAAAACATAACCACATTTTAAATTATTTTGTGTTTGAATTTTGTTAATTAGAGGATGAACATTTCCATTCGTTTCCAATCTCATCTATGGTAACTCATCCAATATATCAGCTTATTATTATTATAAAAATTAGCAATCGCACGATAGATCGTGTGATGTGGATGCTGAAAGGGATCCAAAGGGAAGTACGATTTTTTTTTATAAATTGAGTGGAAAGAGAAATAAAGAAGCGACAAAAGAGCAGCATTGAAAGTCAATGTATATATTTATGAAGTATGGAGAAACTGCAAGTAGAAGAGGAAGTGAACGTGGAATGACATCATGAATGTATATGTTGGCAGACGAAGGGGGAAGGACTGACCCACCTAATATTACGAACCATGCAACTGGAGACTTTTTAATCGGGATTCTTCTTCCTTTTTTTTGAGGAGGTGACGGGATAGGGACATACTGGAGTAACATTTGAAAGAGAAGGGAGGTGAAATGCGTAGGGCTTTTAAGGAGGGGACTCTAAACATTGCAGTGAACATAAGGCCAGGTCGTTCTGAAGAACCTATATCCACGGTCGCCTTAGGTAAAGTAAGCCCTTGGGACTTGTGGATAATAAGGGCCCAGACCATTTATAAAGGAATTTGTATGTAGTTCCCTCTAGAGATTAGGGGTATATGAACATTGGTGGGGCTATGTGGATTCCAACGAGGGCCATTTTAATTGTTGAATTTGATGACAACTAAAAGTGAAAGAGATGGAAGAGACGAGGAAGGGGCATATACAATGGCGACAATAGTGCCAATGGAGCCGTTCACAAGTCCAGCTTCAACCCATAAATTTGTTGTGAGCATAACCTTTTGTTGCTTACATAGGATAATTATTTGTTCTAGTTGTTCTTCATCATGTTCCTCTAAATTGTTGAACCTAGTGAGCTCAGCATTGGAGCATGTTATTGGAGCGTTGAGGGATGTTAACATGCTGAGATTGTGTTGATCAACAAGTTCATTTCTTGCAAACAAATGTGGAGCTAGAAGGAAAGGTGAAATGTCAACGCCAACTATCTAGGAGTCTCTTCGTTGCATAAGTGTTTTCTAGTCTTCAACCAATGGGATTCCATCTCTGATATTCAATAGTAGCTGTCGAAAACAAATATGGGCCTCATCCGAACCTTACTACTTGAAGATTTTAGTAAGCATGATACACGTTATGAAGTTAAACCATAGGTTTGTTCCATAAGAGTGACCGACATAGAGTGGAACGTCCTTGACATGAGGGAGTTGGCCAAGGTCACCAACGAGAATGATGGATCTGTTACCAAAAAGCGGAAGATTTGAAGTGAGGGAAGGCCTCATGAAGATGAAAATCGATTTTGGCGAGAAGTATGGGGCCTATGAAACTCATCTCGTCAATGAGAATGTAATGAACATGTTGCAGGGATTATTGAATAGAGGAAAGCGACAGGCCTTTGAGCGGTTGATTTCCTTTACTGGAATGTGCAATGTGGCATGTATAGTTGATGTGGAAATGTTGAATGCGGCAACTCTTGTGGGAGCAAGAACCAGGAGGGGAGGTGGTTGTTCAGGGTATGTTGAGGACAATGCAGAGCAGATATTGTTTATGAGGTAAGATTTACATGTGCCTGTAGTACCTTGGATAATCAATTTCAGAGGGGTTGAAAGTATTCCTTGTTTGTAATGATTGAGAATTGTAGCAAAAGCTTCTTCTTGTTCTACAAAGAAAGTTGTAATGTTGGATGTGGAATTATGCATCTGGAAAGGGATAGTTGTAGTGGTCTTACACATATCAATGAAAGACGGGCCAATTTTATACATCATTATGGACCTAATTGATCCCACATAATATTTTTGAAGCATTCTAAAACTTTACAGAAATATTACAGCCCTGTATCATTGACCAAAAGATGAGAAGTAATTTGCATGTATCTAACTTCTTGTATCAATGTACTAAATGATAAGTTGAATGGCACCTTCTAGTTCTGCCAATAAACTAAAAAACACAACCTCCATCCAATGAAGTAAATGAATAGGATAGACTAGCTTCACAACACATCAAATATATTATCAATATGCACCACACTAACATGGTTATATATGTTTACCCTCACAAAAGAGTTATTTAAGGAGCTATTAACCTACACAATTATAACACAGCTGTCATTTCCTGGAAGTCGTTTTTTATCAAATCCACCATGAGTTTAAGGCATGCTTAGATACGTCACATGACATTTGCCTCCACGTTCAGACAACTAATGCAAGGGCACATCTAATACCACTGTCCAATTTTTTTGCAATATCCTAAAATAATGACAGAAGACATTAGAAAACTCAATAATATTACATACAGAGACCCTAGAGATTGGTACAACCACTCAGCTTGGATCAAAACATTACATCGGTATTAAAAAACCACAGTGGCATATTCATCACACCATACTTTTTACCAAAATTGCAGCATTATCATGCAACGTTGGCTTTACTGTAACATTTTCATCACAACACCAAATCAAATAACCTATCTGTGTCAGAAAAGACATAAAACAATGATTACAACATTACAAAATCTACATGAGTTGTTATTACCTCAATTATTATTAGTAAAATGCATGATAATTATGTCACTCTCAGCATTTATAAAACCGTAGAATAACCAGTTTGGCCATCCAACATATCATAGGTCACGTATATTTTGCACCCGGCAATTACCCACAGCACATAACCAATCGAGGAACAAAAAGGTAGATCCAACATATATAAATGGTTGAAGAACATGGTAGCCAACCATCAACCTATGATTATATTTCAAAAAGCAAAAACACATCATTTTAAAATTGCAAGATGAAAAAGGAAACACGCTTGGTGATAACATGAATATTGCTTGTTAGCAGCATCCTGGCTTCCACTTTTCCATGTATTCCTTCAAGTAAATCACGTAGTCTGTGGGCAGTCGATACCTTCAGGGGGGACTCGGCCCACAAAATAAGCAACAAGAGAAAATGATTCAAACCAGTTGCAAGCTTTGTCAAAAGTTGGTAAATCAAGAACAATATTTGGGGAAGGAGTATCAGTATCCTTACCTCATCGAATACCTTCGGGATGAACTTCCTCACTCGTTTCGGTGCCATTGTCCAAAGCTCCTACGATAAGACCAACATCAATAGATGCATGGCCCGAGGAGGTGGTCATTTTGTAAGCCACTACCCAAGGGGTGGACTGGCGATTGATACAAAATTAATGTAGATAATCCCGCCTAGATCTACGGATTTGGCGGTGAATGATGCACTTCGTCGCAGAGCATTCAACGGCATTGGTACTGACACTTTTCAATTCTTCACATGCCTGAAAATAACTCGCTGAATATTTAAAACCCTAGTAGAGTGCCTTTACGTGATCCAACGTCTCTCTTCCAGTTCAATTAGTCTCATCTCCACATTCGTCCGATTTTAATTCAAGCATAACTATTTATTTTAAGGTCGATCGATTAACTATAGGGATGTCATTTCAACTAGTTGACGTGGTTACTCAATTAGTTTACACCTATCTGCGTATAAGGATAACAATGCCTATGGTCCACCAAATAAAAGTAAGAGAATGTTGGAAAACAATCACAATAAAATAGATTGTTTATAGCCTATGAATAACCCAAAAAAAAATATAAAAGAGAGAATCAAACTACTAACTCTTTAGTTGGCAACACTAAGAGGACGTAGATTTCCTAATCATCTTTAGGAGGTGCCCTTCATTCATAATATGTTTGACTCAAAACTAGGTAGAAATCTATATATGTTTGCTTTCATACCTACCTAGGTTCATTTCACCTCATAAACAATGATTATACCTCTCGACAACTTCATGTTACATTTTCATAAGCCACATTACTTAAATTATTTTGTGTTTGCAAATTATTCGTTAATTACAAGGAATGTGTGTTATGATCGAAAGTTCGTTTCCGAATCTGTAGAATCTATGGTAACTCATCCGATATATCAGCTTATTATTATTACCAACCAATTAGCAATCGGCACGATAGCCCCGTGGTTTCTCTCTGGATGCCGAATAGTGATTATACCAAATGGAAGTACAAATGAAAATTTTTTATAAATTAAGTGTGAAAGAGACCATAAAGATCCCTCTCAATTAGAGCAGCATTGCAATAGTCAATGTATTAGGTGACTTTACATGACCAGTCATGTGAGTCGCTAATCATGCAGAAAACATACATGTTTGACCACAGTATATGTTGGATATCAATATCATGCCTAACAGTAAATACTGTTGGCACTACGATACACTCGACAGGACTGACCCACCTAATATTACGACATTACCATGATATGCTGGATGGTCATTTTTCTATGTAGATCAATCAGTTGAAAGATTATGGCCACCTCTTACGTTGTACATTTGAGTCGTAGGTCCACATTTTCCTAAAAAGGGACATACTGTTTTGAGTAAAATTTGTTAGGAAGATGAAGGGAGGTGAAACAATATCAGGGCTTTTAAGGAGGGGACTCTGATTACATTGTAAAAGATGATAGTTTATGAATGTGCCAGGTAAGTTATAATGAACATCACCGAATATTAGACATTAGTTTTAGTGACATGAACATGAAGGTAAATGAACACAAGACACAAGATTTAAGTGGGAAAACCTTTTGGTAAAAAAGGCACCAGACCATCTACTTATAAAAATAAATGTGGTTCCCTCTAGAGATTGGGGGTACTTATCTTTATTGAGAATATGTATTTCACCCAACACTCCCATTTTAATTTCCATGAATCCTTGACAATTACACCTTCCAAGAGAGGAATTACAAAACTGTCATATACATTGGTTCAATAGTGTAGAGATGAGCCGTTCACACCATTTCACTTCATGTTTCATCAACATGCTCGCATATGCATCTTGCATTTTGTTAGCATGTGTGTTTTGTTGCATTGCGACCAATCTCAAATGAGATCATCTTGTTTTATATCAAGGCGGGTGGCCTATTGCATAGGTCACTCTTGTTATCATGTTAATTTAAATATTTGCTGACGCGGTAGTGAGCTCCAGCATTGGATGTTTTAAATATAAGTTGTATGCCAGGGACCTGTTAGTCTTTGGCGGGTTTCTATTAAGTCAAGTTTCCCATTTAATCTTACAACACAACACTCCCCCTTAATGCTAAGTAGGAAAACATGCCAAAATTCGCCTATTTTATACAAAAGGATTTACAATCCATAAATCAGCACATAAAGATTTATGCTAGCATGCAAATATATAAAGCTTGTTCCAAATAACACATGTCACATAGTCACCTTTTTGTACGAAAAGGAATTGGGCCAATCCGAATAAATCATGTAAGATGATTTAGGCTAGCATGCAATAATGTTATTTGTTAAACCATAGGATTTTGTAACTCCATAAGAGTACACGACTTCAATATTCAGTGTCACAACGTCAAAGTGACACTGAGTGAGTCGCAGATGTAAACAATCGCGTCACCAATGCGAGAATGATCCGTGGGTCTGTTACCAAAAACACTACTTTAGTAGTGAGGGAAGGCCTACAAATGGAATTACAATCCATAAATCATCTAAGTCGATTTTGGCGAGCAAGCAATATGGTGGATTTTGTAACTCTGTGGTACACTACTTCAATGTTCTACAAGTTTTGCAACTCCATGGTACACTAGTGCAGTATCCCGCAGATGTAAAAAAGTCACGTAACAATGGAGGTGTTCCACAAGTTTTAGAAAATCCGTGGTACACCTCTTTAGTGTTTTACAGACTTTAAAAATCTGCATCAAAAAGAACATGTTCTGCAGATTTTATAAGAACTGTAGTACACATGAACAATAAGAATTTTCAAGATAAAGTGATTACATCTAAAGTCTTACATAAGATTATGGAGTCTTTTATGAAACAAGAATCTCTCATATCTAATGCTTCATTGGGTATTACAAGTAAACTCCCATAAAGTGACAATTTACTTAAACAAAATGGAAATAGCATAGGGATGTTATAATTGGCATAATCAAGCATTACAGAGAGGCGGCATTGTAAAAACATGCAAAACATGCTCATCCCTCCTTATTTCCCCCTCAAGGGAAACTTTGAGAGGCCATAACTCATATGATTCAGAGGTGAAGATCAACGTTATTCACATGATCATTTGAGTCATACAACATATGCTCATTTGATTCAGAGGTGAAGATCAATGTCATTCACATGATCATTTGAGTCAAACAAAATGTCCTCATTTGATTCAGAGGTGGAGATCAAGGTCATCCACATGATCATTTGATCCAAATTTTGAAATGCCCAACATAGCATGAAATTTGTAGAACTTTCTCCCGAATGAAGTGCATATGAATCTCAATATGCTTGGTTCTTTGATGTTGAACTGGATTGTTTGCAAGAGCAATGCAACTTTGGCTATCACATAGAAGAAGAGTACTTCCTTTGATGCCCATATGAAGTTCATCCAACAGTCTTTTCAACCACATAACTTCCTTTGTTTCTTTCATATCACTTTTATATTCTTCTTCAATAGAAGAGATAGATATTGTTGGATCCTTCTTATTAATCCAAGTGATTGCACTTGTACCCAACTTGAAAACGAATTTGTAAGTAGATTTCTTATCCACATTATCAGCAACATGGTCAGAATCACAATAACCAAATAAGTTTGCATCATCACAAGAAGACTAATACAAACCATAATTGATTGTACCTTTGATATACCTTAGAATATTTTTTTCATTTTCCAATGGTCCTCATAAGGATCTTGCATGAATCTAGAAATAATTCCAACTGCATAGGATATATCAGGCTTATTGATAGTCAACTAAATCAAACTACCAACAAGATGTCTATATAAAGTAGTATTAAATTTATCTCAAGTAGGTTTTGGATATAATTTAACTCCAACTTCCAAAGGATTAGAGGCATTCTTACCATCAATCATGTTAAATCTTGTGAGAAGGTTAAAAGCATACTATGCTTGAGATGCAACAATAGATATGTGATTTTGACAAATATCCATACCTAAGAAATGATTTAACAATCCTATGTCAGTCATTTCAATACATTTCCTTAACTTCTCTTTGATTCTAAGAATTAGATTCTTATCACTACTAGTAAGCAAGGGATGATCAACATATAAAACAATAATAATAATATGACTATTTTTAGATTTTACAAACAAATCATTGTCAACAAAACAATTTTTGAAACTAAGATCTTGAAAGAAACTATTTATCTTAGCATGCAAATCTCTATGAGCTTGTTTAAGACCATACAAATATTTTTAAGCTTACACACATATAATTCCTTACCAGGTTCTTCAAACCCTCTAGGTTGATTCATGAAAAATTATTCTTTCGAATAATCATTTAAAAAAAACTTCAAATCCATTTGGTGAATCTTTCATCCATGTTTAGTAGCAAGAGCTAGAATAATTCTAACAATGCTCATTTTGACAACATGAGCAAAGGTTTCAACATAATATAAACCAGGTTTCTGAGTAAACTCTCTGAAAACTAATCTTTCCTTGAATTTTTCAATCTCACCAACAAAGTTATACTTCATTTTATACAACCATCTAGATCCTACAATGCTTCTTTTATGAGGAAGAGGGACTAATTCCCAAGTTTTTTTATTAGAGTATTGTATTTAAATTTCATAGCATTAATCCACCTTTCATCTATACTAGCTTCTTTAAAAGATTGAGTTCAACCTCATACAAAGTTGATAAGGCATGATAAGAATGCTAATTCCAGGTCATCTTTCTCAGATTATTAGGCTAAGAATTATGAATCAAATTTTGAGCCCATTTAGGAATTCTAGACTGAGACACAGATTGAGAAGAATCCCCCTCAATATCTACATCCATCATATATAATAAGGATGATCAACCTCTTGGAAATCATTTTCCATATTGTCTAAAGAATGATTATCAAATTGAAGAGTTTCAGACTCAGGAAATGCAAAGGAAGGAAGATAGGAAGATTCCCAAAATGGTTTCTCTAGACTATGAACATTCTAAAATGTCGACATGATCAATTACAATTAATTTGTCCCGCAACATCATCTAAATCTATATAATAATTAATCATAAGATTAATTATTATTAATTTCAGCATTAATCCCTTTATTCTAATATTTCATCATTTATCTAAATATTCCATTTTATCATTTATCCCATTAAAAATACCATTTTATCACATTTACCCTTTTATCATTTATCATTTATCCTTTATCTCATTTCATCCTTAATCCCTTTTATTTCATTATTATATCCTATTATCCTATTATAATCCCTATTAACATTTTCTAGGAATTTAATATTCCTACATCTCACCTACCACCTACCCTACACATCCCTACACCTAGCCTTTCCATCAAATCACATCCCTAATCATCATTAATCAACCTAATCTAATCCTAATCTAATCACATCCTCACACCTCTAAATCTAGAGGCTTATAAATCTAGAAGCCTCTCTAACCTTCTCCTTCTATTGAATTTTTAATTCAATGGAAGCTTCTTCCCTCTATGAATTTTGAATTCAAAATCTAGAATTCTCTAATTCTAGAGAATTCTCCATCCTCATGCACTCTCTACCATTGATTCAAATCCAACATGGCTTCATCTTAGCCATTTAATCCTCCACTCCTCAGCTATAAATTTAGCTCTCCTCCTCCATGAGAGCCAAGTTAGCAAGATCATAACAAACCTCTGCTATTTTATTCACTCAATCAATCCCATTTCCATCTTCAATCCAATCAATCCAATTAATCATCCACAATCTCTCATCATCTTCATCAATCAAATTAATCAATCAAAGGGGAGGTGTTGCTTCCAAGTGCATCCACAACAAAATCTGAAGCAACAATCAAATCATCCAACATCAAGAGCACATCCAACCAATCAAAGGAGGAGAATTTCACTTGTAGGTAAGTGTATGTATTATATTCTCCTCTCTTTCCATCCTATTGCTCTATCTGAGGTAGTGTATTAGATTTGCTAGTTAGGAATTAATTGATTTGGTTTCTTGTTTGCATTTGCACTAACACATATTTTAACATCTACATTTTTGGTGCCCACCGTGGGGCTTACCCCCCAAAATTTTGATTGTTTTTAATAGAATTCCATACTAACAACAAACTGTCCAAATTTGAGAAATTTTTGTTGAGATTTACCCCTTGAAATTTCATTTTTTTGGTGAAAATCTTTTGTTTTAGCACATTTGACCTAAAACAACGCTTTAGCAGACCCCATGGCACGTTTGTAGATACTTCAGAGTGTTTTTCCAACTTTGAAATCCCCAAAATTTCCATTTTTGACAAAGTAGCGTGTTTGAACACAAAATAGTGTGTTTGCACACAAAGTAACGCGTTTCTAAACACTTCAACACCTTCGTTTAACCCTTAAAACTCCAAAATTGCCTTTTGTATGCAAAACAACGTGTTTGTGCATAGAACAACACATTTTTGACCTGAAACAACGTGTTTGTGACCTGAAATGGTGCTTATGTCCTGAATCAATGCTTTTGTTTTACTCTTTTGTTTCCTAACTTCTGAGAGCCATAAATTTTGACCCCGAACTTGAAACGACTCCATTTTTTTCCTAGAAAGGTATTGAAAAGATCTATGCAATGAAAGTGTTAATTTAGTATTTTGAAAGATAATTTATTCATGGTTTTCATTTTCCTAAATCTTGTTATTTTAACTACACATTAAGTTATCTTTTCTTGTTCCAAACTACTAACACTTTGTGTGCAGCTTCCTACACTTACCAAAGATTAAAAATCAATCTAAAACTACTAATCCTTTTTGTTTTGCAGCTCTTTTAGTCCAAGACATTGGGGTATAAAATTAAACTACTAATCCTTTTGTTTTGTAGGGCCTCCTCTTGAAGACCCCATTACATAATTTTCAATCATTTTATCTTGCATCCATTTTCTTGCATTTATCATCCTTTTATGTGTTCTTCCTTTGTTGCTTGTTCATCCCGAAGGTGAAACCGTGTATGCTCTCCTCTCGCATCCTAGGACGATCTTGAGGATCAAAAGTGGCTATCCTTCCCTTTTTTATTTTATAGGGGTAACGTGATGTGGAAGTGATATCCACACACTTACCATAGTCCTAGGGGTCTCGTGACCGTGGGCTTCATCTCCACACACGTAGACACACCCTGTGTTCTGGTGGGGTATATAAATTCTTGGAGAGCTATCATTATTGGCTAAGTGCTTGCTTGTTTTAAGAGCAACGTGAAGTGAGGGGATTCCATGTCCCAAAACCCAGGCCTTAGACAACATCCTTGCAACATGGACTTGGGCCCCACGTACCGCAAGGTATATCGGGGACTCCCCTAGTGAGCTCGTGCATCCTAGACTAGGAAACCTTTTGGCCACATATTAAGCTATAGTGTAAGGAGGCCGCACTCCCCAAGATCACTCACTAGCTGACCCCACATTGACACATAGGTGGAGAGCCAGTTTTTGGCACCACCATCAGTGTGTGGTATTGAAATCAGGCTATAGCTTGATTGTAATCCCACTTGACTAGTTAGGGTGTGTGTTGCATGTTTGTTGTTTCTTGTAAACACCCTTAACCATCCTATTTTTTTAATTAATAAAACATCATTATAATTAATCATCCTTAATCACATGATCCCCAATCCTAATCCCATCACCATCCTTAATCCAAAATCCTAATCCAAATCTAATCCCCTACACATCTTATCTAACCATGGCCTTTGATCCTAAATCCCCATCCTCTCCAAACCAACATCCAAACCCCTACCTCTTTTCTAAATCCATCATCCAAGTTATCCCATCATCCCCACCCATCAAATTCAACCATCTCACTTTATCCCACACACTATCCAACACCTTAATAAACAAATCTCAAACCTAACATCCTACCTTAACCAATCCTCTCCTCACCATCCAATGTTGATCCTAACATCCTAAAAACCATTCAACAACTTAATCAACAAATATTCAATCTTCAATCTTCAATCAACCAATCACCTCCTAAACCATCATCTCCTAACCAACCCCATCCACAATTTCCCCTTCCTAAGATCCATACATCTCACCCCATTGACTTCTTCCTTGAGGAAACCAAATCATCTCAATCCAAACCACTACCTAATCAACATAAACCACTATCCCCACAATCCAATTACATTGACTTTGACCACCTCACTAACTTTGACCTAGACCAAGAGGACCTCCTTTACATCCTTGCTAATCTAGCCACCAATCCCAAGCCCACACAACCATCCCAAACCCAACCTCTAAATTCCCCTATCAATCATCATGACCCTACACCTTCCTCCCATCAAAAATCATGTGAATCATCCACCACCATCCAAAACCTCAACTCCTAAATCCAATCATCATAAAACCTATCATCGAGTCCCATTCACATATCCACAACAATAGCAAAAACTTAATCCTAAATCAATATCACTTACATCTCATCTTAGCCCTCCATCCATGTCATCTTCATCACCCCAATCCAATCCTATGTACTTTCTCCTAGATAGTCCCACAATCCCTAATCCACCATCAAATTTAGCCCCTAAGCCTATTTCATCCCCTCCATCACCTAAGCCTAATCCTATCAAAACTATCTCATCCACAGTGACTCCTAAGTCACCCTCACCCTCTTCTACCCCTAATCCTAAACCATCTAATGTGGCTTCTATGCCACCCTCATCATCTCCATCCACACCTAATCCTATCTCATCACCTAAACCTAACACTATCCTATCCTCTAATCCTATTTCATCTTCCCCATCCCCCAATCCTAAAACATCTAAAGTGACTCCTAAGTCACCAACTTCCAAACCTAAAAAATCCAATCCCAATCCTCTCCCCACCCCATCTAATCACACCATCATCTACTTTATCCTCTAAATCGACCAAATCCAATGTGGTTCCTACACCACACCCATCCTTTCCAACATCACCCAAATCTAATGTGACCCCCATATCATACCCATCCCTCTCATCTAAATCTACCCCATCCCCTTCATCTACATCTACTAATCCCCAACAATCTAATTCTAAACCAAAACCATTTACCTCAAAACCACATACTCAAACCAATCCAAAATCAACTAAATCTACTTTGGCCTCCAAGTCCAAACCATCCACTTCGACCCCCAGGCCTAATCCATCCCCTTCATCTTCTAAGCCACAACAATCTAATCCAACTCATAAATCCAAATCATCTCATAATCCACATAATCCTATACCTTTACTTCCTACTCCCTCCACGCCTTTACTTCCTACTCCCTCCAAACCATTACTTCCAAACCATTTAACCTAAACCACTTCACTCCTTTAGGATAATCCTTGACCACCATCTTCCATCATCTAAAAACCTTCAACATGATCATCCATCCCCCAATCAAATCACACAATCAAAACCTTCCCAAACCATCTTGGTATCAGGAACACTACTATTGTGACTTCCATTGCACCCATGGACATTCGACCAATCGTTGCATGCAATTTAGGTCTTATGTCCAAAACCTCATTAACCAAGGAATTCTTATCCTTATACCTCTCTATCCACCACCTTTCCATCCCAATCCCTATCCCTAACCATCATCCACCATCCAAATCCCACTCAAATCCAAACATCGTCAACCATCCAAATCTCATCATACATCCAAAAATCCCTCACCAACTAAAAACCCAAAACAAATCTCACCTCCCATCCTTTGTTAAGTCTTGCCTCTTAGCGGATGATAAAATTACAACCCCCCAGTCTCATGATGACCACATGACATCATATTCCCCATCCACTTCATATCCTATAGCCAAAAATATGTTCACTAATATGAAACATCAAGGAAAAGGCTTAGGCATCCATGAACAAGGCATTCACAAACCCATCTCCCTTCCTCAAAATCTAGGATGTTTAGGCTTAGGGTATAAACCTAACACTAAAAATTTCCCTCCCACTACTCCATCACAACCCATTTCTACCACTCTTGTTGATCCTACCATCCCAACATCTCAACCCAATCAAAAATCCTTTAATCCCCCTACAAATACCAAACACCTAAAAATGGATTGAGCACATAATTCATCACCTGCGCACGAATGTTCTTTCCTTCCCACCCATCCTCCTTCCATCCAACATCCAAATCCCTTTGCATCTAATCCATTCTTATCATCACATCCATTCATATCCTCTTCCAATCCATTCATTTGAACACTTTATCATCTTGACTCACACATGTTGTAAGCCAATAGTACCAACTACAATTGTGTGATCTTGGTCTTCATTACCTCCAACATTACAACACCATTTTCCTCCTAGATATCCCCACACTTTAACACACTTAATAAACTTGTGGTGGAGACCCTTAGGTGCATCTTTTGACAATCTAGCCAATGTCATCACTACACTCATTTCCATCCCCCCATCAAGCCACTAAGTGATTCTTAACCCCTTGAGATTTCTCAAGAGATTGGATCCTCTTTATGCAAAAAATTCCAAATATCAAAAAATAAAAAATCATATCAAAATTAAAAATATCAAATAAAATCCACCTCAAGACTCTCTCTAGGGGTGTTTCCAACAACTCTACCAGGGCTATGGACACATGATGACAGTAGAGAAATGTTGTGATAAGAATCAGATGTATCTCCATCGGGGCTATGGACGCTTGGTTGGTAGCGGAGCAATGCACGACTTAACCTTCCGTTCACCTTCCATCAAGCCTACTTAACTTAATCACTCCCTATACATTGGCTAGTTTGTCTTCACAAACTACCCATTAAGTCTTCATTTTAAGTGGTAATTAACCATCATAATATCACCCACTTCAATCTCTAAGAGACATAGGGCTTGCATGTTGCCAGGTATTATTTAAACCTTGGTCACACTTTTGTTTTAGTCTGACTCTTTCCTTACCACATGTGTCGTTAGGCTCATCTTTTGTTCATCACTTATATTATTCCATCCATCCCATCCACATCCTTAGAACGAACATCTGTGGGCAAACGATGATCCTTTCTTTTTCATCCAATCCTCATGTCCCTTTTCTAGTGTAATCATAATGACTGGGGGCAGCTTTACTATCATCTGCTAGGGGCATCATCCATTTTAGATACCCTTCACTTCCTACCCTACCCTACACCTGGGGGAAAAATCAAACCCATTCATCTATCCACAAAGGACATCCTACTTCACACTTGGGGGCACACCACCTCTATCCCTCAATCCATCCCCCCTATACTTGGGGGCATATATTTTCATCTTTTATATCACCCACCTTATCCTATACCACATTCCTCATCCTATCTATCTCACATCCCGCATCCCATCTAATCCTAACCAATCAAACCATCCCTCATCATGTTTATCTCCCATCCCACATCCCATCTAATCCTAACCTATCAACCAATCCCTATCCTATCCAACCTATCCAATTTCCCTCAATCCTTCCTTTTAATCCTACCTGAAACATGCTTTGGGACTTATAGGATAAGGTCACATCTTCCCCATCCCAAATCCAAAATATCAACATCCAACATCCAATAATCTAAAACATCCCAAATCCAAAATCTAAAATCAAAACATCAAATTTTTTCAAAAAAAAATCCAAACATCCAAAAATCTAAAAATACAAAATATAAAAATCAAAACATTAAAAAAAAATCCACAACAAAAATCACAAAAGTATAAAAAATACAATGTGTGTGTTTTGCTTGTTTGTTTGTCTACATTTACATTTCGACTGATGATACGAGGCCACTTTTGTTTCATTTTCTTTGCATGGCCGATGATATGAGGCCCCTTTTTGCATGGTCCAATGATATGAGGACCATCATAATATTAATCTGTCCAATGATATGAGGACACAAGAATTTGGAAATTCAATCATCATGGTCTTTATACCTTGGTGCATTTTTCTCTATGCCACATCAATCACAATTACTAATGATGATAACAGTGGGCACTTTATGGTAGCATGTCCCCTTCTATCATCATCTCTTATCCTTATCATCATCCACACCTAATCCTCATCATCATCTAACTAACTATCTAACCTACTCATCCTCCCATCCAATCAATCCTTTATCAATCAATCAATATCCACATCTAAATCTTATCATCTCGCATCCAACATCCAAAATTCTCCCCCATTTTCTAGGGCATCTTCTAATATCCTCTCATTAATCAAACTTGCTCATCATCCTTTAAAATCCTTAAACATACCCTCAATCTTATAATCCTTAAATCAAATTCACATCATCATCATCCAACATCCATCTCAACATCATCAAATCCAAACATCCTTTTAATCCAAAATCCTAAAACCACCCTTCTCATACATCATTGACTCATCCTAAATTCATCCTCAATATCTAATATCTTCAAATCTAACATCCTAAAATATAACATCTTCAATATCATCAAATCCAACATCCTATAATCCAAAATCCTCAACATCCTCAACCCCTTGACTGATCATTCTCAAATATAAATCCAAAACAAAATCTTCAATTTTCATACATCTTTTGGGGCATCCAAAATCTCTAAAATCTTCTCTCCTCTCCTGTTAATCTTCTACTTCTTCTAATCCTCTCTCCTCTCCTCAAAATCTTCGGTACTTCTTCTAATCCTCTCTCCTCTCCTAAATCTCCTACTTCTTCTAATCCTCTCTCCTCTTCTAATCTCCTAATCCTCTAATATTCATCCCCTAAATCCTTAAATATTCTAATCCTCTAATCCTCATCCTCTAAATCCTCAACCTTATTATCCTCTAATCCTTTCTCATCTACTAACTTGGGCCTCTCCTCTTTTTGAGTGGTTACCCGCCTCGTTTTTCCCCGCCTAACCCCTCAAGGGGGCATCATATCACCATCATCTTTTCTTCTTTTTCTTTGAACGGTCATTGCTACGCAATAACCCTTCAAAGAGGGGGAAAATGTAGACATCTAAAATGTCGACATGATCAATTATGATTAATTTGTCCCGCAACATCATCTAAATCCATATAATAATTAGTCGCAAGATTAATTATTATTAATTTCATCATTAATCCCTTTATTCTAATATTTCATCATTTATCTAAATATTCCATTTTATCATTTATCCCATTAAAAATCCCTTTTATCACATTTACCCTTTTATCATTTATCATTTATCTCATTTCATCCTTAATCCTTTTTATTTCATTATTATATCCTATTATCCTATTATAATCCCTATTAACATTTTCTAGGAATTTAATATTCCTACATCTCACCTACCACCTACCCTACACATCCCTACACCTAGCCTTTCCATCAAATCACATCCCTAATCATCATTAATCTAATCCTAATCTAATCACATCCTCACACCTCTAAATCTAGAGGCTTCTAAATCTAGAAGCCTCTCTAACCTTCTCCTTCCGTTGAATTTTTAATTCAATGGAAGCTTCTTCCCTCCATGAATTTTGAATTCAAAATCTAGAATTCTCTAATTCTAGAGAATTCTCCATCCTCATGCACTCTCCACCATTGATTCAAATCCAACATGGCTTCATCTTAGCCATTCAATCCTCCACTCCTCAGCTATAAATTTAGCTCTCCTCCTCCATGAGAGAAAAGTTAGCAAGATCATAACAAACCTCTGATATTTTATTTACTCAATCAATCCATCATTCATCCTCAATCCAATCCAATCATCCAATATCTCATCATCTTGATCAAGAAAATCATCATTCATCAAGGGGAGGTGTTGTCCAAGTGCATCCATAACAAAATCTGAAGCAACAATCAAGCATCCAACATCAAGAGCACATCCAACCAATCAAAGAAGGAAAATTTCACTTGTGGGTAAGTACAGGTATATTATATTCTCCTCTCTTTCCATCCTGCTCTATCTGAGGTAGTGTATTAGATTTTTTAGTTAGGAATCAACTCACTTTGGTTTCTTGTTTGCATTTGCACTAGCACATATTTTTACATCTACAGGAAGTATGACTACCAAATATATTTAAATGAGAGATATAAGGTGTTTTTAGTCTATACTTCATGAGGTTTAGTTTAATGAAAAGATTTAGTAGGAATTCTATTTAGGATATGAATAATAGTGTTCATGGCTTAATCCCAAAGCAACTAAGGCACTTTAGATGCATAAAGCATGGTCCTAGCCATTTCTATGATTGTTTTTGTAGACACGCAAAATGTCAACATGGTGATTTAGTAAATAATATGCTTATAATATATAATAATCCATCCTCAATTTCAACCATATAATAATTATTTATTAAATTAATTTATTATTATGTGTAACCATACTTCGATTATTTTCTCTCATTTATTCCATAATCCCATTACATCCTTAGAAATAGTAATACTTCATTAATATTTTATTTACCATACTAACTAATCCTCATTAACTATTTTCTACCAATTTAAAAATACTCAATCACCTACCACCTACTCTATACCTAGATTCTCCATCTAATCACTCCTTAAAACATAGTTAATCTCACTTAATCACAAGCTAAATGCCCCTCCAAATCTAGAGGCTTCTATTTATAGAAGAAGCCTCTCCATTCTTCCCTCCCATTTTCAAATATTCAAATAAAAAATACACTATTCCATTGAATTTTTAATTCAATAGAAATCTAGAATTATCTACATCTAGAAACCTCTCCACTCTCATGCATCCTCAATCATTGATCTTATTCAACAAGGAAATATCTCAACCATTGATTTTTTCCTCCTCTAGCTATAAATAGAGGCGCCACCCTCCATGGCAAGCACCTTAGAACAATTGCAAACTTATGCTGCCGAATTCTCAAGCAAGCTAAGCAATCTTCATAGCATTCCATCAAGCCAAAATCATCATTTGATCAAGGGGAGGTGCTGCCAAAATTGGTCCACACATCTGAAGCATTCTCATACCACCTCCCAAACAAATCAAGGAGAAAATCAAACTCATCAAAGGAGGAGGATTTCACTTGTAGGTAAGTACAGGTATATAACTTTCTCCCCCTTTTATCTCTTCTCAATCTGAGGTAGATGAACCATTGTGTTAGATTTTGTGTTGAATTGGTTTCATAGTCATTTCATGTTTGCATGCTAACACAATTTTTCCTCTGTGGTTGTATTCTTCCTTTCATCTATACCATTTTTTTGTGGGAATATGGAGTTGTTAACTCTCTTTGAATTCCATAAGACAAACAAAACTTATCAAACTTCTTATTGACATATTCACCTCTATTATCACTTTTGATTCTCTTTATTTTTTTATTAGCCAAATTTTCAACTAAATCTTACATAAACACCAATTCTACCGTTGTCAAGTTATGTTACCTTTTATTAAGAAACTTTACTTCTTTGCAAATTATTAGTGAATGCAAGGAATGTGTGTTATGATCGAAATTTAGTTCCAAATTGCAAAATCAGAGTGACTTCCTTCTCCTAATTCTAACCAAACAACTAGGAACAATACAAGCCCCGTTGTTGCTCTCTAAATAATAGTGATTATACCCAGGGCTCCAAATGAAAAAAAATAATAATAAGGAGAAAAAGCAAAATATCCCTCTCAATTAGAGGTGGCAATATGAATGCATTAGGTGGCTTTACATGGCCAATCATGTGGCCACTAATCATGCAGAAAACATATATGTTTGACCCTTAATATATGTTGGATAGAAATCCTAAGGATTGATGATCATGTGGCTTTGAAGACTCTTACATATATTTTGTATGTTATTGCTCCATTAGTTTGGGGTTTATTATTATTAGTGTGATATATTGTAGTGTGAAGAGTTTATACAACGTAAGTTGTTTATGTAGTTTAAATAACTTACGTAGAATAACATTTGTGCGATTAAGTAATCATATGGATTGTTGAGATATTGGTGGAGATATGAATTTCCATAATTATAGGAATGACATTCCTTTATATTTTTATATCACGCATGTATTTACATATTGAGAGTTGTAGATTATCAATCTAAGTTTTATTATAATATCTTGTTGTTTACATATTGAGGTTATCCAATGTAAAATCAAACCAAATATATCAAAGACATCCAAAAGGAAGAGTAAAATGATGCAGAGCATCTAGGACCTTCACACACACTCTACAAGATGGATTAGATATCTACTTCTGTTAAATCGATAACTAGCAAGAATTTGACTCTTCCTTCAATGATAGGAACAACAAAGTTATGAAAATATGACCTATGAGCTTAAGACAGTTCATTTAATTCTTCATTCATGTTTGCTATCGCCTATTCCACATATCTTTAGCCATCTAAATCCTTGGAAACCATAAGAATTTGTTAACTTGCTCTTTGTTTCTAAAATTTCCAATTTGGCTTCTCAAGAAGATAAATGATGGAACCTTATGAGTTGAGAAATTATGTCATGAAATTAGCCAAATTAGATGGAATTTTTGACACCCTTTTTTAATTTTTATGCTGTCAGAAAAATAATTTTTCCTAACTCCTCTTGTAAATGCTACTTCTCTCACAACCTCCCTCTCTTGACTCACTTACCTTTACCAATCCTCTCTTTAGTGAAAATTTAGTTTAACTTGTGATATGAGGCTTAAAATTTCTAGATTTTTGGTGTTTAGTATACCCATTTGGCTCAACATTAATTCTACAGAGTGTTAGGTACCTTTCCTTTGTAAAAAATTCACTAACTCTTCCATATGGGCCTTTTCTTTTAGGTCTCTACATCACCTAGGGGACTCTCAGTCCTACTGTCATGAATTATTGCAATTTCAGAGCATGTGATGACTTAAAACCTTGAAATTATGTCTTATATGTCCCTTGGAATCATTTCTTGCAAAATTGGAACCTTGACTCATAGTAGAAACACCACTAAGGTTTGATTCTCTTAAACCCTAACCCTGAGTGTACAATTAACCTGAGACTATATATTTCTTTACCAAACTGATTTTCCTTAGTTTTCCAGGATATAATGACTTTGAATAGGATGGTAGGAACATCTAGGAGGTTTAGAACTTACCAATAGGGTATATCTTCCTGATGGTGAGCACACACTTTTAATTTCACTGTTAAACCCTTGAAATAGGGGACTGTTAAACTATGCATGTTCCTTTTCTTATTTTATCAATCTTAAACCTCTTCAACAATGCCTCAAGATGATTAATCACTCCTCTTAAATGTTTTCTTATTATAATACTTCCTTCATTGATCCAATGTAATTCTCTCTCAACCTCTGTCTAGAACTCTACCCTTAGAATGACTGGTATAGATTAGATAAGGAGGTCTCCATCCTACATGCCTATATAATTGACAACTCTTGCAAGTAAATCACAAATACCTTCATCCATATGCTATCACTATCATGTTAGAGTCTTGATACTACTCTACACTAGTTCAAGTTTGATCTAAATTTCATACACGGTTTCATAAATTCTTTTAAGACTGTACATGCACAAGTTCAAACTAAACCTTATTTGGAGATCCAAAATACTCTTGTGTTGATTGATCAATTCTTGTGACACAGTTACAAAATTCCATATATCCATCCTTTCCTAAGCTCTACAGTGTAACTACCCCCATCATGACTCCTGATGACGTTTTATGAGCAAGTTACATGATAAGAAGGAAGTTACAATATTCTTTCCACAGACCATGATGGAGACCTGAAGACAATTATGAACTCCTACACACTTCTAGAGAACCTAATTATACCCTTAAGACACCTACACATCCTAAGGAAGCCAAGAATGGCTTTACAAAAATTCAAATTTTCAAACTATGCCAAAAATGGAGAGAAACATCCTTATTTAAATTATTGACCTCTATAGCCTAAAATGACTTCATAACTGACTCTTTGACAACTCTAAGGACCTATAAAAATAAAAAATTGACTATGAAATTCCTAAGATATCCCTTGTAGTGATGCCCCTGCATCATACTACCAAGGATGAAAAAGAAGCTTTCTATGATGTTTGGCTTGCAAGTTGATATTTTCTCCTTTCTTCTTTTCCAAATGCATATAGGCTTCTTAGAATGCACTCTGACTGATTTTTTTCCCCCAATCTTCCTTAGTGGATGGACCTTACTCTTTGCAAGTATTCTCTCCTTTGAATCAATCTTCTTCATGAGCTCATTAATTGTGTTAAGGTTACATATTGTCTCTTATATCTCTTGCTTGAAGTTATGCAATTGTTTTATGGTCACTTGTGATGGTTCTTGAGGTGCTCTGACTAGAAACCCATGCTTGATCCCTTCTTGTTGTTCTCCTTGATCCATAACACCTTCAAAATTGAGAAATTGTTGTGTTTTGCTTGAAGTATGTATCTTCATATGACTGCTCTCTTCCTTCACTTCATGTCCCTAACCTACATACACAACTTCCGAAGCAAAGTTAGTTGGAAAAATCTAAGTCTTCCCTTCACACTTGACTGTTATATTCTTGTCATGCGTATTATCCTCTTTCCTTTGTACTAATGGATCTTCTTGGACTATTTTTAGGAATAATTCAAGACTGTATTCACTCTTTTCTGGGACTTACTATTGTATTTTCCTTTCATGTTCTACATTACATCTTTCCTTAGTTACACTACTACCCTCCTCCTCCACATAATCTGCACATTCTTCTTCAACCTTTAGGTTCACTCTCTTTTGCAAGTTGTTTTGATACTCATTTTCTCCACTTATACATTTCCACACCTTAATGATTATGCTATATCCATTATCCATCACTCCACCTTCCTTTCCGTGTTGAAAGAATGAATTCAACCCCATGAACATCACCCTTGACTAGTTCTCATGCCATGTTTTCTTATCCTTTAATGGATTCAAGGTGTGCCTAGTTCCATCCTTCACAAATGTATAGGTGTTTTCCCATCCATCATGGATGGATTTCTTGTCAAATTTCCATGGTCTTCCCAATAGAAGATGGCATGCATCCATGGGCATTACATCACACAAGTACCTAATCATGATATCTACCTATTTGAAAATCAACCAAACAATGATGATTCACTAACACCTGATGCTCTCTTTGAACCCAAAATACTTTGTAAGGATGTGGATTCTTTGTCTTCTACAAATTTAACTTTTATACCATTTCAGTGGAGACTAGATTATTAGTAGTACCATTATCAATAATGAGTTTACAAAACTTACCTCTTGCCTTACACATGGTTCTAAACAAGGTTCTCCTCTACATTGGTTCTTCATTCTTGCTTGCACTCACCAAAGCTCTTCTCATCATCAATGCTTCTCTAGTTTCATGCTCCTCCACCAAGGATGGTGATGATACAGTCTCCTCTTCATCTACATGTGCTACTTGTTGTTTTTCCTCATTAACCTACTACTTCTTTCTTTTGGATATTTAGGACATTCAAATGATCTATGTCCAGTAAATTTGTTGCACTTGAAAAAAATTCTACCAGTGAATTCATCATTACCTCTTCCATATCCACCTCTTCCTCGATTTGAGTATCCACCTCTAAAAGAACTCTGTGTTTGTGAACTATTCCCTTCTTATTCATTTGTTTGTGGTTGATGTTGTCCTATTCCTGACTACTGACTTCTTCCTTATTATTCCTCTTCCTCTACCTCTCAAGTATTGATTTTACTTTCTTGATAGTTTCTAGTCTTCCCTTAAGGCTTCCTGATATGCCTCTTCTACTGATCTCAAATAGAAGAAACTGATTTCATCTGGTATATTCAACCTCAAACCATTTACATACCTTGTCGTTTCTTCAACATCATCCTGTGTGTGACCAGACCTCTCATAGCTAGCTTGTAGAATTCATCAGTATAATCAGCTACACTTAGTTCTCTTTGTCTCAAATTTTACAATTTCTTGAATAAGCTAGTTTGGTATAGTCTGGAGGAATGAACTTACCTTTCAATCTTTCCACCATCTTGTCCCACTTCTTGATCTTTTCTTTTCCTCTGTTTAATCTTTCTTCTTACACAAAGTCCCACCATATTGCAGCATATCCTATAAGCTTTGTGACTGTAAATTTCACCTTCTTATCCTCTGCAATGTTCTCAAATTCAAAGTATTTATCCATCCTTATTACCCATTCTTGTGGGTGTAAACTCCCTCCATACTTTGGTACCTTTAATTTTTCCTTATTTCTTTCTCCCATGATTTCCTTCAGTGTCTTTACTTTTTGTCTATCTTCTTGTTGTTCTCCTTCTGTTGTTGTCACTTCTCTTTGTCTTTCATCATAATTATCATCATACAATGTTTTCCCTCTTCTTTGATAAACTTCTAGTACGTCATGTACATAATGTTTATATTGAAAACTAGAAAATGTCAATTCACATTTTCCAATGTTTCAAATTACATATTACAAAATTTCAATATATGTCATTTCAAAATGTAAGAGATACAAATGTTAACTTCGCCCTAGAATAATGTTACTCTTCTATACACTATTCACACTTTCAAGTTTAGATATTCACAATTTACATTTTTCCTTGCATACATATAATTAAAACTTATGAATACAAGTATAAATATTTAAATCTTTATGAAATTTCATTTACCTGCATCCTTCACTCTTAACACCCTACAAACCTGCAATATCATGGGTTACCATAATGTTGGCACATGATTCATTTTTACTAAATAAGAAATCGTATCTAAGCATCACATGTTTAGAGAGAAGGAGAGAGAAAACAAGATTTCTTCACGAAATTTTGTATATTAATTCAAACATGTAAGTTTTGGAGAGAGAAATATATATTTCTTCACAAAAGTTTCATAATCATTTTTTTCACCTTTTTTAGGTTTGATCAGGGTCTTTACACTATAGTAAAATAATGAATTAAATATAAGCTACATGGGTTTATTGTGATTAATTAACTTCTAATATTAACCACTCAATATCATAATAATGCATTAATACTTGTAACAAATGTACATGATGCAATACAAACTCACAAATAAATGAGATTAAGTGCACTTAGTTGATTACAGGTGATTCTAAGAAAAATTGAGTTATCTAGATGTTGAAACGAGGGTATTTGGACCTAAGAATGATTTAGAATTGAAATTGTGACTTGATAATATCCCTAGGTAGGAATATAAAGTAGGGGCAGAAGCATATGTACAATCTTGACCTCTTTTATGGTTTTACACCTGCTCAGAACTGTGGTCTGTGAATTTCTTGGTTTGTTGTTTTTTTTAATATCTTCATGACTCTCTGTCAGTCACTCTCGATCATATTACAAGGGTCTCTGAATACTTTGTGCAATATTTCAAACCATAACCATGGATGATAATTCCTACAAAACAAATATTAGTTGGGTTTTGGGAACCCTCGTGCACAACCGACCTCAACATTTCTCTGAATAGGCCTTAACCCACATGTTGTTATTTACCTAGCATGTGATATCTAATTGTAGTGCTATAAAATTTGACATCCTTCCTTTGAAAATTCTTGACTTGATTTTCTCTCTTGTAAACCTACTTCAGTAAGTGACTTTGAGTTCTTGCAAATGTGTGAAGAAGCCCCTAGACCAATTAGAAAGCTCCAAACTTGTATATCATGTTGCCCTATGAATGTGGAGAGGTATTTTTGGAGTGTAGGGAGATTTGGGAGCCTTTTGTGCTAAATTTTTTAATATGATTCCATAAGAATGTTAGGTTCCAAATGAGGTGAGTTTCACTTACTTATATATGCTTCTAAAGTTGATTTAAGTTACAAAGGCTAACTAAGGAGGAGTAAATGACCCAAAGAATAATGTGCAACAAAAATTTTGGGACCAAAGTGAGCAAGGTCAAAATTGTACACCAAGGCAAGGATCATACAAGTGTTCCTACCCCTACTATACATTTTTGACCTAAGAGTGATAATCTGATATGTGAAATTTGGAAGCTAAAAAGTGGAGTTTATTACTATATTTCATGCATTCAATTCTTATAAATTTTCAACAGATTAGTGTATAAGATCAAACAAGATAGACAAGAGACCTAGGGATGTATTGAATAAGAATGGGTAAATTATACTTGTTTAAGCAAGATAGAAATGCCAAGATTAGTAGTGTCAATTACTAGAATTATCAAATTTGAGTGTCTACACATTCAAATATTTAAATTTTATGCAGAGAGAAATATGGAAATAATTTATTTCATGCAAGCATTAATTTAATCAAGAAATAAGTGTTTGAGGTAAAAAATAACATCATTAGGCCCCCAATAACGCATTAAGAATAGTTATAGCATGGCCACTTAGTGGATGGGAGTGGGGATAGAAGTGGGGTAGGATAGGTTTATTTACATTCACAAAAATTAGCTTATAACAAGTAACTGTCACCAAAAAATGCATATTCGTGACCCATTATAAAAAAATTACCATGCAACCATGTAAGATGAGCGAGCATGCCAAACTTTAAATAGGTTCTAAAGTAACACTTACAATGTAGTACTGAAAAACCCCACAAGTCTGATCAACTGTCCTGGTGAAGGTTGAGTTGAGGAATCAAAATTTAGTTTCAAACAACTTAAATAAATTCTAATTCCAAGTAAATAAAATACTTATGGAAAAAATACCAAAATATATCACCAGATAAGTGAATCCCAAAACTATTACTTATGTAGCTTCCTCTTAAATAGGGGGGAAATAGGGGACAAAAAAAAATTCACCAAGGTATGTTTTTTTTATCCCTACCATTTCAGAGGGCATTTATAAGGTTAGAAGGGAATTTTTTTTAACAATACACTAAAGTGGCTTAAAAATTAAGCCCAATTAAATTTTTTTGATAGGATAAAATTAATATAATTGATGATCTTTCAATTAAATCTAAAGAGAGGGTGTTTTATTAATTAGACCATAAGTATTTATCACACATTGATATGAAATCGGGTTTTTCTAGGTCAAATATTTGTTTGTTTTTAGTGTGGAAAAATAACATTTTAGCCTTAAGGATTCAACTTGGAAAAAAATTACTATTGGAAATTCCCTTTATATTAATTAAAATAATAGAGAGTTACAAAAGCAAGGGTGATAAGAAAACTCACAGTCCCACAAAAATATCACGTATGCACTACAAAACACCCAAAGGGTAAACGGAAAGTACACAAATTACATAAAAGCAGAGATCACTAAGCACAAGCCGCCACTCCGAGAGGACGAGGATGATCATCCTGAAGAGGTATGAATACTCCACTTGATGGCTTAGCCTAAGAAGGATCAACCTTCTAGCCATCCTGATCTAGCATCTACATTTATAGAGACACAATGATTCCCCAACTAGGGGGCAGAACGCTAGCAAGTGCCTAAACTCTAAGCAGGGGAGAGGCCCACCACAGAGATCCTTCCATGGCCTTCCCCCTCAAAGGAGGACTCCACCCCGACCCGGAAGAGGATGGAGCTGAAGGGCGACCTCAGGTAGAGGTGGAGCTAGTGGAAGAGGCTGTCGAGGTGAAGATGGCCAAGGTGTTAGTGGAAAAGGGTCCAAAGGGACCTGACTCATCGTGCACAACACACTCCCCCAATGTGTGAGTAATTCCTACAAGTGATCAAATTCTAAAGAAAAATTTTCTTCTTGAGCTTGAATATGTATGCACACAGTAGACAATATAACCACCTTTTCATTAGTGGAGAATAAAGAAAAATATTGATCATTCTGGAATAACATAGAATTTTGAGCTTTCCAAATATGAAATATAATATAAGCTCTAAATAATTGCCATAGATTATCAATATAATTAGGCCAAGGACTGAAATCTCCAAACAAATCCAGATGCCACTGAAAGAAGTCAGGGTGGTAGGGTTGAAAGAATGAATGAATCCAAGACTAGATGGCATGAGCTCGAGGAAAAGGTTAAAAAAAATGCTTAAAAGATTTAGGTCTAAAGAAGAAAGGGAATTTGGGATTGGAAACTCCAATGTGACTTAGACTCTCACCAACAGGAAGGCCCTGATAAATAAGAAACCAAATAAAATGGTTAAATTTAGGCTCAAGTAAGGAGTTCTAAGCATGAGAAATCCTATGAATCCATGTAGACTGCATGGATTTCAGGCCCCAACAGGCGTTGAGTTTGGAAATGACAGGAGAGATGGGACTTAATAGTTGGTATATGGTGTCAACATTGTAGCAGAAAAAGACAATATTGTGGTTCCATCGCCAATCGAGCCACCATGCATCTAGAGGATTAAGCTCCAGTTTATGGAGCATGACATCTGACATCAACTCTTAAATTCTACAGATAGAAAAAAGGTCTGAATTGTAAATATTAATTTTTTTCTTGAGCTCAGGCCAAGAAATATAGTCTCTACAAGAAACCAAATCAAGAATGGTGTGAATCCCTTTGTGAGATAGTCAAAGAGATTTGATTCCCAAAGTTTCTGCAAGCGGAAGACTATCACATGTGATGATGGGATACCACAAGATATTCTAGGAATTGAAAGAGATTTCTGTGTGAAATCCATCGTCAATCCAACACAGCAGGGGTTTCACATTTTCAAAATCCTTCCATATGCTTTTGGCGAAGAAGGTTCCATAAATCTTAACAGGATCCCTAAAGATAATTAAGGTGTGAAATTCTATATTATTCAAAAAAATTGTCATAAGGATCACTGGAAGCAATGCAATGTCGAAGCATAATTTTCCAGGCTTGACTACCTGAAAGACATCTCACCACCCATTTAGAGCATAAAGCCATGATTTTTTGTAAACATCAATGACACTCATATCACCTTGATCATGGGGTAAACAACACACATCTTAGGCAACCTGATGAAATCTACCTAAACCAGAACTTTTACACCAAAGGTAGTCTCGGAGTAGCTTGGTAAGCTTGGCAAAGGAAGCCTGAGATGGGCACCAACACGCATATTAGTAAACATGGGTGGCCGCAAGAATCTTGGTACACACCTGGAATTTACCAGCTAAGGAAAGGGGTTTATAAGACCACCAAGAGACTATATGTTCAAATCTATCAATCACATATTGCCATAGAGTGGCAGAATCACTATCAAAGGTAAAAGGAATGCACAAAAATTTAAACTTCTCTTCGTGTCCTATCCACTTCTAGGGGTAAGGTTTCAACCAATCAGGCATAGGATAATAAATTTTTTGATATCCCAATGTCTTAGCCATCTGAATGTTGGATACTAAAGTAAGATAGAAGATGTCAAGGTAATCAAAAACAACAACCACATTCTAATCAGGTTCAATAAGAGTAAGAAAAGAGTCATCAGCAAAATTCCCATCAATGAGTTGAGTTACACAATCCGCAAAAAAAAATCCCCAAATGTGGCCTTGATCAGCATATCGAGCAATAAGATAACCAAAACATCAATGGCTAAGACAAAGAGGGCTGATGCTATAGGGAACCCATGTTTTATATAGTGGAAAAGACCAATCAAGGAAAAATTATGCCCATTGATAGTGAGGCAAGTAGAAGCATTGGAGAACAGAGTTCGGACCATCGAGGAAAAAAAATTCTCCAAATCATAAGGATGTGAGCATAGCCAAAATAAATGGCCATTCGATACGATCATAATCCTTTTTAAAGTTTTATTTATTCCAAAATGAAGTTTATAGACATATGATCATACACAAACACACACTCTCGTAATTTTTTATACGTATTTCCATTACTAAGTTGAGACTTAACAAAGATACCCTGAAAAGCCAAAAAGTCTAGCAGATCTACACTTTTTATCTTCTGATATTGTATATAAATGTTTTAGCAGTGAATTTAAGGTCTTCCCTAAGATGTCAAAAAAATAAACACAATTACAAACATACAATGCTTGATTGGGAGAAGAAAGATTACATGCATGATTATAAGGAGGCAATCAAAGGAGCAACACTCATGAATGATACAAAGCTCCCATTTTACACATTTCTAACAATAAACACATCCCAAGAAACCTCTTTATTGAGTCATTTTTCCAAATAATTTACATTCCCCTTTAATTTTTACACATTTTTCATGTTAACAACAATAAAACCTAACAAAAAAAACCTTCAACCAGTCTTTGAAAAATCTCTAAACCTCGCTCTCAAACTATCATTTCATAGTAGTTGGGCACATGTTGGAAAAGGTCACTGAGTTGGATTTCATAATAGCCAATTATTTTTTTAACACCTCTTTAACCTCTTAAATAAAATTAGGTTCGCCATCATCTCCAAGAAAAACATTTTTTGTATGCGGTCCAAAACAATCCTTAGGATGCAAATTTAACTCATGATTTATCTTTGATGTAGGAGCATCACTTCCATTAGTAAAATTTTGGCTTTCATGTTAATTTTGACTTTATTAGGATTTAATAAGGTCTAGGGATTTATTAGGGGTCATTTGTAGGTGTTAGAATGTGATAAGTCCTTCAAAAATTCAAATTTTGTCATTTCCCTCCAAAATGACATTTGAATGTTGAGGGAAATTTTTGGCTTGTAATTGGGTTGTGAATGTTTTTCTTGGAGCATTAAAGAGGTTTTATGGATTTTTAACTATTCATAGTGGGTCTAGACATAATTACTATGTTATGGGACATAAGAACTTCAAGTTATACCCTAGATGAGGCTTGTAATGGAACATTAAAGGTTGAATAAGTGTATGTTTAGGGACTAATGAACCAAGAATAAATTAGGGAAGGCTTATCAAACAAATATAACCATTTTGTAACCATTTTTCTCCCATCACTTGAATGGTCCATTCCTGAAAATAGAGATCTAAGCAATTTGAAGAAGGAAACTTGTGTACACAGTTATTTGTATGTTGATATTTCATGATTTTAATCATTGTAATGTTCAAAAATTCTATGCATGCAAGTAAGTGAGGGTTTTTACATGATAAGAGGCATTATAGCGGTTGTAAGTGTTGTTGTTAGTCAGCTTCCAAATATTTAAGCATGTTATAAGACTTGTATATGTTGTGTAGATCTATGCTAGACAATGAAGAGATCCTTGAGATCAAATTGCAGGTAGAGAAGAAGGATAAGATTGGTCTTAAGGCTTATATTGTTGTTTATATGGTTAATGTGAGATTTCTGGGTCTTTTGGGTGCATTTGATTAGGAAGTATAACACAAGTCTGTAACAGACAATAGAGAGGTTATTTAGACCAAATTTCTTTCATCTGATGTAAGAGATCCATGCAAAGAGTTGGAAAACTATGTCAGAGGGAAGATAATACATCCTTGGGTGAATTTCATTCTAGTTTAATTATTTCAAGGCAAATTGAGAGTTATCATTTGAGTAACTAATAAAACCTAGAGATGCCCTTTTCTGTGTGCAGAGTTAGAGGATTATCAGTGTTCTTAGATGTTGAAGGAATATTTAGGGCTCACTAATAACTAATCCACATGGCTACTAAGAAATTAAACCTCTGAGAGATGTTACAGACCCTACATAATTGAATTTGGACTATGAAAATGTGTTCACATGAAGTGATGAGCAGTTAGTTCATCTCGGGCTCTAAGAAACCCTCCTTTAGGGTTTGAAGTAGGAAAGTGGATTGTAAGATGTAGAGGATTGCTCGATCAACTTTGAAACCCTATAAATAGTTGGAGATGATCTCTATTTGTCAAAATACAACATTAACAAGCTTAGGAACCTATTTACTTGGGTGAAAAATGTGATAATTAACTAGGAAACCTATAAGTGACATGGTGGACTGAGAACAAAGTGGTTGAGTAGCATTGAAGGCTTAGTAGAGATAAGTGAAGGTGGTAGACCCTGAGGCATGCCTAATTCTCAAATAATCCACATGTATTGAAGCCTTGAAATTCTACACTAGTCCACTGATTGATTTGTTCAAATAATAGAGCTTGAGATGATTGTTATAACACAAAACTTGCTTGAGAAAAAGGAAGGATAACTAGATAGAGGTATAGGAGCTGAGAAAAGGGATAATATCTTGAACTTATAATATTATGATCACTCTCTCATTAATTTTGGAGGTTCTAGGGTCTAAATCAATGTGGAATTTCCCCAAATTCATATTAGTTAACTCACATACTTGAAATAGTGAATGAAAAACCTAATTTGGTGACTAGGAAGTGGGTTTGAGAGTTTCTTACCAAGGAAGGTATCCTGAGATTTTCTACACATGAGTAAAAATTTAGTGAGTATGCAAATATGTCCGCATTTTGAGAATTTACTCAGTGAAAACAAGAGAGAAAGGGGTTGATTATTCAAAGCAGGGCTGGTAAAAGTGGAGAGCTAGTAAGGAGAAAGAGAGGAGAAAAGTGACTTAGACACAGTGTGGAGATCCAAAGTTTTATATACTTTATAGAGGGGGAAAAGGGAATTACAATATAGTCATACTTTGTTCTGAATCTATCTATGAGTCTCTAATCATGAAACCTCTAACAGGATTATTTTAAGAAGCCGTAGGCATGGCAGATTTACACAAAGAGAAAAAATAAACATTTTAATGACTTTAAACCATTTCAAAGGTGAAGTTAGCATATTTGAGGGTTTACGAAGTTGTTAAAGTGGTTGGTGAAGTAAAATTAAGGTTGAAATCAAGAACTCGCATGTTTAAAGGAACTAGTAAGCTAGAGTGAAAAGCTAGTTTAAAGGTCATTTAGGCATTGTAGAGATTTGTATCATTTCTAGATTTGGAATTGGGTTGAGATTGAAAGTGATCTACATCAATATCCAATGGTTTTTTGGCTACATCATTTTTATCTAAAATTCACCCCACCTATTTTTAGACAACTCAAAGAGAAAAATTCCAAAAATCTTATTGGATTTTTAAAGCTTGGGTGTAACTCAAAGATCGATTACAAACCCAAGATCATCATTTACTTCCCCTGAATATATATGACCCATTTATGAATAGGATGCGTGTTTGAAATTTTCTCAGCCAAAATGATATTGCTTTATAAATTATATGTAAAGCCACCTCCATATCATTTTCCCTTGTTTGATTCTTTTAATCATGATCATTAGAAACCCTTGACTATCTTAGTTGATTTAAGGGACTATTGTTTGTTGTATGTATTATCCATGACAATTGAAAAATATTACTTATCTCCTTCATTAACCTTGGTACCATTATCTAGCTCCCTACAAGGTGAAATCGAAATGGAGAAAACTGTATGTGAAATTTTTTTTAGATTTAACAAAAGACAAACACAAAGTGTGTTCAATAACACTTAGTGTCACACAAAATAAACTTGAGATGTTGAATTATTATTATTCACAAAGAGAGAGGTTATATATAATGTATATATATCTTCTATAATAAGAATCAATTCTTATCTCCTTCAACCACTCATAATAATATCATGATCAATCACATTCTATCTATAAAATGTACCTTACCAAAGAATCTCTCTCACACCTCTTTAATTTGTGCAACTAACTACTACAACATGTAATAACAATATGAGTTGTTATTATGACTCATCAGACCACACACATGAATGCACAACATGTGAACACTAACAATATATTTTTGACATTCCCCATTTGTATGAACATGAAAAGTAATCACACAATAATAACTGGAAATATAAATGCATGTCCATGATATGCATGTTTTAGGACTATAGTTCTGTTACTACAGATATTTGTTGCACATGATCACCAACATATGCAAGCACAAATTTTCACACTTTCACTTCTATTGAAAGCTCGATATGTTCATCGGTCGACCACACTTCCACCAATCACCTACATATAATTACTCTTCTAACTTACAATTTTAGTGAGTTTCGGGTTTCTCACCGGCCAATTATTGTAGAAGTACAACAAGTTGAAGACCAATGTAGTCATCTAATCTCTTATTCATATGTTTGTAGTAGAGGTTTATTCTCCACACCACATAAAAAATAAACACACTAAAAATCAAACATGTCATTTTATAAAATATAAATGGCCCCGTAGTTAGCAGATGATGAGAGGATGATGATTTTCCTACAGGTTCCATTGCCTCCATCCTTCATTTTTCTAGGTTAATTACTTAATAGAAATTATCTTGAAGCTTAGATGTATGAAACCCCATATCAACTTAGAATTTTGAATTTCAATACATCAAGTACCATTGAAAATACATTTGTGAGACAAATTTTTTTATTTCTAACACTTTTAAGACACATATAATGACTCAATTTTTTATAATAATGTTATTTGACAACATACGACTCTTTATATGGTGGACACGACACAACAAAAAACTACTAGAGCTAACTCAACATATTACAAACTATCTAAAACAATGAAAAAATTACATTATGAATATTGACACAACTTTATGACACTTTAATTACATTGACATGGAAATTTTATTTTGACAATGACTTATGAGACCAAACAAACAAACTATATAGAATACCAAAAAACTAAAACTTAAACAACATTTTAAACACTATATGAATAAGCTATTTAAGGCACTTAGACTAACTAAATGACAAATCATTAGAAAATAACAAAACACCTTTTTAAATAAAATAATATATTCTATACCGAAAAACAACAACAAATCTCCTTATAACGTCCACACCATGGTTCAACATGTGTCCAGGGGAGTCAATCAACTTTACAATGAGGAATCCATGTGAGAAAATTGTATTGATAGATTCAAACATTCAAATATTGTGAATTTATAAACCTAACCGTGTATTAATATCCAATCACATGCTCTAAGATAGATGTTAGACCAATCATATTAATAATCAAACTATAGTGAATAAAGCCTTAGTACTAATCCTCGATGCATCTTTCCAATGTTGAAATTGAGTTTGATGAAGTTTGGTATAGGCTTGCATCCTTGAATCGATCCTCAATGATGCACAAAATGTTATATGTGATATATAGGAATACATATTTGATAGGTCCGAATACTCAAGTCTTATCTTCAAAAATATGGTGATATAAGGAGTTGCACACTATGAGAGAATATATCTACACAAAACACAATTGCAATCCATGTGCGTAAGTAAAGAGCATCCTTGAAGATAATTCAAAATCTTAGGAACCACACCATAATATTATCTTTTTGTTCAAATAAATAGATACCATAAAAATATCAAACAAACTTGAACAACTCAATCCTACTACCAAAAATTTATCTCTTAAAGCTTTTAACATTTTCATTTTAATTCTCCTTCTCTAATACTAAATGTGAAATTTGGTTCAAATTCAACGCAAGATAAACATAAAATATGCTCAATAACACTTAGTGTCACACAACATGAGATTAAAATGTTGATTTATTAATCACAAAGAGAGAGGTTACATATATAGTGTAATGATCTCTTACAATGTAGGAGTCAAAACTTATCTCCTTCAACCACTTGTACTAATATCATGAGTAGGTACATTCTAACTATAGAATCATTCTCATGCCTCTTTATTTTAAGAAACTAAGTATTACAACACATAACAAAAATATGAGTTTTTATTGTAACTTATCACACTACACACACAAACACAAAACATGTGAACACTAACAAGACATTTATAACATTCCCCCCTTAGTGTGAACATGGGAAGTAATCACACCACATGAGCTAAAATCTGAAACACATGTCTATGGTATATATGCTTTAGGTCTATAGTTTTGTTATTATAGATATCTTCTACACATGATCACCTACATACGCAAGCACAACTACTCATGCTTTCACTTTCATTGAATGTTTGGGATTTTCACTAACCAACCACACTTCCATCAATCACCTACATATGAGAAATATTCCCACTTTCAATTCTAGTCAGTTTTAGGATTCTCATCGGCAAATCATTGTATAAGTATAACAGACAAAATATCGTTGTACTCATATACTCTCCTATTAATTTATTGATAGTAGAAGTTCATTTTGCACACCACACAACACATAAAACACTAAAAACAAACATACCACTATATCAAGTATGCAACCCCATCATTAACAGCTAATGAGAGGACGTTGATTTTCCTCCACTCTATGTTTCCCCCATCATCCATTGTTGTAGGCTACTTACTTAGCATAAATTATATTTAAGCTTATATGTATGACCCCATCCCCCAAGAAAAATATAAATTTCATTTTCGAGACATCATGTACCACTGAAAATATGTTTATGGGGTAATTTTATTATTTATTTTTTACACTTTTGCAACACATAGAATGACTTAATTTTTAACAATAATGTTATTTGACAACATGCAACTCTTTAATGGTATAAAACACTATTAGGAATGAATCAACATATTACACACTATCTAAAATAATGATAACATTACATTATGACTATTGACACAACTTTATGAAACTTTATTTACATTCACATGGAAACTATCTTTTAACAAAGGATTGTGAGACCAAACTAAGAAACTATATAGAATACCAACAAACTATCTAGAAATTATCATAACAAAGAAAGAGAAGAAATCAACATGGCCCTAATGAGTAGATGTTCTGAAATAGATGAACCCACCAAGTTTCAAGAAGAACTAGAATCAAGACCCTTGAAAGAATCCATGAAGGCTTAATATCAGTCTCTAGTCAAGAAAAAATGTGTCAACTTATAGATATTCCACCTAGAAAGAATGCAATTCATTGCACATGGGTTTTCAAAACCAATTACAAGTGATATGGTAGTATTAAAAAACATGAGGAAATACTAGTTGCAAAGGGGTATGTGCAAAGAGAAGGCGTTGATTATGATGAGACATTTACTCCCATGGACAAGATCAAAACAACCACAATGATGTTTTCTCTAGCTACACAATTTGGATGGAAAGTCCATCCAATGGATGTTAAAAGTAAGTTTCTCAATGGTGATCTTCAAAAAGAATTATACATGACACAACCATAAGGTTTTTTCACTCCAAATTAGGAAAGAAATTTGTGTAGACTCGTCAAGTCATTATATTGTTTAAAATAGGAACCCTGATAATGGTACATCAAGATTGATGAGCATATCAATCAAATGGTTTAAGAGTAATCCATATCATCCCAATATCTACCTCAAACAACAAGGGGTAAAGGTGGTGATTGTTAGATTCTATGTCAATGATCTAATATTTAGTGGAAATTCAGTGACTAGGATTGCTACAACTAAGGAATAATTTAAAAGATCGTTTGAAAAGATAGATCTCATGCTTCTCTACTATTGTTTTGGATCATAAGTATGGAAGAAAGAGAGTCACCTTTTTGTGAGTCAACTGAATTATGCCAATAAATTTTTTTAAAATTTTAAGATGATGGATTGTAAACCTATTACTACACTTATGGAGCTAAGGCTTTTGTTTTCTCACTCAAATCCATCACCTCAAGTGAATTCCAATATTTATCGTCAACTTATTGGGATTCTCAATTACTTGACCTATACTAGGCTAGATATCAATTATGCACTAAGTTACCTTATCGCACCTATTTTGGTTTTTTCACAAATCCCAACTGGCTTGGAATTAGACTCATTTAGTTTTTCTCCCATTCCAGCCAGATTGTTTTACCTGACAACATATTCTTTTAGGAGATAATCCCATATTACCCCACTTGTTTTCTCAGATTTGGCATGCATTCATAGGGGAAATTATTTTTTGGATATGGAAAGAAAGGAATTCTTTTTTATTTTCTAATGTTGAATTTGATCAACATTTATCTATTTATAACAAGCTGGTAGTTATCTCCAATGTGATGTTACATATTCAAGAGCAGCCGAATAAGGTGGCCCTCAAGTTGGAGCACCTCCAAACCCTTTTACGTCATTGGGGGATGCCCCCTGCAATGTTTCTTGAGAGCCACCTTCACCTTGTTGGCACTCCCTGAGGTGGTCATCAGATCATTTCTCAGTGCCATTCTTTCAGCTGTGTTCTTAAGTCTCCGTGAAGTCAACCACAGAGAATTTTATCTCCCCTGACTCACCACCAGGGTTGGGGCTCCCTAGCCAGCTCATCAACTTAGTTGGGGATCACCTATTTCTCCTGAGCTAGGCTCCCATAATGGGTGGATCCTAACGCCTTCACCCCCAATTCTGTCAAACAAGATTCCCAAGATGGCCCTTACCATCTCCCCTATGCGAGTTGTTGTTTATAATGAGTATGAAGACCCCCCGGGCTCTGTTTGGGAAGTATCAGACACTAGAAAAGACCTCCATGGTCCTAGTTAGCCATAGGACCATGATCCTCCATCTCCTGGTCAACTTTTTGCTTCATCCACATAGATTCAGTGTTTTTTTAGTTGTTTTGTTGATTGTCCTAGGCTTGGTCTAGTTTGTTCATGGTTTTAGGGCATGCTCTCATACTGCCCATTTTTTTTTAATTATCATGTAGCATGTTATCATTATTAATATAATATAAGATCTTATTCATAAGAAAAATAAAGTCACTAGAAAGTCGGGAAGCATATACTAAGGTATATTAAAGGAACATTTGACTTCAGCCTAGAGCACAAGAATGGTCAATTGTTTTTTATAGGATATGCATATTTAGACCATGTTTAAATAATTTATGATAGGAAATCCACTTATAGATATGTATTTTCTTTCAGTTATTGTCTTATATCTTGGGGGAGTAAGAAGCAAAAAAAATCATAATTGTTTTATTGAAGCACAATATTGTGTTATAGTAGAAGTTGTCTATGAAGCGATATAGCTATATCACATTCTTGAAGGTTTGGGTGTTCCAAAAAAATAGCCTACCATCTACCAATATGATAACAAAGGTGTAATCAAACTTATTCATAATATAGTACTTCATGATGGCACCAATCATATTGAAGTATTCATTACATACATGAATATATTTTTTTGCACAGCATACAACTCTGATTTTTCCCAACAGAAGAACAACATGAAAATATCTTCAGCATATCTATATATTTGAGGCATTCAAATAACCTCTCACTTTTTCACTTGATATCATGCTTAATTAAGGGGGGATGATAAAATGAGAAGAATTTATCTAATTACTATTGTTTAATTCATGTGATAAGTCTTAATAAGGCACATGTAGATAATGTTCTCAATATGTGTCATATTAGTGGTGTTGTACTTACATTACGATGTATAATCATCTAATGTATCATGTATTTGTGTACCATTAGGGAATTATATTTACAATTCTTGTCAGTATATGATCTGTAAACCGGCCAAAAAAATTTCTTCGACCACGGACCCTTATAGACAATTATTCCTGCAATGTAAGAATTAAAACCACACTAAAAGGTGTGTAATGGAGAGCTATCGTAGCGGGGAGTGAAATTTTTAGGTCGCTGCTGAACCCTCCTACTTCCGCCTGCTGTCTCTGGTGCTAGCCCGGATGCCAGACCCCTCTGGTCTGGATCAGGGGTCCCTCTTGTCAGGGGCCCTCTCTCCAAAGCCTCCTGATGCTTGGAAAAAAATTGTGGAGGGTTCCACCTCCGCTCCTAGCTCGGAAAAGCTCTCTCCTTCACTGTCAGATGGGTCCTTTTCTCTGCGCATCCCCTCTTACATCATGGAGGATGCTGTTGCTTCTCGTGATCTTTCCTTGGTGGGTACACTGATGGGTCCTAGAACCCCATTGGATGATATCAAAAAATGGGCACGGTTGAAATGGCAACCATGTGGAGTGCTTGAAATAGCGGCAATGCCTAATGGTTTCATATTATTCTCCTTCAGCATGAAAGAAGATTTCGCTAGAGCTCTACTAGGTGGCCTGTGGTTCTTTGGCAGACGGGGCTTCTACCTTAGGAAATGGTCTCCAGGTTTCAACCCTCACACAGAATCCATGACCCAAGCCCCAATTTGGGTTCGCCTCCTAGGGCTCCCCTTGGAGTTCTGGGATCTAGTAGTTATTGAAGGTATTGCTCTCTCAATAGGATCTTTAATTGCTATAGATCAAGCAACAAAAGCTAAAACTAGATTCATCCATGCTCGTTTTTGTGTTAATGCTGATGTCAGCTGTCCCCTCCCTAAAGAGATAGAGCTATTATCAGATCTTGGGAACTGGAAACAACCCATTGACTATGAATATATTCCTCAAGCATGCTCCTTCTGCAAAAACATTGGTCATCGGGCCTCTAGTTGCCCCTCCAAACCCCAGCCAAAACCCAAAAACCAAAACCTTTCCCCAAAATTTAAGAGAAGCTTCATTCCTAAACCATCTTCTGTTGAGATCCCTATCATCCCCACATCTAATTCCTTTGCTCTCCTGGAAGAGGGAGAAATAAACACTTCCTCTGATCCTTTTTCTGAGGTTGTCCCCCCCTCCCTGGCCCTTCAGTCTCTCATCATCCCTATGTCTCCTTCGGCTCTCCCCCCCCTCTTCCTATGAGGGTGTTAACCTCTCCTTGGCTATTTCATCCTCCCCCTCCTCCCCTGTCTTCCCCTCTTTTCATTCCCATCCCCCCCTTCCCTCCCCTCGTCCCCTCCCCTCGGATCCCACTTCCTTGACTCTTCCCCCCTGGCTCCCCTCTTTCCCCCTATTTTGGACTCTGTTACCTCCCCCTCGAGCCATTCTTCTGATGATAGTTTCAACCACCGCTTTACTAGAAGTAGCAGCAAGAAACCTGATATTGGCACTGAAAAAGTTAGGGGAAGAATTCCGAGCAATATCAAACTTCAGCAAGAAGCAGCTCTTAATGTCGCTCAAGGAACCCAGAGCACAATCCCCATGGTGGTGGGGAGAAAATCCAAACCAAAGAAATGAAGATCATCTCTTGGAATATAAGAGGGCTCAACTCCCTCCAAAAGCAAAAGGGTTATCAAAGACATCAAATTCCAGAACTCTCCTGATATCATAATGCTGCAGGAAACAAAACTAAAAAGAGACGATCGTCTCCTAAAAATCTGGCCTGCGGCTTCTTTTGAATCTCAACCTTCAACTGGGAACTCAGGGGGTCTTTGTACTTTTTGGGATCCCAGAAGTCTCAAAGGGGATTGTTTGTTCAAGCATCCCAACTTTTTATGCATGCTCTTCCAAGAGATTGGATCGGACTCCACTTGGATTGCTATCAATGTTTATGCCCCCAACTTAGAGGCTCATCGTGGAAAATTATGGAAAGATATAACAAACTTCATCATCACTTGTGGTAAAATTCCCATCCTTATAATGGGGGATTTTAATTTCCCCCTTTATCCTTCATGGAAAAACAGGGAGGAATTCCTACCATGACTGCCAGCATGGATGCTCTGGCTGACTTCATCAGGGAGAACTCACTTCTTGACATGGAACTCCACGGTTCCTCCTTTACATGGTCTAATCGCAGATTGGGCAGGAACCATATTCAAAGTAGATTGGATAGATCTCTGGGCTCTCTGGACTAGATCTCTCTCTTTCCTAACTTCTACCTCAACTCCCTCCCCGGGCTGCCTCTGACCACAGCCCTTTTTTGTTGAGTGCAAATCACAATCTGAATACCAAGAATCCTCCCTTCAGGTTTGAGCTTGCTTGGCTTGAAAACAATCACCTAAACCCTCTTGTTGCCAATTGGTGGAATATCAAAATTGAGGGCTCTAGTATGTTTAGATTTACCAGCAAGCTTAAGGAAATTAAAAAACAACTCAAGATATGGAAGTCGACGGTCTTTGGCAACATCAAGATCCACAAATAGAAGCTAACTCAGGGTTTGGCTAAAGTCTATCTACCCAAATGGAGACTTGAAGGAAGATTGGATCATCTTCACCGAAAAGACACCTCCCTCCTCAGTGATTATTACAATACACTTCAAGAAGAGGAGACCTATTGGAGGCAACACTCTCGAGCCCTTTGGCTTGAGAAAGGGGATCGTAACACCAAATTCTTCCACATCACTTCTTGTAAGCATAAAACCAGAGACAACATTCAAGAGCTGGTGTCATCCTCGGGTACTCTGTTAACTGCTGAGGCTGATATCTCCAATGAGCTTGTCTCCTTCTATTCAAACCTTCTCCAGGCTGACCTGCCCCCTCCGGAGCAATCAATGGCTGCTATGCTCCAACATATTCCACATCTGGTGTCTTCTGAGATGAACAACAATCTGACCAAGCCTTTTGCTATGGAGGAAATTCACAAAGAGGTCTTTGCCATGAAAAGGGACAAAGCTTCGGGTCTGGATGGCTTTCCTGCTGCTTTCTTCCAGGTGTTTTGGGAGATCATCAAGCAGGATCTCTTCAATGCAGTGAATGAGTTCCAGATTAATAACAATCTGCTAAAAGAATGGAATACCACCTTCGTTGCCCTTGCCCCAAAAGTGCATGGCTCAAAAGAGGTCTCCAACTTCAGGCCAATCAGTTTATGCAACACTGCTTATAAGATTATCACTAAGATGCTGGCCTCCAGACTAAAACCTCTAATGAAAGATCTCATCTTGCAAAATCAGAATGGATTCATAAAAGGTCGGCTCATCCAAGGTGGTATCATTACAGTTCATGAAGCCATCCACTCAGTCTATCACTCAAAATCCCCAGGAATGATCTTAAAGCTTGATATGCAAAAAGCATTTGACAGAGTCAGCTGGCCTTTCTTAATTAGGGTCATGGAAAAATTTGGTTTCGACAAAAAATGGTGTAGTTGGGTCTTCTCTTGCATCGCGACTCCTTACTTCTCTATTCTTATCAATGGTATTCCAGCAAGTTTCTTCAAAAGTAGCAGAGGTATCAGAAAAGGTGACCCCCTGTCACCCTTCCTCTTTGTCCTTATGGCGGACTCCCTCAGCAGAGCTCTGGAAGCAGCTAAAAATCAGTCTATCATCTCAGGTCTGAAAATCACATCTAGCCTCCCTTCAGCCACACATAGCTAGTTTGCTGATGACACTATGCTGTTAAGTGTCACCTCTATGATTGAGGCCCGGGCTATAATGGATATCCTTTCTCTTTACCAATCAGCTTCTCAGCAAACTAGTCAATTTCAACAAGAGCAGCATCTCCTTCATCAATATTGCACCTAGGACTCAAAGAAATATTGTTGTTATCTTTGAGTGCAATATTGTGGACCTCCCCGCCTCTTATTCTTGGCATCCCCCTCTTCCATGGTAAGCAATCTAAAAATATATGGAATCCTGTCATTGAAAGGTATCAAAAAAAGCTTGCTGCCTGGAAAGGGGTTCTGCTCAGTCAGGCTGGCAAGCTCCAACTAGTTAAAGCCACCCTCCAAAGCCTTCCTACTTACTTCCTGTCTCTTCTCAAAGTCCCCAACTCGGTGAGGGAGGTTGTGGAAAAAATCCAAAGGAACTTTCTGTGGTCTGGGACTGATGAAAGGAAGAGGATCCATCTTGTCTCATGGAAGGATGTTTGTAAGCCAACTTCTCAGGGAGGGCTTGGTCTTCAAAAAATGGCTGACACGAATGGGGCCTTCCTGGCCAAACTTGCATGGGAAGTGGCTAAAGGTAATTCTCTTTGGGCTCAACTAATCAGAGCTAAGTATCTTACAAATAACGAAGATCTTCTCACTTCCATTCCAATTAGAGGTTCTGCAATCTGGAATTTTGTTATTAGCTCCCTCCCCATTATCTGGGCTGGCACTAAATGGAGATTTGGGAATGGTCGACTTATTGACTTCTGGCGGGATTTTTGGATTGGGGACGAGCCTCTTGATCACAATCCATCATGGGATCCTGTGAAAAGAAGCCTCATAAATAAGCAGGGAAGATTAGTTTCGGGCTATTGGATGATTGTGAACTCCATTCCCTCCTGGGATATTAAGGTCTGGGATGACATTAGTGATTTGCAGAGTAGGCTCCTGACTTCGCTCAGAACTGTGCTCTCCTCCATCTACATCCCCTTCTCCCAAAATGAGGATGAGCTAATTTGGCCCCTCTCCCCGTCTGGCTCTTTCTCGGTTAAAGCTTCTTATCTTTCGATGCATAGTGCTGACTCTGGTCCCCCCCTCACCAAATTCTGGCCGAATGAGATCATCCCCAAAATTGGTTTTTTTTCCTGGCTTTCTTCTAGGAATGCTTTCCTCTCTGGTGAAAATCTGAAAAGGAGGGGTTTCTCTCTTCCCACGAGATGTGTACTATGTACTAAGGAGGTGGAATCCTCTGCCCATCTTTTGATCCACTGTCCTTTCTCGCAAGTTATCTGGCATTGGCTCTTATCAAGGATGGGTGTGCTTTGGACCTTCCCTGAATCCATCCAGGACACCCTCTATCAATGGAGTTCTCCATTCACTCACCCGGCTCTAGTCTTGGCTTGGAAACTCCTCCTTCCACATGGCATATGGGGCATCTAGAAAGAAAGGAATAGAAGAATCTTCAAAGACCAGAGTCTTGAACCTGATCGGGTGGCTACCCAGATTGCTCTTACTTTTCAAGATAATCTCAACTCGCACCTGTGGCCCAAATATCAGCAAAAAATCCAAATCTGTAACTCTCAGGAGTGGTAAAGTTTGTTGGCCATTCATCCTATCAATAAAGGAACTTCCTCTACATGTGAATTAGTTCATTGGCTTCCCCCTCCTAGGGGCTGGAAAAAACTCAACATGGATGGGGCCTCAAAAGGCAATCCTGGTAACTCTGGTGGAGGAGCCATTCTTCGATGCTCATCAGGCTACATTGTGGCTGCTTCTGCTCATAACCTTAACTATGGTACCAACCATCATGTGGAAGCCTTGGCCATCCTCAAAGGCCTTGAGCTGGCTATCAAATTTGGTGATGATCCCCTCCAAGTTGAAAGTGACTCCCTCAACATCATCAAGCTCTTGCAGTCAGCTGATTCTGGTCAATGGTCGATACAGAATATCATTGCTGATATCAGAATTATTCAAAGATCTTTCCAGCAAATCCAGTTCCATCATGTCCTCAGGGAGGGGAACAAAGTGGCTGACCACCTTGCTAACATTGGTGTTCTCCTTGAGAGTCAGCAATGCTGGATGGACAACTTCCCGGTTGATCTCTTCAAAATTACTCAGAATGATATATCCCAATGCTGACTGGTGGAATGGGGGACTGAATTGGGTTTCAGCTAAACCTTTATGGCACCCTCAAAAGGTGGTGGCAGTTATGTCTAATTTATTTGATTTGACCCTTGGTTAAGATCCTTTTGATGGCGGTGATGTGTAATGATGCGGAGGATTTTCGCACGCATGGGGTTAATCCTCACATAAATCATTTGATGATGTGGCAGGAGGACAATGATAACGAGGTCGACTGCTCCCATGACCTGGTTGGGTTGTTAAATGACCCTTATTGCTCTCACTTCTGCACTTTTTAAAAGAATTATACGATGGGGGGCCAACTGAAGCGTCTGGAGCCTGCTGCCTGTGACTCGGTTAAAAATGATGTGGAAGTTTGGAACATTTTGCTTGAGAATGGAATTACGACCTTCCTGGAGAGAATGGCGGGCTACTCATCTCTAGTTTTGTATGCAGTTATGGATTCCTGGTTGAAGGGTTAGGTTCAGATTGGAAACACGCACTTTACCATCTCCACCAATGCTATAGCTGATGCCACCGGTCTTCCTGCCGTTGAGTGACATCTACTTCAGGCACTCGCTGTATGCGGAAATGCAGGATTTTATTGCTCTTAGGGACAAGCCAGTCAAATACCTATCAAGCTACACTCAGGACTCCCTGCCTCCTCCATGGGACAGAGTCGTGGAGGTTATAATGCGTTACTTTACCATGGATGGTCGATATCAGCTTGTTTACAGCCCTCATTTCTTCATCCTTTCTCATCTGCATTGGGGGAAGAAGATAAATCTGGCGGCTTTCCTTTTTCAATCCTTAGAGCACTCTGTTCAGCTGGCTCATGACGGGGAAGGTGCCATTCTCCACCAAGGTTTGCTTTACCTGCTCTTTTCTGATGTTGCTTCACATGTCGACCTGATTCGCTTCCCCCCCAAAACCACTCATCGCCACCACTCTCCCTTGCCTTCCCCTCACCCCTCCTCCACCTCCCTCCACTCTTCTCGGTGCCATCATCATTTGCACCTTTCATCCTGATCCCGACTTGGATGTTTCCATTCTCAGCCCTCCCCTCGTTGTTTCTGAGCCCCCTGTCAACTCTGTCTTCCCACCGTACCTCTCTTGCTTGCTTTTAGAAGGCACTGACACCAGCTTTAAAGCTGTCTCTCCAGTCTCAAGCCCTGATTCCTCTCTGGTTGCTGACATTTTGGGCCTCGCTAAGCTCTACCCTGACTCCCCAGACTCAGAGTAGCTGGAGAAAAACCAACCAGTGGATGATCCCACCAATCTGGCTACGGGAAACAATCCTCCCTTCGACGATAGAGATCCTCCTACTGACACTAGGCACTCTTCTCTGAGTCTAAATCCAACGCCCACTGAGCCTGAGACTGCTGACACTCAAAGGGATGATCACAGAGTCGATATGGTTTCTTCTATTTTAAACAAGCTTCAGCGTGCTTTCAAGGCTTTGAAGGCCTGGGAGGCTTTCATCGATTCCACCAAGAGCGCCATTGCCAAAGATTGCTCAGAGCTCATCACCCTTGCTGAACAACTTGCAGAGGATTCAGGTTCACCTCGAGCTAGAACTGCAATCTCTGAGCTGAAAAATCTCCTCTGATGTTTTCTTCTTTCCTTCTGTTGTACTTTTGTCTTCCTTTTTTTGGAATCTTCATGGGTACTTTTTTGCTATGCTATATATATTGCTAAATCTGGCCTGATGGGCTCTTTTGTATAAGGTTGTGGGACCTTCTAAAACCCTCTTTTTACCCTATATATTCCAAAAAAAATAATTAAAACCACACTACACAAGGTTTGTTTACAGAGTTAGGAAGAATTCCTACGTCTCTGGGTTCACAAACTAGTTAAACCAGTCCATTATAAAGTTCCAAATATAAGTACATAATAAACTTACATTACTACAATGGGCATTCAACCAAACCTGGTACCAGTCGATCCTTTAAACCTAATGTCCTTGGAAAACTCGGTGCTTTCACAAAGCTTTCCATATTAACATTTTCCTATTGACCTCCACTCCACTACATGAGAAACTAACCTCTACATGGTTCTAAGTCTCCATATTTCTGATGTATGATGTTAACCTCCACTCCACATCATGGAAAACTAACCTCTAAACATTGTTAAGTCTCAAGTTGTCAATGACAATAATTAGGTACCACTTTGTTGCATAACCTCAATCAGACTCTACACAGAGTGAATATTCAACCTGATGTTAAGTGTCGATAATGATCAGGTACCACTTTATTTCACTACCTCAATCACCCTCTACGTAGAGCGAAGATCTGACCCGATGTCTGTTGACGACAATCGGATACCACTCTATTGCATAGCCTTAATCAACCTCTACGTCGAGCAAAGATCCAAGATGATGTCTTGTCAAAAAAATCAATAATGATTATGACTCTCTTCTGTGGCATCCAAGAAACTAACCTGGTGATACACCTGGTGTACTAAGAATTTGATCTTCAATTTGAGTATACGCTTCTCTGGTGCTTCTTCACGTCCCTCAGCTTCACGGCATCTCCAAGATCCTGCACGAGAATACTCTGGCTCCAATTCAGCCTTCATAATGTTGGTAAATTAATGATAATAACTTGTACATTTACAGTGTGCCTATTAAACAATAGGACTTATTTCTTTCTTTGTGCCAATAATAATATCAGTCTTTTCACTTTCCTATATCAAGATAGGTCTTGTAACATTGGTGTCTATTTAATTAAATAGGTCTTATCTCTCCTAAAATAATGCCTATTATACTAATATGTCTTTATTTTTCCCAAATGGCCTTCTTTAATTTCCCTAAGGCCTCACAATGTTTCCTCACCTCTTAGCTTCCTAAGCCTTCGAATGGGAGAGGCTTGTGTAGAGTGAATGAATAGAGAGGGCCTTTTCTAGGCCTTGGGTAGGTCGTTTATCAGGCTTATATGTCATATCCACCAACTATAACCGAACCAACTTGGTTGGCCAAGTTGGTTGGAGCGTCGAGCTTGCCATAGGAAGGTTCGTAGTTTGAACCATTAGCCTTATCCCTTTTGTTTTCCACTATAATCCTGACTGCCACATTCATCAGGTTGGCCCCTCTAAAGTTGCCACATCATCTACAACCTCGTTGTCATTGTCTCTCGCCAACCATTGACCCTACCATGTGCTTTTCTTATCGCCCACATCATTGTCGTGTGCTTTCTCACTCAGTTAAGTTTCTTTTGTCATTTACGAGACTATATCCCACATGCATGGGGATAGGGGTTCTCTTAGCTGTTTTAAAGGCTCGGCCACTCCGTTTAATACGTGGTTATGGCCACATAGTCCCATCCATTTTTCATGGCTTGGTGAGCACTTATCCATGTCTAACTCACCATGACATTGAGGTGGCTCAACCCATGTATTAGCTCACCAAGTTGGTCATCCGATGTGGAGCAATGGTGGCAAGCCACGTTGTTGGGGTTAGCACAAGGTTGTACAAATTATATATCAGATCTAAGCATACATGCAATAAAAGTGGATATTCTACTAGAAGAAATATACAAAACAAGAGATATAAATCAACACCAGATTTAACATGGTTCACCCAGTGTGGGATACATCCACCAAGAAACAAGCCAATCTATTATCCAAAGCTTTCAAAAGATATACAATTGAAGATTTACAATCTTCCACACCTCTCAGATGTACAGTAATTTCTTTCTCTCAAGCTTCTCCTTCTTCTCCAAGAATTCTCTCTCACACAATTATTTTCACAATAATCATTAACTCACAATCCTCTACTTCTAAACCCTATCTTTCATGCTTATATAGGCATATACAAACTTAGGGCACTTAGCCATGCAATTACAATCAATAGATCTGCTTTAATGCTAAAATTAGATCTAATTCCTGAGAGTTAAATAAAACACTCCTGCACAGGTAACTGATATCGGTTAGCCCTAACTGATGTCAGTTCCCTTTCCTTCCGGTCATTGGCTCACTCATAGGTGACCGATGTCGATCCCTCCATAACTGATGTCGGTTACTGTGATTTCCTGCAAGTTTAATATAACATGTTGATATGAAGTAATAGAGCTCCACAACTCAACAATCTCCCACTTGGAGATAAATTACTCACTATACCTGTACAACATCATTCTTGGATCCTTTCCTTAGATTTGTTTCTTCCTCTTCAAGTCTCAAACTCGAAGACCAACAGGAGTGGAGTGTAGCTCCAAATTCCCCTTTTCTAATGGCTTCATTGGCATATCCGCAGGGTTTTCACTAATATTAATCTTATCCAGTTTCATCTTCCCATCCTCCAATACCTGTCGTATGAAGTGATACCTTAACTAAATGTGTTTTGTTCTTGAATGAAATGCTGAGTTCTTTTCCAAATGAATTACACTCTGACTGTCACTGAACAATTTACAATCATCTTTCTCCTTTCCCAACTCTTCCATGAACTTGCTCATCCATATCATCTCTTTGCTAGCCTTTGTAGCTGCAACATACTTCTACCTCTGTAGTAGACAAAGCCACAACCTTTTACAATCTCAAAATCCAGATAATTTTTGTTCCACCTACTGTAAAAATATATCCAGTAGTGCTCCTTCTACCATCCATATCTCTAGCCATATCCGAATCAACATAGCCACATAAAGAAATATCTGAACCTCCATAGCATAACTGCATGTTAGATGTCCCTCTCAAATACCTGAGAATCCATTGAACTTGCTTTCCAATGCTCTTTACCTGATTGGCCATAAATCTACTCACAACTCCCACTGCCTGTGCAATGTCTAGTCTGGTACAAACCATAGCATACATGAGACTCCCAACTACTAAATAATATGGTACTCATGTCATGTATTTGACCTCCTCATGTGATGAAGGACACTGATCTTTGCTCAATTTGAAGTTTCCAGCCATAGGTGTACTAACCGGTTTTGAATCTTACATGTTAAACCTTTCCAACACCTTATTGATATAAGCCTCCTGAGACAAATACAATTTCTTATTCTTCCTATCTCTATGTATTTGCATGCCAAGGATTCTTTTTGCAGCTCCTAAATCCTTCATAGAAAATGTGTGAGCTAGCTTTCCCTTAAGCTCACCAATGTCCTACATACTAGATCCTGCAATAAGTATATCATCCACATACAGTAATAAAATAATATAGCTCCCATTTTCAAGCTTCTTGAAATAAACACAATGGTTAGATTCACATCTCAAATAACCATGCTCATGCATGAAACTATCAAACCTCATGTACCATTGCCTTGGAGCTTGCTTGAGCCCATATAGACTCTTTTTCAACCTGCACACTAATTTCTCCTTACCCTTGACTTCATACCCAAGTGGTTGCTGCATATAAATCTCTTCATCCAAATCACCATGAAGGAAAATCATCTTCACATCTAGTTTCTCTAAATGCAAATCATCTATTGCAACTATACTCAATATAGTACGTATGGAAGTCATTTTAACAACAGGAGAAAATATTTCACCAAATTCAATACCCGATTTCTGTGCAAATCCCTTTACTACAAGCCTTGCCTTGTATCTTTTTGATCCACCCTCTTCTTCCTTGATCCATGTAAACCCACTTGTTCTAACAATGTCCTCTTACCTACTGGTAACTTAACCAAATCCCAAGTTTGGTTTTGTTCCAAGGATTCCATCTCCTCATCAATGTCATGCTCCCACTGTACACGTGAGTCTTATCCTACATTGCTTCTTCAAAACTTTATGGTTCACCGTTATCAGTCAATAATAAATAAGATAGAGAAGGTGTAAATCTTTCTGGAGGTTTACTTACCCTTTGTGACCTTCTCACAGAAGTTTGGGGTACCAGAGGCTCATTCTGGACCTCCTGGACATTTGTTTCCAATTCTAATAGTGACCAATGCCAGTCACCTGTAACGACGTCGATGCTAACCAATTTGGCTCTCCTGTAACCGATACCAGTTCAGCTGACCGATGTCGGTCAGGGGTCAACTGACACCGGTTACTGTGTAACCCTATCGGTATTATTTTTAAATCTGAGAGTTCATTTTCATTCACAAACTTCTCAACTGGTTCGTCCTTGGGTACCAAAATTTGATCCCTGTACATTATCTTTTCATTCCATTTAATGTCATGACTCCTAATAATTTTAGAATTCTCTAAATCCCAAAAACAGAATCCGAAATCACCAGATCCATAACCAATGAAAGTGCATCTCTTAGATTTTGCATCCAACTTTTTCTTATTTTCCTTATCAATATGCACAAAATCTTCTAAACCAAAAACTTTAAGAAAAGAAAGATCTACCTCTTTTCCGGTCCAAGCTTCCTCTGGTATTCCTCCATCTAGTGAACTTGAAGGCCCACAGTTAATCAAATAAACCATTGTATCAACTGCTTCTACCCAAAACTGCAAGGGAAATCCAGCATGTATCCTCATACTTCTAGCACGTTCCATGATTGTCTTGTTCATTATTTCTGCAACACCATTCTCTTGTTGTGTTCTTGGAACCGTCCTTTCTCTACGTATTTCATTCACTGAACAATAATCATTGAAAGCCTTGCTACAGTATTCACCACCATTGTCAAATCTAAGGCACTTTAACTTTGAATTTGATTCATTCTCAATAAGGGCTTTCCATCTTTTAAAAGTATCAAAAACATAATATTTATGTTTAATACAATAAACCCATACCTTTCTTGTAACATCATCAATGAAAGTAACATAATATTAGGATCCTCCATGAGAAGCTACCTGGGCTGGTCCCCACACATCTAGTGTACAAGCTCTAATTTATGCTCCTTCTTAGTTGCTCCAAACTTTGAGAAATCTCACTCTCTTTTGCTTTCCAAAGATACAATGCTCACAGAAATCAAGATCTAAATATTTCAAATCTGATAACTTACCCTTAGCCTTTAAGATTTGCATTCCTTTTTGACTCATATGGCCCAACCGATTATGCCACATGCATGCATCTAAATCTGAAGTAGATAACACAAAAAAGGAATCAATAACACAGGTAGATAAATATAATGTTCCTACCTTCTTACCTCTTGCCACAACAAAAGCACCCTTGGTGACTTTCCAAGAGTCTGTTGTGAATGTAACCATGCAACCAGCTTCACCTAGTTTCCCTACAGAAATAAGATTCCTCTTGAGGCTTGGTACATGCCTCACATCTTTCAATACCCATGTATTTTCATTCTACAATTTTAGATGAACTTCCCCTTTACCAGTAATACTGCAAGGTTCATCATCACCCAAATAAACATGCCTAAAATTTCCCTAGACATAATTTCTGAAATAACCCTTATTAGGGGTTGCATGGAAAGAAGCTTCTGAATCTAAAACCCATGATTCTATTCTATTATCCAAAGAAATAATAAGAGCATCTTGCATTACCTCTGCTTCAATATTTTCCTCTTTATTTGACTCTTTACCTTTGTCTGGGTGTTGGTTCTCTTTATCCTTTGACCAAAAATCTTTCTTTGCATGTCCTTTCTTTCCACATTTCCAACAGGTAATTCCCTTACCTCTGGATTTAGATCTATCATCCCTTGAATTTGATTTCTCATTATTCTTACTCTTTGATCTCTCCTTCTACCTTCCTCTGCTTTCTACATTCAAAGCATTCCCAGATGATGATTCCTCTGTACTTTTCCTATGAATTTCTTCATTCAAGATTATACTAACCACATCATCAAACTTCAAAATATTATTAGCAGATGTTGTATTACTAACAACCATTACCAAGTTATCCCAACTATCAAGCAAATAACATAAGAATAAAAGTGCTTTCACTTCATCATCAAATGAAATATCAACTAATTTTAACTAATTTACAATAGATCGAAAATCATTCAAATGACTAGATGTAAGATCCACCTTCATGCATCTTAGAACTAAATAGTTTCTTCATCAAATAAACTTTATTTAAAGCACTAGGTTTTTCATATAAATTAGCAAGAGATTTCATTAACTCTACCATAGAAGTCGCTTCTGTAATATTGGAAGCCACGGATGCTGCCAGGATCAATATTATAGATCCTAAAGCCTTTCTATCAAGAATCTTCCATTCTTCATCAGTCATCTTCATAGGTCTGGACTTTTCATCCAACGGTAAGTACAAATCTCTTTGATACAGATAATCCTCAATCTGCATCTTCCATAATTGATAATTTCGGTCATCAAACTTCTCTACCTTGTATTTGTTTTCTTTTGCCATTGTTGTAGCTCCCACTCAATTAGAAAACCCTCTGTGAGTAAATCTGTCAACACATAAAACCCTCAAACAAAGCTCTAATACCAGTTGTTGGGGTTAACACAAGGTTGTACATATTATATATCAGATCTAAGCATACATGCAATAAAAGTGGATATTCTACCAAAAGAAATATACAAAACAAGAGATATAAATCAACACCATATTTAGCGTGGTTCACCCAGTGTGGGCTACATCCACCAAGAAACAAGTCAATCTATTATCCAAAGCTTTCAGAAGATATACAATTGAAAGATTTACAATCTTCCACACCTCTCAGATGTACAATATTTTTCTTTCTCTCAAGCTTCTCCTTCTTCTCCAAGAATTCTCTCTCACACAATGATTCTTGCAATAATCATCAATTCTTACAATCCTCTTACTTATAAACTCTATATTTCATGCTTATATAGCCATATACAAACTTAGGGCACTTAGCCATGCAATTACAATCAATAGATCTTCTTTAATACTAAAATTAGATCTAATTCCCGAGAGTTAAATAAAACACTCCCGAACAAGTAACCAACATCGGTTAGCCCTAACCGATGTCTAGTTACTCCTTGTCTGACCAATGTCGGTCATCCAGGTGATTGATGTTGGTTACCGATGTTGGTTACTGTGTTTCTTGTAAGTTTAATATAGCATGATAATCTGAAGTAATTGAGCTCCACAACTCAACAGACCGTGGTGTCCTTGTCAAGAGTCTCAACTGATGTGGTCATCAAAATTATCGTGTTGGGAAGATGATTATCAACGAAGACCAGAGTCATCATACAACCCCTCAGCTGCTTTACGTGTCCTTGCCCCATGTTAGTTTTTCCATTGTTGTTATTGGCCAGTTAACCCTATTGATTCCAAACTTTGACCAGTGGAAACTTTGCCATACATGCTCCATTTGTCATGGGAGGTTTGGGTTATAGTCGATGAAAATCTATTAGAGTCGACATTACCACCACAGTGATAGGTCTTTGTTTTGGGCATCGGCCATTGCATTAACCTATGACCACAACTCCTCACTATAGGATGAGATTTTTGTCCCAATTAACTCATGTCGAGTTCTGGCTTCTTGATCGCCCAATGAGTGTTGTCTTGAAGAGATCTTTACAGCTGACATTGGCCTATGAGTTCTCCTGCCGACTCAGAGGTATAAGGAGCTTGATCTGGTGGCAGGCCATGTGGTGGCTTGAGGACCCGCCACATGGCCTTATGTTGCACCACTCTGAAGAACAAATCAATATGCCTAGTATTCAAGTGGTCAAAGATAGGAGGCCTGAAGCATCGACATGAACTTTCACCTTCACCTAATCTATATGTTTAAGTAAACACTTGACATGATGTTACATGTCGTGACCATGGACTTGCTTAGTCTTGTGAGTTCTATGTACCCAACTCCTTACATACAACATATTTACCCCGGGTCATTTTTAGAGTTCATATAACCCTTTGTACATGCTCACTTTTTCTTCCGCACTGTGAAATTCCAATGGATTTAGGGATTTCCACATCCTGCACATAGAAATGTCCTCAATAGCTCTGGGGCTTATAATGGGCTCCTTGTTGTAGTCAAAGAAGACATTGATCATCACCTCTTCTGGCTTCCATGAACTTTTCTCTATGCTGTCAGGATTCTTCTGACAGTCTGGTACGGTCCCTCTTGCGAAGACTGCTTCGGGAGGACTGATCGGGCTTAGGTTCTACACTATGGGTTACTTGTACCTTTCTCTTGGCCTCATTTTTACCACTTCTGTATGCTAAACTCAAGATGAATATCAAGGTCTTCCTAGTCTTTGGATAGGGTTAGTATATGGATGGTTATTCACTTACCAAGGCCTGATTCCTTTATCCCACTAAGCATGATGAACATATTCCTCTAATGTACTCTTCTTCACCAAAAGCTACGGTCTCATGTCACCTTTTCTAGGAAGGAAAATTAAATTTAAATCACTTATAGGGTGATTATTGATGGGTGTACCTTTGTTGTCCCGAACTTCTTAGTCAACCTGAAAAATGATTACTATAAGGAGAACTTGCCCTTGCAATAGGGTCTTGCATTTATGCAAATATTTCAATGTAATATACCCAATCCTCTGTCAGAGATCTTCCTAAGTCTCAAACATGTCTTGCATGACTTACTTCTTTGTTTCCATGAGTTGTATATGTTTCCTCAATTGATAATCCTTCTATGTTTGTTGAGTTGTGGCTAATGTAGGTTGAGTGTTACTGTTGTTTACTGGTGCCTTTTTACGTTCCATCATTTGATGTTGGAATCACCTTGGTACTCGATCTAGGAACAAATACCAACATTGTTCCTTATCATGCCCACTCATAGAGAAATGTACACATTTTTTAGGGCCATCCCATTCCTCTTGGGTCTCTTGGTAATGATGCTCTTCCTGCATTGCAGACTGTAGGAGTTTCTTGCACTATCTCAGTTCAACAATCTTACGTGCTTGATCCCGTTAATGCAGATTCACCATGTGTAGCATAGTACCAGAAGAGTGAGTACAACGAGTTATACTATGAACTGATATAAGTCGATCTCACTACTACTGCAGGAGATAACCTAGTTCTCGATATCAATCTTGCTAAGAGATTATCAATATTATAGGAAAAATCATACTCTGACACCAAACATGATCTGTAAACCGGCCAAAAAAATTTCTTCTACCATGGACCCTTATAAGCAATTATTCCTTTCATCAAATTCACTCCAAAATAATCAAATTTAAACAAGCAATGCAAGAATTAAAAGCACACTACACAAGGGTTGATTACGGAGTTTGGTAAAATGCCTACATCTCTGGGTTAGCAAACTAGTTGAACTAATCCATTATAAAGCTATGAATATAAGTACATAATAAACTTACATTACTACAATGGGTGTTACACTGAACCCGGTACCAGTAGATCCTCTGAACCTACTAGTATTAGAAAACTCAGTGCTTTCACACAGCTTTTCGGATTTACACTTTCATGTTGACCTCCACTTTGTTGCACGAAAAACTAACCTCCATATGGTGCTAAGTCTCTGAATGTTTGATGTTGACCTCCACTCTGTTGCATAGAAAACTAAACTTAAAACAGTTTTAAGTCTCCAGTTTTAGATGATAATAATTAGGTACCACTATGTTGCACAGCCTCAATCGACCTCTACGCAGAGTGAAGATCTGAACTGATGTTAAGTGTCAACAATGATTAGGTACCACTCTGTTGCACGACCTCAATCAACCTCTATGTAGAGGGAAGATTCGACCCGATGTCTGTTGATGACAATCAGCTACCACTCTGTTGTACGGCCTCAATTAGCCTCTACGAAGAGAATAGATCCGAGATGATGTCTTGACAATGAACTCAACAATGATTCTTACTCTCTTCTACAACATCCAAAAATCTAACTTGGTGATACACTTGGCGCACTAAGAATATAACCTTTAGTTTGAGTATATACTTCTTTGATGCTTCGTCATGTCCCTTGGCTTCACGGCGTCTCCAGGATCCCACACGAAAAATACTTTGGCTCTAATTCGGCCTTCACAATGTCAGTGAATTAACAATAATAACTCCTACATTTATAATGTGCCTATTAAATAATAGGACTTATTTCTGATATTGATCTTTTCACTTGCCTATATCAAGATAGGTATTTTAGGTTGGTGCCTATTTAATTAAATAGGTCTCATCTCTCCTCAAATAATGCATATTATAATAATAGCCCTTTATTTTTTCTCAAATATCCTTCTTTAATTTCCATAAGGCCTCACGTTGTTGCCTCACCTCCTAGCTTCCTAAGCCTTCGAATGGGAGAGGCTTGTGTAGAGTGAATGAATGTTGAGGGACTTTTATAGGCCTTGGACGAGCCGCTTCATCGAGATTATATTCCATATCCACCAACTATACACCAACCAACTCAATTGATCGATTTGGTTGGAGTGCCGAGCTCTTTGGAGGAAAGTTTACGGTTCAAACCATTGACCTTATCCTTTTTGAAGTCTGTTGTAATCTCAACCACCGCGTCCATAGGGTAGACCCCTCCGATGTTGTCAAGTCATCTACGACCTTAATGTCATTTTCGCCCACCAACCATTGAACCTACCACATGCTTTGTTTGTCGCCCACTCATTCGGGTTTGTTTTATCGTTTGTGGGGGTATATCCCACATGTTTGGGGATAAGGGTTCGCTTAGCCTTTTAAAAGGCTTGGGCACTCTATTGAATACGTGGTTATGGCCACATAGACCCATCAATTTTTCTTGGCTTGGTGAGCACTTATCCATGTCTAACTCACCATGACATTGAGGTGGCTTGCCCCATGTATTAGCTTGCCGAGTTGGTAGCACTGACTCACCCTTAGCTTGTCCCATATGGACCAATGGTGGCAAGCCACATGGTGGCCTAAGGACCCACCATGTTGGTAATTTTTTTTATTGTGTTAGTGAAGACGATTATCAAGTGTCAAAGACCAGAGTCATAAAACCTGATTTTATCACTTTTTTCCTGATTCACTTTTGCCACATGTCGTTGTCTGCTTGGCTAGTTGACCCTACCGAGTCCAAACTTTGACTAACAACAACTTTGTCGTACGAGATTTGTTTTTTGTGTTCTTGTAGTCGACATAAAGCTCTCAAAGTCTACTTCTACACTGTGACATTCCAAGGAGGTTTTGGGAAACTTCTTCCATTAAATTGACCTTTGGATCATTATATATTAAGTAATTTCTTACACTTGTTAATTAGTTGTTATAATGTTGTGTAAAATTAGGGAATTGTGTTTACAATTCTTGTCATTCTATTTTAGGTAATTTTTTACACTTGTTAATTAGTTGTTTTAGTGTTGGAATTAGCTTATAACTTTGTTATCCAATAGCTATACATATTGCAGCATGTTTTTGATTAATATAATCTTCATATTTATGTTAGTGTAGCTTATATGATCTTGGGATTTTATCAATATATATTTTTAAAAATGTGTAAGATAAATCATTTGAATAAAGTAATAGATGCAGCAACATATAATAAGAGAGGTGTAATTAGTTGATTTGATGTTTAGAAGGTTGACCTGATAGTGACAAAAGGGTAAGAATACTAGAGTTGATCTACAAGTGCTTTGTCTTTAAATCTTGGAGTGCAAACCGAACTAGGACAAAATAGTTTGATTTGTATAGAGGCGTTTGGTGGTTCCATACCTTTCTGATGGTTTTTATATGACAAGATGATGGTGTTCTATAACTTCTTCCTATTTAAACATCTAAAATATGTTTCGTTATGAAACCCTAGGTATCACACATGTGTGAAACCCTTTATATAACCTAAAACAACTTTAAACTCAAATCATGGGTAGGATACCCTACAAAAATATTAGTGATTGGGTTGGTTTATAATCCATACACAACATACATTGGTAATATATTTTTAAGAAGCCTCATAATACACGTAGTTCTCCAACTAATGGATTCAAGTAGCTTCGAAAATGTGATCACTTGATAATGTAGGTAATGGCTTAGCATGCTTTGTTTGACTTGTCTTGGATTTTCTCTACCATAGGAAGTATGAATCTATAACATGGTTTAGTGTACTTCAGACTTGTGTAGGGGTTGTTCTTGGAGCGTGCTTCTACTTTTGAAGTATTTAGGAAAATTTAGAGTGCTTTTAGAATGTTGTTTTCTGTGGTGCTCTTGAAAGTGTCAAATGAGTAAATGAGTGTATTTGACTTGCTTATATATGAGTTTGTAGGAATAACGTTGCATTAAGGTCTACCCAAAAGGAAAGTATTGACCCATATAAGGATATGAAATTGAGAAAATGAATGTTGAGTGGATGGGGAAAAAATCGTAGTTTCATACCAAACCGTTGGATGGTCTGGTCCTTGTTTGGCGATCTCATTTGGGCAAGGATCGAGTTGTTAGGAACTTATGGGTACAACACTTGGACTTTATAGACTATTGTGGACGAATGCATGCAATACTATGAGTGATTGAACAATACAAATGAGGAGAGCAAGTTATGCTTGGGACCAAGGATGGGTAATTGAGCTCTAAGTATGTGTGTAAGTCATGATTTATGGGTTAAGCCATATTGACATTATCAAGTGATAAATTACCAAATTTAGGTGTCTACAAGTTGTACTATTTAACAATGCACATTTTCGCTGCTTCATTTATTATTTTACAAAGCTAATGCAAATATTGAGGCAGACATGGTGAGTGGAGGAGATGTTGCAGTGACGACCAATATAATGAAGGGTGATGTTGATTCCGAAGTTGAGATGCCAACAAGAGTGGGATAACCTATTGATTATGTTGTTTGTTGCATGGATATTAGGTGTGATAGTCCAATGCATGAGGAGACTGGACATATTATAGTTGGCAAAATTCAACATTTGTGATCACTTCTACATAACATTACCACAATGAAAGTTGAGCCACCAATTGCATAATATTAGATCATAATATATGTTTGTATAATTCTTTCAATGTGTTGAATGATATGATAACCACCTTAGAATAAATAGCTAAGGTGAATTTGGCATACAATTAGAAGTGATTGAGGAAATGACTAATTATACACTATTAGGTACAAGATAACAATAAGCTATAATTATCTCTCTAACTAAATAACAACTTGAGCAAATTCAAGATTAACCCTATTTTTGTGTGAACCTAAACAAAATCAAACTAGATAGCTAAAGACAACTTTTAGACTAGTATGAACACATCAACAAAAAAATCATATTCCCTACGAGTAATTTACATTTTTATAATAATTGTTAATATAACATCCATCTAATACAATTAATCATGTTCAATTTAAACTACAATATCTTCGACAAGAAAAAAGCACTACATAATACTAATTTATTTTAAGCGGGCAATAAAACAATATCCCTTTCAAAAATTAACATATCTTTGATAAATATCCTTGCTAACAATATAAAATGTATTAAAAAAAATTAGTTAGATCCAAAATAAGTACAAAGTATCTAATATTTACGAATCTTAGACATTATGACGTGAGTGACAACTCTATACGATTTTTAGATTTAATAAAAAAAACAACTATTAATTTTCATGATGATAACTATTGAATGCCATTTCAATGTTGACGTTTTTCCTTATTTTAAACTATTTATAAGGAAAAAGTTATCAATTATTAAATACTTTATAAACAACCACTGAATCAAATTCTAAGAATGATTTTATTCCTTGCATTTCACATAAAACGAAAATGTCTATAATATGAAGCGTATTTAAAAAATAAAAGACTAAATGTGTATAATATCTGAGGTGTTCATACATATCTGTTCGTTGGCAGGTGTTTTTGTTGTTGTGAAGCTTTTCACGCCCTCAAAACATTAACATAATGATGACGTGGTGTGGGAATACCGAAAACCACAGACGGCATGTAAAACAGATTAAAGGGCCCCGAGATAGACTTTAGTTCAAGTGAGATGCATAGTTTGTCATTTAATAGAAAAGTTACAAAGTTACCAAGACTAGAAGGATATCGAGGGCCAATGACATTATTCTATCTTGATTTGAGAGAGCGATAGAGGCCATACAAACTCACACGACAAATGATCTGGTGAGTGCATTTAATGTAGTAATTTAGTAGAAAATACCTTATTTTTACCAATTTTTTTATTTTTGACATATTTTGTAGAAATGTTACAAACAGACCGAATGGTCCAGTTTTGGACGTGGGTTGAAATTGTATGGTTCCGACCTGAAACCATATAGTTTTTATGGTTCCAACCTAAAGCCGTACATTTTTTTACCGAAATCGTATAGTTTGGACCCAAGTCAGATTGTTGAGAAGTGATGATATTAAGAGCATGGTTTCATGGGTATATGAGAGAGATGCGTCATCAAAATGAACTGATAAATGTTTTTGTGCTTACTTGTGTTTATAGAGAGATGTGCACGTAAGAGAGTTTCACAGTGGTTGACACGTGGACATCCTACCTGCCCTAGGTTTGGATGATGTTGATTAGGACCTACTGCAAAGGGTAGTGATACATAATGTAGCACGGTTGGGGAATGTATCCCCAAATATCCACCTGATTACAACTTTTTGTGAGTGGTAGAATGTTGATACATGTACATTTTCGCTCCCAACAGGGGAGATGAAACTCACACTAGAGGATGTGTACCATATTCTGAGATTGTCATTTGTTGGAGAGTAGGTACAGGGGGTGCCTACAGATACAATGTATCATATGATATTTACACGGAGATACATTCTAGGATGGGGTGGGCCAAGAGAGGCCTCAATTAGATTGAGCACGATTATGACATCCTAGATTTTGTGGTTGCAGAAATATATTTCAGTGGTATTGGCCTCATGTGTAGCAGTCGAAGGTGGCGGTGTATCCATATCATATAGGTTGTGGCAGATTTGACAATCCATAGAAGACCATGGGACCTACTACGCATGGGGTTGGTGTATGCTAGCACACCTATATAGAGACTTGTATCAATTCAACTTAGAGAGCCATAATGTTGGCATTACAACTATTACATTATTACATATTTGGACCTATGAGAATATTGTTTGCATGCGGCCCATAGGTGGGCCATAATTTGATTAGGCTCATCCAGAGATAATGGCGACATGATGGATCATTCCTAAGAGGTAAGGTTTTGACACCATGACTTAGAAATTTATTTTGGATAGATTGATAATGACGGATAATATTTGGAGACCATGTAGGGACTACCCAAGGTGGCTGGAGGATGTTAAAGAGCTCTGGCATATTTAATGAACCATGCGGTTAGAGGATCGATTCCCTGTGCAAGGGAATTATATCAATGTGAGAGAGTGACTCGTTAGTTCGGGATCATACAAGAAGTGCCCCCACCACTATACCCATGGAGGAGGTCCACACATACAACACATAGAGATGGGGCCCGTCCTAGGCCAACAACGGATGACCTACTACCATGCCTACTAAGGGAGGTGGACCCACCTATAGTGGTGGATGACAAAGATGATTCTAGTTACATGGAATCCTATACATCATGGTGGGTTCAGCATCGATGAGTGATCTTGTTTCCTATACTAGTGGGAGGCCCAGATGGAGGTGTACCACCTAATGGTGAAAATAGAGCTCAGGGTCTTCCACCCACAGGTGGAGAAGGACAAGGAGATGCCCCTAGTGGGATGCAGTAGCAGTGGAAGTGGCCCAACTTAAGTGTAGATTATGATTGAGTTATTTATTGATAGTATGGTTTTTATTTTCTCTAATGTATGCATGTTGAGGATTGCAGACGATATATATTGGATCACTATTGTGGATTCATCGGCACGTATCTTCCTCTAGAATGTTCCAAGAGACCTTGTCATTGGTGGACTGCTCAAGAAAGTAGATAATATTGTAAGTGATCATGCCTATTTATTTGACCCAGTAAAAATTGCAAAAGCCGCCTATGTGGTTCTACAGTGCCAAAGAGATGAGAGTCATGTTGAGATGGCGAAGCAACCCGTAGGCTAGCTTGGTGGGGAACTGACATAAAATATATTGAATAGACTTATAGAGTCCCAGACGCAGTATGTCCAAGTTCTAGCAGAGAATGTGACATTGCGAGATTGATTATTGGATTACCGAGCAAGGTCACGATCTAGAGGATGCTGAGATCTAGGAGGATCTTCTAGCTCATGAGATCCAGTAGATGTAGAGGCTAATAATGATGATGATTAGAATTATGCACATGAATAGTTATGCTCTCTACACCATTTTTGTATATTATTTGATGTGAGATACGTATGTCTATTGAGATGTTGGAATTCATTGTATTTTGTATGAATTGTGTTATGTTGGTTGTGTTATATTGATGGATAGATATTCGATGATGTTGGTGATATGTTAAGATATAATATGATGTATATTGATTTAATCAATTTTATGATGTGTAGTGATGATGTATGAATATTAATTGTAGAATGTTGTGTAGTGTGATATAACATATAGATGAAATGAACACATTTGATGATTATATGTTGAGAGTAACACATGTGATATAAAATGGTACTCATGACTTTACACTAGTCCTTGTGTGTATATGAAGTGAGAAAACCTACTTGTAAGAATGAAGGGTGGTCCTCATATATTCCTGTAAGAGACCAAGTGTGAAGGTCACAAGTGTAAAAAGAGGTTGAATATATTAAGTAATCTAACAAATAAGTGTTGAGTATGGATGCGTTATGTATGGTACGAAAGATGTCTTAGAGGAACTATATGCAAAGATTCAACTTGATGGAATAAATTGTGGATAAAACCGAAGGGTTTGTCGAAGTCACATCTGCAAATTTTGGGAAAAATCCTCATTCCTTGTTGATCCACTTGTAGACGGGTCTAGATTTATCGTGCGTAGGAACGGTGTTAGTGTAAGAAATATTACTAGATGTAGAAGCATGCTCATCAAGTGTGACACATAACAATCATTGTCATTATGTCCATTGATTTGATGATAATTTTAATATGGATGACCTTGATATTTTGCTATTCGATAAGGAGGATAGTAATGAGTAAGGGGTAGAGTGATTAATTGATGAATAAGGAGCTCAATAAGAAGGTCATGTTGCTTGGTATTGCACTCAAAGATGAGAGGCTATGGTAATGGTATGACTTGAGGCTCATTATAAGCACATGTAGAAGACATAAAATTAGATGTAGAAGGAGAAAAAACATGAGCTTGAGAAACATCCCTAAGATGTTAGATTTCAGATTTTAAAGATGTAGTCGTGGATTCCATATCCTAAAGTTTGTTGTAAAATAGATCATGAAAAACTTGAATTGACTCCAATATGGGTTGACTATATTTAGGATCAGGAGGAATATGGTCATTAGATAAATGATCAAAGATAAGACTTATTTCATGTGGTTGTGTATCTTTAGGAAGATATGTGGTGTCTAAGGTGTTTTGCGAAAAATCCTGGAAATTGGGATGCATCTTGAGTAAATTGGAAAAAGAAATTTGAATAACTTTAGAAGCCATGATAGGGGAAAAATGAGGACCCTAAGCGTGAAGATCGAGTACGGGTTCACCAAAATGATTAAACTATAAATAGAAATATGGGGACCTAATTTAGTTCAATCTAATGCTATGTAAAGTAGTAAGATAACAACTAAATAAATGAAGTGCATGACCCAAAAAACTAAGTAGATAAAATATGAAACCCTAATGTGCAAAGAAGGGTTAAAAAAAATTTAGCTGATTCACTGACTTTTTGGGTCTATGCCGCATAGATGACTAAATAAATAGGAGGAAACGATTGTACCAAGGCCCAGAAAAGTGAATATTTGAGCTACTGAAGTTGACTGGGTCACTTGGAGAGGGATGAGGACACTTAGGGGGCTCCCTATTATGAGATCTGGGCACCTTGGCCTATCCAGGAGGTCCAGAAACCAACTTCACAAGGGTCACTAGGTGATGGGAAGCCCTCACTACCTGTTGCATGTAATTTTTTGCACCGTACTATATATCATTGGTAATCAGAACTAAAGAAGATACCTACAAAACCCCAAGCCAAGTATCAAAACCCTAAAAACATATTCATATAAAGGGGTAAGATTTTCCTCAGCAGCCATAATGGTGGAATTACTATCTAAGCGTTCCACTACATCTTAGACCCAAATGAAGTTATAGGTGTGTGTGACAATCATTCCCTAGGTTCTCTTGTGTTGATCACACTTTGTGAAGTAACGATAAATAACTAGATGTAGAAATGTAATAGATGGTGGATGGAATAGAATAAAGTTCCCTACTATGCAGTGTGATGCAGATGAACCAACATTGTCCTTTGTGATGGATCTAGATGAATGCAAATGGATCTCTAGATGCCTTGGATGGATGCAACCTTAGGTGGATGATAGTAGTGCCTAGTGCTTAGTCCCTCATCATTGTCTCATAAATTTATATTTATATGGTTCTCTTGTTCTAATTTAGTAATTAACCCCGAAGAGGGCAGCCACTAAAAATACAGAAAGATCAAACGGATAGAAAGTGCCTAAAAGATGAGTGCAAAGTGTAAAGAGGATCAGGGAGCCCCAAATGGAAACAAGGCACTTGGGGTGCCCCAGTACTGGGTTGGGCACCCAAGTCAGGGATAAGAATTACATAAAGTGATAAAATTTATTAGGCGATTACATACGGGAGATTGTCAATGACGACATAAAGCAAAGTAAAATGGCCGAAGGACATGAGTTAATTAGTACTTTCTTCACTCAAAAATCATATGAATAGTAGTATGAGACTAGAACTAAATAATACCCAAAGTGCATGATTTTGTGTCTACATCATCATCCTCCTTCTCAACATGAAACTCCTCACGAGTGGTTGCAACATCTAATGGAGTTCTTAGTGAATCACTGAGTCTAGTTGAAGCTTTTTGCTTACTTGGGAGTTTCTCCTTCTCTACTTGAAGACCAAACTGATCTACATGTTTGATTTCCTCATCCAACATGAAGTTTGAAAGATCAAACTCTTATATTTTCTACTCTTGAGGAATGTTATGGGAAACAAGGCCTTTTTCAAGGTTCTCCTCCATTATAGGTTCATCACCAAAATTAGACTCCACAAATGAAAGTAAGAAGCTTTCAATTATGCCATCTTCATCTAAAGTCATTGAATTTGATTTAGTTTCTTCCATGTGCTCCTCTTATTTTAGATTTGGAGTTGATTTCTCTTCCTCTATTAATTTTGCAAATTGTGATAGATCAAAAACTTCTGAGAAGATGGTGTTATCATGCATACTACACTTAGAACACAAGGACTACTAATCTTCTTCTTCTTCTTCTTCTTCTTGTCCTTCTACAAATTCAGCCTCCACCATTTGTTCTTCAATTCCAACCTATTTTTAAGGTTTAACCAGCAGTGGCATCTATTTGGACGCAAACTTTGTAGCCCATTCCTTCAGGTTTCTTGTCAGTTCTTCTCTGTTGGGTTCTTCCATTTTCTTCCCTCCTTGACTGATTTTCTTATTTTCTTCTTCAAAAAATGGGTTTGGGAAAGTAAGAGGAGGTGTGGGTTGGGTCTCAACTATTTTTTGCATTATTTATAGTGGGGGAGAAGGTTTAGGATCTTCTTGTGGAGGGGATGGAGTTTTGGAAGGGAAAAGGGAAGAGGATAGAAGGTGGGGTGGAAGGTAAGGGGATGGAGAAATGGGATTCTCAATGGGAGCAATAGGTAGAAATATAAAGAAATGAAACTCAAGATGAGATGGTGTAGGCTGGGGGATGGGAGGGCTGTGAGATGGTAGTGTAGGAATTCACCATTGACAAGGCTACCTAAGACTAGATTCATGAGCCTCCATCTTTTTAACCCAAACTGTAACTTGAGTTATTGTTTCAATTATAAAATGCAAATTTTGTTGAGGATTGAACTTACTTGGTATAGGACCGGCCCACAGATAAGGAATTCTGAAACCAATTTGGGCTATATTCATTGTTTTATTAATCCTTATTTGCACCATGCTTAACTCCAACTCTTGAATCTTTCTTCACAAATCAACATCTCTAGGTAAGGATGGCCTCCAAAATTTATATACTCCTGCTCTTGAATAACTCCATAGTTATGTGAATGACCAAACTAGTTTGCATCTTGTTCATATGGATATGCATACTGATTCTGATTTTACTCATAAAGCTGATTTGGAGGTGTGTTATAACATCATGGAGATGGATTTGAATAACACTGCTACTGCTACTGCAAATGGGAATCTCATAATGGAAATGAAGTCTTGATTGCATAATTTCATGAATGGAAGAAAATGGAAAGATATGGAAAGAAAATGGATGGAAATGGATGGAAGAAGGGGAAGGTCTACAACTGATAAATTGGGTTGGTTAGATAAATGGATTCACCATATGTGATTTAACATGCCTCTTTTCAAAGTTTTAGGACTACTTTGCTTCATTTATTTGTAGGCCTTTTGGTTTGTTTGACTTGCGGGTTTACGAATATGCATTACTTTAGCTAGTAGGAGCTCAAAACCCGCATTAATTTTCTGCTTTGTTCCTTGTTTGGAGGGGTTTTGGAGTGCAACTTCTTGACTCATATTTTTGAGTGAGCATTACTTTGTAGTAATGTCAGGTCATATTTTTTCATTACTCAACATCCTTCTCTACGGGTTTCCCACCCCCCAACTACTTCGCAGTAGTGATGAGTCGGATCTTTGGGTTACTCCATTTCTATAAGCTCACCTTTGTGTTGTTGTAGAGCATCCAAAGGCTATATTATTCCCCAAGGGAACATCAAACTTGATGAAGTGAACTGGTAAGGTGCTTCAAACCTCTCCCACCAAAGTGCCAAAAATGTTATCACAAAAAAGTAGTACACTGAGATTTGGCTATGCAGATATCTAATTTTTGCTTAGACGGGACCATCTCCAAGTGTGGGACTTACATCTTGAGATGGACCTCCGGAGAAGGCTAGATTCCTCTACCTAAATCTAATTATAAACTACTCTTATAAGGGAAAATGTAGCTAAATGTTTTCATGTAAATGTGCAACAGGGAAATTGACGATTTTCGAGCATGACAACAATACCCATGTGTCAAAACTTTCAAGTTTTACTATTCCGAGGCACCCCAGGTCTACCCATTCGATCCAATGACCTCCCAATTGATGTTAACTTATTCCTGTAGGTGAATTAGGAAAGTCAAGTTAACCCCTAGGTGATTTTAGGAGTTCTTAGAAAATACTATTTTTGGACAGTGCTGGGAAGGGCTACCAATGGCCTTCCCAAGATTGATGCAACCCCCTGAAGTGAAAAAAAGGATAAAAATACAACATGGAGATGAATTTAAGGTCTAGTAACATCATGGAATTTATTTTGGAAGATTCAAGAAATATTTGGAGGAGTTGGGGCAGTTTCATCCAAAAACAGGGTTCACAGGGCTAGGCGGTGCAAAATGCCAAAAGAGTTACTGATCTTCTGGAGGTGATTTTGGGAGCTCTTGTTGGAGTTAGGAGAATTTTTTTTTCTCAGAAATTTAATTTAGATATATACAATATGGCGAAGTCATATTTTTCACAACATTTTAGCGCAATAGGTTTATACATAGTTTTTCCATGCTTAGCTAGGGAGCTAGATCAAAACTATGAATTTTTTTAGGGATTAAATGGAGGAATCAAGAGCTGATACACACACCATTGGATTTAGAAGGTCATTTTCAGTCAAATTCATATAACATTTTTCCAAAAAAATCCATCTGGAGCTCAAGATATTATCGTTTCAAGTTGCCCTTAAGGTGAGCTTCCCGCAATTAGTCAAATTTTGATGAGGACACGTGTTAGCTTCAGGAGCCTAGCGTAATTTTATGTCCCTTTCATCCATAAATCTAAGAGATATGAGGGAAAATAATTTTTTCCCAACCCCAATATGCCCTCTAGTCACACATAGAACCTCTTAGATCGCCAGTTCAACCCATAGGTGCTTGTCAGAGCCTATTCCCTCAATTGCTCAGATCGTGACAAGTGGGGCAACCTGACACGATGTGAAAACTGATGACCCTTATGTACCTTTGGAAAAGGTACATGATGGACATGAAAATTTTCCCAACCCCTTGTGGCCCTCAAGTCATCAATGTGACCATCTTCAATGCAAATTTCAAGCCCCTAGGAGCTAGTTGGAGCTAAATGCACAACCGTCGGATGCCCGCCAAGTGTCAGCTCCAGGAGGGATGTGAAATTTGATGTCCCTTTTTTAACTTAATGCTTGAGGGACATAGGGGACAAGAAAATTCACCCAGGCCTAGGTATGCCTCCTAGTTCTTCATATGAGCAACTTCCAACCCCCATGTGCTTTTCTCCAACTTTTTAGACCTAATGCTCAATCATTGGATTTCTGCTAAGTGTCAGATTGAGGCGGGATGTGGAATTTGATGTCCCTTTCATCTCTTAATGCTTAAGGGAAATTAGGGACATAAAAATTTTCCCCACCCATGATATGTATTTTTAAAACACTTTTAAGTTGATACTCAACTTTATTTCTCGTCGCTTCTTCTTCACAAATTTGTAACTTGCCAAAGCTCTATTCATGCTTACACCCAGTCTCCCATTGCTTCTACGAACTAGCTCTGCCATGACCACAAAACCCTCCAATCCATGAAAAATTACAAGTTTCATAGGAAGAATCGATCAAAGGAGTTAAAGAAACGAAGAATGAAGGAGAAAAATGAAGAATTTCATCCGAGAACCCCATTGCCGTGAAACAAAGATTCAAACATATCTTGCAAACCGGTGCACGAAATGAAGAGCCATTTTTGTTGCATTATTCATTTTAAAAGGCAACAAAAACCTCACCTACATACCTCCAATTTGTAGCAAGAAGTGTTCACAACAAAGAAATCTCTTTCTTGGCAGAGTGAAGGCAAAAGTCAGATTTCCTGTCAAACCGAAATTCGGTTTGAAGAGAAATTTCTCTAGTGGAACGAGAAATAAAATACCCACAAAAAAATTATGATTTTTGTTGAAAATAGAGAAGAAAACCAAACCTACAACTTTCAAGCGCCGTTAATAGCTTTCGTATCCAGAACTTTTTCCAGGTAAAAATTTGAAATTCTAAAATCTCACGAACCAGTGATTGGGTAAGCCTAAGATTTCAGAGGGGTGATATTGGGTAAAAAGCCATATCAGAAAAATTCATTCCACAAAGATCCGACCACCAAAAGCTCACTTTCTAAAAATAGTAGGTCTTCTACATGGGAGACTACCATTTCGAGTAATTCACCAACTGAAGAAACTACGAAGGAGATGGTGAACACAAAAGAAGGTATCGCAGACAAAAATCATCAAAACAGTCACCTTCTACAAAATTGAAACTTCCTAAAAATAGTAAGTGGTCTCACGAAAACCTACTAAAAATATTAAATTGGTCCAGAAGGTGAGAGGAACATAGGGAGAAAGAGAAATTCGAGTTGCAATATCCAATTGAGGTTCGAAGGAGCTGATTTTTCATACTTACTAAAAATAGTAAGTCATTCCAAAGGGTGAATTTCACAGAAGGAGCATCCTAAGAGTTGAACATTTAGATTGGTAGTTGCAGTTGGAGTTCAAAGAAGGATTTCCACACTTACTAAAAATAGTAAGTTTCCCATTCCAGAAATAGTAAGTGTTGAGGAATCATGAAGTACAAATGGACAAGATAGAAGCTAACACAACCTTTCACTTCTGAGTATGAGATAAAATACAGTGATGTCTCATATATGGAATTCAATGATCTTAAGGCTTGCATGAAAACCAAGGAAAGAGGGAATATTGAAGAAAGAGGGAATATTGAAGATCAGGTATTCACAAGTGGATTGTTCATAGCTACAGAACACCATGTGTCTGTACAAATCTTTGAGTTGCTCTTGTCCTGCTCACACCACTACGAGCCTGAAACACAAACAATTCGAGCCGAAAATGGTACGGCCATGGAGGTCATTAGTTCTAGAACCATCTCACACGCTCTATAAATCCTAACATCACCTGACATGGTCGTCATCTCAAAGGAAAGGGTTGTGCACGAGTAGGAAAATATGGATGCCTACGTGCAAGGGGTTGCACTAGGATCATGAATGAAAATAGGGAGAAAACCCTCAAGGATGCCGAAAATGCTTGTGAGATGTGAGTTTTGGGAAGGCTACTCAGATGCAATCACTCTATTCAACAGGGTGATGGGAGAAGCAAACACAAGAGACTTCCAAGATTGGATGGGCCTTTTCATCTTGACAGTGACTGAAGGAAAGCAGAGAATTGACTGGGGGAAAATCATCAGTGACAATTTGCATCTGCAACTACTTCAGGTGCCCATGACAAATAAGTTCCACATGACTTCTTACTTGGTCTATTTTCTCGCCATCTCGAGATCATTCAAGGGGTCGGTCCTCACACAAAACAATGTTTCCAAAGTGCCCGCATTCGAGAAACCCCCGCAATTAATAATGCAAGAAAATCACAAGCACTTAACCTACGTGAATGATGCATTCATGATGTATGTAGTCTAAACCTTAGAGGGTGATTTAGAGGCAAGGATGTCACCATAAGCAACATCCTTAATCAAGGAATATGGCTCTTATTTCATACAATTCTCGATTTTCTCCTACCTGTGAATTGTCGGCTTCGACCAAGCTCCACTAAGGTTTCCCAAGTACCTTAGTGACCACATTTTACTATTTGAGATTTGTAGGCAGTTCATACAGGAAAACAACAGGCTCAGGAACAAGAAAAAGAAGTTGATTTCATTCCCCATCTCTCTTGGGGTATTCACATGTAAGAATGTGAAACATCTCATCTTGAGGCTACCTTCGCACATTTGACTCTACATTCCTACATTTCTAGACCCAATTTCAACATCCAAGATCATCCAAATTCTTTCCACATCCCAGACTTGCACCATGATCTGTAAATTGAGGACTATTGGGCCAAATCCATTGATGAATTTGAAGTACGGGAAAAGGATCATATGAGGATGACAGTTGATGAGATGAAGAAATTCAAGTTCTCTTGGTATGAATATATTTTGCAGGATGATGGGACAAAGATGTATGATCCTGAGTATGCAATGGTCAAGGTTTCTCCATTGCCTCAAGTCAACTGGAACATTCACGAGTCATAGGATATAAAGGAATCAAAATGAGAAGGTGGTCAGGAGAATGAGGGATTGGTTCCAGAGAAAGAGAGCCATGATCTTCCAATCACAAGGTATCCCCACAAGTCAGAAACAAGGCTCTCAGCAGTCATCATCGAAAGACGTGGAAGTTGCTTCAAGTTTAAGGAACTCTGGAGCAAGTTCTAAATGAAGATCCATAGAATTGGAGACTTCTTTTCATGGAAAGTCACCAAAGAGAGCTAGGGCAGAAGGCTCAATTGCAACAATGCAAGGGGAGAGACCTTGATGCAGAAATGTAAGAAGAAGATCTAGTGGCAGAAGCACAAGTGGAAGGGAGAGCACATAGTTCAAGACCCAGTCTTTGAACCACCACAGGAGGCCTCACCTCTTGTTGACACGAATACCTCCCTCATTTAATATGTTCCTCCTCTTCCAGAGAATAGGGAATGATTAATGCACCTGTCATAGATCCTGAGTCTGATGAAATGTTCCCGTGGATGTAGGAAACAATAACACCTTATACTTGCACTGTTCAACAAGTGATAACCCCTAATTTATCAACAATTTCCTCATTGGCTAAGGGAAAGAAAAGGAAGTTCACACACATAGACCTCACGGTTATATAGTGGAGAAATAGGTAATCAATAAATTGAGGTAGCCTGACCAAAGGTGATCAAGCCAGTGGATGAGATGACATTGACTGACTATGAGATGAGCACAATTCAACTATGGTTGGCTACTCATGAAGGGGATTTACACATGTATCAATAGTCTTCGCTCGCATGGTGGCAAGGAATAAAGAATATAAGAAGAATATTGATGAGCTAAAGGAACATGTGCAAACTCTGTCATCCTATGTGCAACATCTAGTTGATCCAAATGCCATGAAAATTCCCATTGAAGAAGTTACACCCATCAACAACTTCAATCCAGAATCTATCAAGAGGACACATGAGTTCACAATGTAGGGGTGAGCTAATAATGAATGGATTAGTTCAATTTTTGAAAAGGGGAAGTCAGTGCTCCAAGAGGTAGTCAAATGTTTCACCTACATGTGTGTAACTACAAAGATGAAACATGCACTCAAAGAAGATTTGGAGAAAGAAAGGGATTACTAGGACTCCTCTAGGTCTAGTAGTGAATGAAATGAGACAACACTCACCCTCAGGAGTTGATTGACTAGGGAATGTTTTTGACACTTATTTTGAAAGACTTGTCACGCATATGGGAAAGTTCCTTGGATATCATATTTGAAGCAATCAATCGGGCCATCAATGAGTTGGAGGAAAAAGAGGAATAAGTGTACAAATTGTAGGATAGTATAAATCATCAAATTCAGAAACTTGGAGTACCTGTAATGGGAGAAGACACAACTATCGATGATTTGATTGGTCCATTCAAGGAATATGTTAAGAAAGATAACGGGAAATCCATTATCCTTCACTAAGGATACCCTAGAGTTCCTCTCAGAGATTTGGGCTGCCATTGCACTTATCACAGAGAAAAATCCATCATGGTTTGGAAAGTGTAAAGATATCAACAATGTGTCTGATGGATGGACAGAGACCCTGAGTTGTGTTCATCATTCCTCATGCTGACAAAGTGGAACCTGTAATAACTCGTTTCAGTAAGGAATTTGGAGGACAAATATCTTCTTAGCAGCGTGAGATGGATACCAGTCAAGAAGTGAGATCAGATCCCCTGGAGTGGCTCATTCTTCTACATATTTTTTCATTCTTCTTCTTTTTCCTTCTTTTCTTTCTCTCTCTTCTCTCCTTCACACACTCTTCTTCTTCAATGTTCTAAATTTTGCGTTGGGGTTTGCACTTTTTTATATGTCTTTAAGTGACTTTAGAAACATAATGTAAAATTTAAGTCACCTTGTTTTTATAAAAGGGACTTAAATATTTAATAGGAATATGAATAGTCCTAAAGTCAAAATTATGGTCATTTGAAAGTCACTGGGAAGATGAAGAGTTACCTTCTCTTCTATAAATTGTAACAATCTCCTCATTTGATGGTCTTCTTAGAATTCATTAGTTAGTTTTTTGTGAATTCATGAGAGAGAGATCCTTGTGAAGAATCAAAGAGATAGACAAAATTCTTCCATTTTCCCCCTATTCTCAATTTTCTTCCATTTCCTCATACTATGTACAATTTTTGCTTGAGCATCAATACAATAAGAAGGAGTTTCTAGCCCTTTTTTGACTAAGAGGATTTATTAATACTTTGTGCTCATAAATTCTAATTGGTCTTGTTGCTATTTTCATAGTAGTTGTTTCTTCCTAATTTTAGTGCATGTGATGAAACTTATAACTGATTTATGCAAGAATCTAATTTCCTACTTGCAACATTAGTTCCTCCTATCTAACATTCTCACTCCCTTTCCCACTCTCCTAAAAATTCATTTCTTGCAGGTAGAAATTTCTCACTTTTCCATAGGGTCAGTGGAGTGCCCCTATTGGATTCTTGACCACAAGGCCAACTCAGAGAAAACTCACCATACTTGCGCATGTATATATGATAGCTGCACCGGTTAAGTAGAGGGACTTAGATTCCTAGAGCGTTGACAAGAAATCCACCAATTTTTCCCTAAATTTTTTTCTCGCCAACAGTTTTGGGTGCCACTGTGGGGAATACTTGGCAGAATTTGCACCCAAAATATGACCACAAGGTCTGAAAATCCCAAAAAAATCAAATATTCAAAAAAACAAAAAAAAACATATTTCAACATAAAATCATTTTTGAAGACGACTTTGTCAAGGAACGAACCCTTGTCACATTCTTTTCCCGCACCATGAAGAAATTTCCAAATTGGAGTGAAGTACCAATGAGTGGTAGTGATGAAGAAGAAGAAGAAGATCTTAACCGAGAAAAGAAGAGCATTAATCAGCCGCGGTTCCAAACTAATAGTTGCAAAAGAGAAAAATCAAATATGGTAAAAGAGACTCCTACTTCAAGCAATAAGCAACATCTAGACAAAGGAAAGAAGAAAGAACCTACCAACGATGAAGAGGAAAGTAGGGATTTGTTGGAAAGGATTCAAAGGAGACATAAGATAAGGTGCGAAGATCGATAATATGTCAAATTCTTGCAAGAGATATACGAGCAACTTGAAGAGGCCCATAGCAAGGAAGAAGAAGAGGAGATTTTTCCTATAGAGGAAGATCCTGAAGATCACTCATACCATAGAGTTTTCATCCCTGAAAGGTTCTTGGATGCCACTGAATAAAATCCTATCCTTGAGCCTTACAATGAAGATCAAATTAGCATTCAGGAAGATGACAATAGACGGGACGGTACAAGATCCACCACAAAATATTTTTGTAATCTCACACAACTCACTATAAAGTTGAGAACATTGTCCTTTTTCTACCGCTCTCTCAATGACTTCATTACATATGGTGATGGAGAAATGAACATCTTCAAAAAGAATATGGAAAGGCTTCATAGCATAATATAAGGAAATTCTGATCACAAATCCTATCAAGAGATTTAGAGGTATGCTCTAGCTTTACAAAAAAGGTATGAATATCTCAAATCACTTCATGTTGTCCATAATGAAGAAGCTCAAGAAGATCCTGATGATTTTATGCACTATGAGGTATTCATCCCTGGGATATTCTTGGATGCTCCTGAAAAAGATCATATCCTTGAACCTTCTAATGAGTGCCTAAAAACATCGGAGAAGATGATGATGAAAGAGACATGAAGGTGGAACTGCCATTCATCAAATCTTTTTAGCTTAAGGAATAGTCCCTTTGGGAAGTAATATATTCAATAGAGGATTCTTGTTGCCTAGTGGATGATCCAATGCTTTCCAAAGACTCCACCAATGATGAAGAAAACAACCAATTTGAAGTAAGCATGAATAATCCCCCTTCAATTTTTGATTTTTTAATTAATGATGAAATGGATATGTGCAAAGAAGTGAACTAAATCCACCCGACATCATAGACTAAAAATTATGAATTCAAGATGGTTCTGGAGGCTTTTCCCTCTTATTTTGATCCTTCAAGTGATATAGAGATGATTCATGAAGAAATGAAGATAGATGAAGAACAATATTTTCTTCCTGATTCAATCATGGATGATTTGATGGAAGAATCTCACTTCCTTTCCAAATCCAAGGAGAATGAACAATTTGAACACAATATCTTCTCACTCAAGGAGAAGAATGATCATCACAGTGAGTATGAAGTCTTTCATTCTCCATATGAGAAAGAGGATTTGATAATGGATGATTAGGATAATGTTAAAAGTTCTTCACACATTGTTACTTTAACATGGTCCCATCAAAAGGATGATATGGATTTTGAGCTCGAGGGGGTTCCTGTATGGATGAAAATTAGCATGCAACCTTCAACCACACTCAACCCCCCGAGGTCATGTTGGAGAAGCCAATGTTTGAATGTGTGTGGCTAATTATAGGAGGATCGGTGACTAAGATCTGGTAGTGTGATCTCCTGGTAGTTGAGTTGGCAAAGGGGAGATTTAGAGGCTATGAACGGGTAGCGTAAATTCCCTATGGTTTTTTTTCCTAACTTGGATCTAAGTGTTAAACTAGTTTGAAGTGTCCATGTAAATTGAATGAAATTAACAATCTATGCTACTGCTGAAAGGAAACTAATCTAAACAAATCACAAAACTAAAATATTACAATCACAAACAACAATTCACTTTTATTCTAAATAACCTAATATACTTCTACACTAAAACTAAATAAGAAAAATAACTAGGTGTGGTTATTCACCTATGCTGAGTGTATTGAAATTAAACTAACTTAAAACAATAAATTTTCCAAATGATCTATGATATGTAGACAACCTCCTATAAATATTCTCTCCTTCGGATCCATAGGGATGGGAAGAAGAGGATCTGTCACCAGGGGTTGCTATGAAAGATTCAAACCCTCTTGGAAATTAACTAATTACTTGAAAAAGAAAGGAAATTGATTTCTACTCTATTTGATATGATGTAACCATGATAAATTGTAATAATGAAGGAAATCAAACAACAAATCCAACCTGGAATTCATAGAATAGAGGTAAATCCAGCTGTGTAGCAATTTGTCCCCTCAGTTTTTACTTTCTTTCTATGTGTGTCCATATGAGTCCAAGGAATTGGGAATGTAAGAACAATAACAAGAGGATGACACTTGAGCAATGGAAGCTTGAAGGCAGTCTGGATGCAATTCAAGTAGAAGAGAGATAACACAAGAGATCTAAGCTTGGTTATGCAATTCCTGGCAAGATTATGGCAGCAATATAATACAAGATACACAAAAAATTTGCAAGCCCTTTTGCTTGAATACAAGCATGGAATATATAAGATTTGGGTTTGGATGTGCCTTCATGCACAAGGCAAGAAGAGGAAGTTAAAACTAATTAAATATATTTAAAAATAGAAGAGGGAAGGAAAACTAAGCCATCAAGACTATTTTTAGGCAATTTGGTTCACAAACACACCCTAAAAGTATGGTTAAGTGAAGCGTCGCGTGTCAAAAACACACATGAAGACTTCTGGAAAAATCATTTAGGACTACTGCCATACGCAAGGAGGCGGTCCTAGGACTGCCACCCTTCCTAGGAGGCAGTCTTGACACTAAGGCCAAAACATGCACATAAAGAAGTAGAAAGCTGGAAGAAAAGTGCGGGAAGGCTAAGTAAGGATGTCTAGGCTACAAGTATACACTGTGAATGGATTTTGAAGCTCGAACACCTTCTTAAAAGGACTTGATTCATCATTGGGGAATTTTGTAACCATTTTTTGATAATGTAGCACATGTAATTTTGGGTGTGTGCAATGTCGTTCCCGTAAAGCATGGACCTCTTCTCCTTGTCAAAAGGTCTTGTGAGTCAATGGTACCCATACTTACAAGAAAGTGAATCTTGGGAAACACAAAACATAGAAGAGGTGAATGAGGAAGTTTCAAACTAATCATGGGTGTGGATGGATTAGATTTTCAACCATCTCCTAGAGGCACAACATAAAGATTCTTCCAATGAGGATACAAATGAGCTTATGGAAATTTCAGAAGAACTATATGTACAAGATATCTTGGAGACTATAGAAGAAACTGAAAATCCTCAACTCAGTCTGGAACTCTTAACCCGGTCTATGGAGATGCAAGACAGGTATGAATCAATTTGTGCTTCATATTTTGGTACACCAATTTTTGATGTTGAGATGGAGTAGTTTGACAAGCTTGATGACTTCCCTAATACTTTGGTTGACGAGAATGAAAATGAAAACATGTCTTTTTCTTCCACATTATGTGAATAATTTCATGAGTGTAAAAGAAGAAAGGTTCTTGAATATCCTTTACACATCTCCAGTTATGAACATAAAACCTCTCCCTTGGAAGAAGATAGTAGGGAGAATGTTGAGCTGACTCACTTGGAGAGGAGTCATTCAGAACAAAATAAAAATTCCCGAGAACATTGGGAGTGTGTTCAAAACCAACTTGTTCCCACCATTTTGGAATGGTCCATCAATGCAAAACAAGAGTTCATATGGAAAAATCTAATGAAGGGTGAAGAATGCTTATATGGCCAAACAAAAGGTTGCAATTTTGAAAATGATATGAAGATGGACTCTAAAAGAATGCATATTGGCGACAATTTCTCTAGACAATAAAGTGGGAGTATGAATGATTCTTGCAAAGTGATCCAAAATCATACTACACTTACCATCCTCCAAGCTCTGATTCATCTTGAACATGATCTCATACTACAAAAATCTCTTAAGGACAATGAAGACCTCCGGCTCAATGATTTAACCTCCATATCCAAAAATACTTTCTCAAAGCAACAAAGTGGGATGTTTAGGGAAGTTATTGAATGGGAGTAAAACTAGTTTGTTCTCACTCCTTCCAAGTGTTTTGTTAATGTAAGAGAAAATTTGAATTCGCTATTCAAACAACATGAATGTTTTCATGATAGGAGAAATTTTCCAATTCTTTAAGACATGGAGGGATGGTGTCTCATGATCGCAAGGTGTCAAGTGGAAACCTTAAGAGGTAAGATTCTCAGGAAGGTGACCAAGTTATCAATGGATACAAGAACATTCTTAGTGCAGTGTGAATATGAAGATGGAGTCTTGGTACATATTCTTCTTCTCAAACCATGAAAATCCATCATGAGAGAATTTTTTGATCAAATAACAGTCTTTATGATTAATATGTCAGACGTCGGTCCGTTATTTCATGATGGCATGTACTTTTCTAAACCCATTGCCAGGTATGTGTATATTCTTTTCTTGCCTCTGTAAATATCCCTCCCCTTGTATATAATTTCCCTTTCTTGTTGTTTGTGTTTTTCCTTTTCATGTGGTGTGTTTTAATTTTTTTTATATGTGGTGTGTTTCCTTTCATTTGTTTTGTGTGTCTCCTTTTTTTATATTGCTCTCTCGCAAGTTGTACACGACTCTGCAAGACCCAATGGATAAGGCATTGATCAATATATGTTAAGATTTTGGGATTCCTCGTGCCATGTCTTCATTATGCTCAGTTCATATCATGTCCCCAAGCTAGAACCATTTGTTTTCATGTAAATGTACAACAGGAAAATTTACAATTTTCAAGCATGACAACAATACCCATGTGTCGAAATTTTCAAGTTTCATCTTTCCAAGAAAACCAAGGTCTACCCATAGCACCGACCTTACCCAGTTAGTCTAATTTCCCTCAACGTAAGAGTTCGAGAGTTAGTAAAATTTTGATGAGGACATGAGCTAGCTCCAGGATCCTGACGTAATTTGATGTCCCTTTCATCCCTCAAGCTAAGGGACATGAGGGATAGTAAAATGCACCCTACCCCAATAAGCCCTCTAGTCACACATAGAACCTTTTGGATCGCCTATTCAGCTCCCAGGTGCTTGCCGAAGCATATCCCCTCACTCGCTCTGATCGTGACAAGTGTCGCATAGAAGTGAGATGTGAAAATTGATGTCCCTTTTGTCCCCTTTTCCAAAGGGAAATGAGGGAGACCATTGGGAGGGGAATGAAAATTCTCCACCAGCCCCTGAGGAAAGGGAGGAAAAAAGCCAGGCCACGGAAGGTTAGATAAGTACCAGTGAGACCTAAACTAGTGTAGATTTCCAACCTCCAAGAGCTAGTTGGAGCCAAATGCACAGTTATCAGATGCCCACCAAGTGTAAGCTCTAGGCGTGATGTGCAATTTTTTGTCCCTTTCATCCCTCAAGCTAGGGGACATGAGGGATAGTAAAATGAACCCTACCCCAATAAGCCCTCTAGTCACACATAGAACCTTTTGGACGCTATTCAGCTCCCAGGTGCTTGCCCGAAGCATATTCCCCTCACTGATCTGATCGTGACAAGTGTGCATAAGAAGTGAGATGTGAAAATTGATGTCCCTTTTGTCCCCTTTTCCAAAGGGAAATGAGGGACATGAAAATTCTCCCAGCCCCTAAAAGCCCTTAGATCATCCATGTGACCCTAACTAGTGTAGATTTCCAACCTCCAACTTAATTATTAAGGGACATAGGGGATAGGAAAATGTGCCCATCCCCAGAAATGCCTCTTGGTTCCTCATACGACTAATTTCCAGCCCAAGGTGCTTTGCTCCAACTTTTTAGACATAATGCTTGATTTTTAGATTTTTGCCAAGTGTCGCATTGAGGCGTGATGTGAAATTTGATGTCCCTTTCATCCATTTGGTTCTAGAGAAATAGATCGATGATCATCCAATCATGAGGTATCCCCATAGTTCAGAAGCAATCCTCTCGAAAGTCATCGTCAAAAGTCGTGGAATTTGCTTCAAGTTCAAGGCACTCTGAAGCAAGTTCTAAATGAATATCCATAGAATTACAGATTTTTTCTCATGGAAAGTCACCAAAGAGTTCCAGGATAGAAGAAGTCTCAGATGCAATAATGTAAGGGGAGGACGTGGATGTAGAAATGCAAGAAGAAGATCCGATGGTAGAAGCACAAGCGGAGGAAGAGCACATAGTTCAAGACCTAATCTTTGAACCACCACAGGAGGCCTCACCTCTTGTCGACACTCATACCTCCCTCATTCAAGATGTTCCTCCTCCTCTAAAGTAGGGAATTATTGATGCACTTTTCATAGATCTTGATACTTTTATTGTTCAACAAGTGGCAGCCCCTAATTTATCAGTAATTTCCTCACTAGCTAAGGGAAAGAAAAGGAAGTTTCAACACACACGACTTCATGATTCTACAACAGAGAAACAAGTAATCAATATATTGAAGTAACCTAACCGAAGGTGATCAAGCCAGTGGATGAGGTGACACTGGCTGATTATGAGATGAGCACAATTCAACTAGGGTTGGCTACTCATGAAGGGGATTTGTACATGTATCAACAGTCTTCCGCTCCCATGGTGGTGAGAAATAAAGAATATATTAATAAGATTTATGAGATAAAGGAATAGGTGCAAACTCTATCATCCTATGTGTAATATTTATAGGATCCAAATGCCACAACAATTCCCGTTGAAGAAATTACACCCTTTAGCAACTTCAACCCAGAATCTATCAAGAGGACACATGAGTTAACTATGTAGGGGTGACTTGATAATGAATGGATCAATTCAATTTCTGAAAAGGGGAAGTCAGTTCTCCAAGAGGCAGTCAAACATTTCACCTACATGTATGCAACTACAATTAAGACGCGGGAACTTAAAGAAGATTTGGAGAAAGAAAGGGATTATTGGGAACCTCTGGGTCCAATAGTGAATGAAATGAGCAACACTCGCCCTCAGGATTTGGTTGACAAGAAATTTTTTGGAAATTCTTCTGAAGACTTGTCACATGTATGGGAAAGGGCCTTGACAATCAAGTTTGAAGCAGTCAATCGGGCCATCACTGAGTTTGATGAAAAAGAGGAACAAGCATACAAATTGCAAGATAATATTAATTGTCAAATCCAGAAACTTGGAGTACCTGCAATGGCAGAAGACACAATTGTCAATGAGTTGATTGGTCCATTTGAGGAATATGTAAAGAAAGAGGTAGGAAATCCATTTTCCTACACTAAGGATACCCTGGAGTTCCTCTAAGAGATTCGGGCTGCCATTGCACTTATCACAGAGAAACATCCATCATGGTTCGGAGCGTGCAAAGATATCAACAGTGTGTCTGATGAATGGACAGAGACCCTAATTTGTGTTATCATTCCTCATGTTTATAAAGTGAAACCTGCAACAACTCATTTCAGTAAGGAATTCGGAGGGACGGAGATCTTCTCAAAGGAAAGAATGAAAAAGGGGGGGAGGGAGAATCCAAGTTAGGAGTTGAATGTGAGATCAAATCTCACTGTACAAGGTTCCGTCATCAGTCGTTTATTTGCACTGCATAGGGGAGGAAGGAGAGATCTGATACCGCGTGGGAGAGCACGAGGAGCGAAGCTGAGAGAGCGGAGGGGTTTGGGGGGGGAGAGAGGCGTATTGAGAGCATGCGAAGAGGGACGAGGTCAGAGAAAGAGAGGGGGATGCGATGAGGGGTCGAGAAGAAAGGCTCGGAAGTAGAGCGAGAGAGAGAGAGAGAGTCGCGGAGAGAGAGAGACAAGATGGACGTAGAGAGTCGAGCAGAGGGGAAGAGGGAAGAGGGAATGGGAGGGGGAAGAAGGAGTAGAAAAAACAGAAAGCGGAGGAGAGGGCGAGAGAGGGGAGATGCAGGAGAGAGCGGGAGACTGCGAGAGCGAAGAGAGGGAGAGAGAGGAGAGATACGAGCGAGAGAGAGCTGAGGCTAGAGAGAGAGATAGAGAGAGAGAAGGCGCGAAGCTTAGCGCGCGCGACGATCTAATATCGAGCGAGCAGCTCGATAGCGAGAGCTCAGCGCGATCTCGATCAGAGATCTTATCTCTCTCTCTCTCTCTCTCTCTCTCTCTCTCTCATCTCGCTCTCTCTCTCCTCTCTCTCCTCTCTCTCTCTCTCTTAAATGTTATAATTTTGCATTAGGGTTTGCACTTTTTTGATTATATCTTTAAATGACTTTAGAAACATAATGTAAACTTTAAGTCGCCTTGTTTTTTATAAAAGGGACTTAATATTTAATAGGAATATGAACAATCTAAAGTCAAAATATGGTATTTGAAAAGTCATCGAGAAGATGAAGAGTTGCTTCTCTTCTATAAATTGTAACAATCTCCTCATTTGAGGTTCTTCTTAGAATTCTTAGCTATTTTTCGTGAAGTCGTGAGAGAGAGATCCTTGTGAAAAGAGCAAAGAGATAGCAAATTCTTATACTCTCCCCTATTCTAAAATGTATTCCATTCTCATACTATGTACAATTTCTTCTTGAGCATCAATACAAGGAGTTTCTAGCCTTTTTTCACTAAGGGATTTACTGATACTTTGTGTTCATTAAATTCTAATTGGTCTTGTTGTTATTTTCATAATTGTTTCTTCTTAATTTTAATGCATGTGATGAAACTTCTGACTAATGTATGCAATACGCTGATTTTATACTTACAACATTAGTTCTCTTATCTAACGTTCTCACTCCCTTTCTTGCTCTCCTATCAAATTCCTCCCTAGCAAGCCATTGTTAGCTTTGCCACAAGATCAATGGAGTTCCCCTGTTGGATCCCCAGCCACAAGGCCAACCCAGATAAAACCCACCATTAATCACGCATGCATATATGGAACTTGCACCATTTAAGTAGAGGCACTTAGATTCCCAAAGCATTGGCAAGAAACCCACAAATTTTTCCCCTGAAAATTTTTCTCACCAACAGAATTGTATGATCTGGAATATAAAGCAGTGAAGGCTTCACCTTTGCCACATGTAATATGGAATATCTGCAAGTTGGGAGACATAAGTGAACAAACCAAAGTTGTGATTAGAAGATCAAAATAATGGTTCAAGAAGAAGAGGGCCTCCTCCATCGCATCTGGAAATTTCCACACTCTTCAGAGATATGCATCACATCACTCTTCATCAAATATCTTGGAAAATACCTCGAGCCAAGTCTATTTTGGAGAGAGTTAAAAGCATAAAGTACTGGAGACAAAGGCCCCTTACTACAAGGGATTACATAAGAAGTTCAAATCAATAGAGAATCATCTGGTAGAAATAGAGATTTAAGAGAATTACCCGGATCACCTCTCAACTTATCAACAGCCCCAGAGTTTTCTGCCTTCCGTAGCCACTCCTGCTCCCCTTGTGTAAGATTTACCATCTCACCCTAACTAGAAGACAATAGTCACTTCAATTACCAAGCCTGAAACAGTTGAGATGTTTCCATGGATGAAGGAAATGATCACCAAAGAAGCTCATACATTGCAGCAAGTAATTGTCCCTAATTTTTCAGCAATATCAACATTGGCCAAGGGAAGGAAGAATTTTTTTCAGAAGTGTCTTCACATTTCTTCAATGGTGTCAGGGGAAATCAATATGTATAGGTAATCAAATAAAAAGTAATCAATCCTATCGAAGAGATGACACCATTTGACTACAAAATGAGCAACATTCCCCTAGGCCTGACCACTCACAAAGGAGATGCTCACATGTTCCAAGAGTCTTCCACTCACATCCTTGCAAGGAATTAGGAGTATAAGGTGAAAACTGATTAGTTGGAAGACCAAGTGAAAACACTCTCTTCGTATGTGAAACACTTCATGGACATGAATGCTTCATCATCCCTCCTAATCGAAGAAGTTGTCCTAATCAATAGCTTCGACCCGAAGTCCATTAAGAAGACATAAACCTTCACTATGTAGGGATGAATAAATGATAAGTGGATGAGCATGATCATCGACAAAGGAAAATTACTTCTTCCAGAGTTGATCTCACTATACAAGTACATGTGTGCTACTGTAGACAAGGTCTCGATGACAAGGGAAGAATTGTAAAAGGAAAAATAACATTGGGACCAATTTTATCCATTGGTGATGGAAATGGGAGATGCTTACTCCTAGGTGTTAGTGATCAGGAAAGTATTCAATTTTCCATCTAAGGAATTTTCATGTGTGTGGGTGAGAACCCTTGCTTCTTAGTACAAAATGTTGAATTAGGCCATTGATGAGCTAGATTCAAATGAGGATTTTTCCTTCAAGATGCAAGACAATGTCAATATAAGAATACAAAAACTTAGAGTTCCCACTCTTAATGAGAACACTACCACAGATGAGTTGATAATACCATTTGAGGAGTATGTCTAGAAAAATGTCGGGGATCCCTTTTCATTTAACGAACATGCATTGGAGTCTCTATGTAAGATCCAAGCCACAATTTCAAACCTTGTAGAGAAACATTAGTAGTGGTTCGCAAAGAGAAAAAACATCAATGATGTCTTAGATGGTTGGCTTGATTCCCTGAGATGTGTCTGCATCCCTCAAGTGGATAAGGTAGCACATGCGGCATCTCTCTCCTTCTATCTCTTTCTCTCTCTTGCCTTCCCTTCTCCCCCTCTTCCTTCACATTCTTTTCCTTCATTAAGAGGTTTTAATTTTTCATTTTGTCTTATTCCTATTTTTTCCTATTCATTTAAATGTGACTTTAGCTTGTAATGTAATAAGTCACCCTTAATTAATAAAAGGGGACTTAATCCTACACCTAGGAATATAAAAATTCACATGTTGTAAGGTGACATATGAAAAGTCATGTGGGGGGTAGGCGAAGAGTCATTCTCAATTCTATAAACTATAATGACACCCTCATTCTTAGGGGTTTTCGATTTTGTATGCTCGTGAGAGATTACTACTTGTGAAAAAACACAAGAGATAGTTATTTCCTCTTTTTCCCATCTCTATGTTCTTTTATTTATCACTATGTGCAATTTTTCAAAAGCATCAATGAAGAAGAAAGGATTTCATGCCCTTTTTTATCAGGAGATTATTGAAAATTTGTGTTCTTAATCTTATCTTCTCTTGTTGTCAATTGTAAAGTTGTTTATCTTCTATATCTATGTGTGTTGAAGTACTCTGATTAATGGTTGTAGGCATCTGATTTTCCACCTATAATATTAATCCCCCCTCTCTTTTTTCCCACTCCCTTTCCTACTCTTACAACAAATTCCTCCCTTGCAAGCAATTGTAAGCGTTTGCCAAAAGTTCAATGGAGTGTCCTTGTAGGCTTGTTGAATCCCCAATCATCACGCCACCAAAAATTTCAGTTTCACGCATGCATAATAAATGGAGCTGCATCATTCAAGCAAAGGGGGTGATTCAATAAAATATAGTTATTTTATTAAAATATGAATGCAAAGATCTACTATAAAGGGAATAAAAATAATAAACAATTTATTTAATTTTAACTATGAAAGGAAATGAGAGGGGTAATGTACTTAGCTGATTTTCACTTATCTTGTAGTGAGTCTAGACTGGATAATATGATGAAACAAAAGCATAGACAATCACAACAAACCACATAAAAATGCAATAGAGGTGGAAATGGCTAGACTGGGGACACCTGGAGAGGGATAGGGGCACCCGTGGGCACCCTAGGCCTATTTCTGGGCACATGGGTCTACAAAAAAGGTCAAAAAATGGTTCTAATATGATTGCTAGGGATTTTCACTTGCTTGCCTTTGGTCACCTGTATGTCGCACTTGGATCGTCGAGAAACCTGTAAACCTGCAATGAAGTATAGACCTACAAAACTAAATAGACATCAAATCCTAAAAAAAATATGTAAAATGAGGGGTCAGGCTATCCTCACCTGTCACAATGGTGAACTTACAACTAAGTGTTACACTACCTCTCTAACATAATGTAGTTTTGTGTGCTTTTGTGTGCAATAGTGCTCCGTGGTCACCCTCACGCCAATGACGCCAAGATAGCGGGTAGTAACTAGATAAAATTCAAATGTGTGGATGGAATAAAATGAACTTCCTTTCCTATGCAATGTGTATGCAGAGTAATGTGACCAAATGCAATCCCTTTCTCTATGTACATAGTTAGTCCTTGATAAGAATTGTTTACACTTATAACGGTATGTATGTTGTGTTTATATAGGCATCACTTGTTTGAATTTCAACACTAATGAATCGATATGCAAACTATTACTTCGAGAGATGAGAGGGAAAACCATAAATAATGACCTCAAATGTTAAAAATAAGATCAAACATAAAGAGGACACAGGCACCTAGGATGGACAGGGGTGTGTGGCGCTAGTGTCCAGCCATGGACACTAGTGTTTAGAGATGAGCTGATTTGGAGGATTTTTTACTATGCATATATTCCCTAAACTTCCCTAAATATGGACCATATTGAAGGGCTTCTTGTGACCTTTCCAACGGTATGTTGAACTTCAGAAACGGAGTCCGTATGCAGATATTATTTTCGGTCAACGCTAAGGTCTTAAACAAGTCAACCCTGGTCAACAGTCCAATCCAGATGTGACACGTGGCAAAAGTGGCAAGTGACGAGAAGGCAAAATGAAGGTTGTTCGATATGGTTTTGGGCCTCTGATCTTTGACTCATGTTATGGCAAAAAAGAATAAAAGGCTCAAATTTTGTAACAAAGGGGAGTCCAGCCACCGTGAGAACCATATTCTTGTTTGCTGACATGGTGCACTCTCAAACCACCACACGGATGTCAATTTTACATTCTGAGCTCAATATTGTGTTACGAGTTCAATTTTTGCACTATGAGTTGATTTATGCATTGCAGGTTTATAATCATCTCGACGAGCTATTTTGCTAGCTCGGTGGGGTGATCAACTCCCCACCAAGTTGATCACATTTCCACATTGCTCGTATGGATCGAGCTTATTACTACATTATCAAGTTTAATTCCACATTGCTCGGGATTGAATTACTTTTCCTTATTTTCAGAGAGATCACAATAGATAACGAGTTACCTCAGCCAATGACTCAACCTATAACTTTGAAATTCCAATGCCTTATTGTTTGGGCTTAGGTTTATATGGTTCGGGATCCATTTTATCCCATTGACCTTAGTGGGGCATATTTCACATAGCTCGGCTTATGAACAACGAGGAGCTCGGCGTTAATACTGGTTGTTTAACAAACCAATCAACAATGCACAGCCAGTCCACATAATCCAGCGAGTCAAGCATATAACTCGGAGAAGCATTAGAATGAAGGGTGAAAAGCCTTATGTGGCCACAACCACGTTCAACATAGCGGGGAACTCTCCTTTTAAACCACCAACTCTTCCCTCTCCCAATGGATGTGGGATAAACTCTCACCTTTGCTAAATGATCGCTGATGTAAAAGGAGATATTCTGTGACTCAACCCAAAGACCTCGTGCCACTAAGGCCAATCCACCAACTGAGTCACCTAGGTGGCTCGACTGAGTAAACAATGAGCTCAGGTGTATTTAAAGAGTTATGTGCTCTAAGTTTGGAGGAGATCAAACAAGGTAGCATGCATTCATCTGAGGTTTTGAGGCACTTTTAGAGCTTGATGTAAAAATAAAAGTTACTCAGAATTCTGAGACAAAGACAATGGTGGTATTATTTTCTCATGAGGTGTTGTATGTTTTCTTGTGTAGGTGAATTTCCATTGCAGTTGCACAGAACAGGCACAAGGAACCAGTAGAGATCTAAGTTTTCCAAGCACTTCTGATCTGAACTAGACCATGGAGTAAAAAGGGAAGTTATTCAGAATTTCATAATATTTCCATAAATGTAAGCCTCTTTTATGTAGGTGTTGTACATTTCAAGTTGTAGACATTTTTCAGACGTATTTGCATAGGAAACCAATAGGAGAAGCGCTGTAGGAGCCAAAAATCGTTCTTGGGACAGTTTCTGCTATTTTTCAGAGCTCGTTGGGATATTGATCGGCTCATTTGTAGGTATGAAGATATATTAGTCAATATTGAAGGGTTTATTGTACCTCATTGGATGTTGAATAGATCGATTCTCATTTCAAGAATCCGGAGACATAGCCTTCGGGTCAACTCCATTATCAATCTGGTTGTCATTTTTATTTGCAGTGTTTTGGAAGCTTTTGATCCGATAAAACATTTAAATTAGTTTTTTTATTAATTGATAAAATAAGCACAAAATTGGAGTAAACTAATTGAAGGAAATTTTAGTATCCATAACCTAATCAGATAACTGAAAGCACTATTAGATTTTGAAATCAAGAATTCATATTTGAGTGCATTATAAATTCAACTTGTGAATTATTTAAAAATGGTTTTGTAATAGAATCAGTGAATTCACTTAAGTTGGAAATTAGATTAATTGATCATTTTGGAAGATTTTAAAAATTGAGCTTCAAGATACCCAAAATTGGATAATTGAACTCATGATCAATGTTGAGTCTATTAAATTTTATCATCTGAAAATTTTCTAAGTACTAAAGAAACTTTTGAGTACCATTTTTGGATCATGAGTGACGACAAATGAGTGAGAACTAACAGATAGGGTTCCTTATGACCTAACCAGAACCGTATGTATAGGTGACAAGTGTGAAAGATAAAAGCAATAATGACTAATAAGACAAGCGGATGGACTGAGGAATGGGCCACCAATGAATATTTTTCTTACAAAAGATCCATATATAAAACAACATACTTTGCGGTATAGTAAATAGTAGTAAGTGCATGATTTTGTGTCTATGTTTTCCCCCACTTTATGTTAGTGAGAAAAATCTCAGTAACATAAAGTAGATAGAGATGCATACCTAAGAGAAGTCTGAAGAATCCCATGTCACTGAAGTATGCAAAGATTGTAGTAGAAGTATGTGCCGAATGAGAAAATATATCGTGGCAAATCATAGATCAGCGTGTTGATCCATGCGGCATAACTAGAGAGGTGGGACCGTTATGAGGAGTGCTTAAGCAACACTAATGATTGTAATGTTGAATGATTGGAGATTTTGATTTTTGTTAATGGAGATGTGATGGGGTAAGGAGTGATCAGTTCCCAACCCGATTACGTGTGTGTGAAAAAATGAGGATTTGGGTGTCCTACTGCTATAGGAAAAGTGTAGGGAGAGAAGTCTAGTGTTACCCTCCAAATTTAACTACATCATCAAAATATCTAGCCGTTGCAGATGGAAAAATTCCATACTTTGGTTGATTTGGATCCAATTTGATTAAACATGATAACCCATATAGGAGAAGTATAGGAAAGGAAATGACGTATCATTGCCCCAACTCCAGGGGTGTCATCACAATGTGTATGAGATGGCTTCCATTTTAGGTCATCTAGAAGTAGTCACAAAGTGTAGGATAAACTTCTCTATGTTAGGTCATTTGGGAAAGTGGTGATATAACTCCCAAGTTAGGTCATATGGGATGATAAATATGTTATATTCATATTGATTTATTGATGTGATTCAATGTTGCAGAGGTTTGAATATATATATATATATATATATATATATATATATATATATATATATATATATATATATATATATATTATTTATTGGTTTATTACTCATGGAGAGATTTTAGGACTTGTTTCCCCCAGGTTAGGTCATTAGGGGGGGTTGCTGGAAAGTGGTGTGAAATATCATTGGTGTACGAGAAAATGTATGATAATGATGGGTTAGAAATTTAGATTTATCATGTAATGGTGCAAGGGATAATTATAAGATGACCCCAATTGCATGCCCCCCATTTCGGTGAAAAGGGGGGAGTGGTGATGAAAATGAATGTTGAGCCAAAAGTAAGTGCACAACGATGTAATGGAGAAAGTATGATAGATATCACAAAAGTGTGTTTATATTGAGTGGAAACAATGTCAAGGAGAAATATTATGTGTGAAATGTGTACGATGTAGTAGTAGGAATTTTTTTTTAAAGAATGACATAAATAGGATAGAATTCAGAAGTAAGGATGCTCAAGTTATGATTGAAATTGTGCAATTTTTATTAGTTAAGAATCATGTTTGCAAATAATGAGTATAGTAAGGTAGGTAATGGAGAGGTTACTATAAATAGTAATGTGAAAAGGTGAATAAGAAATGCATTTTGATTATTGCGCTAGTGCAGATTGTGAGCTCTAGGTGTGATGAAGATGCCTCAAGTGAGAGCACCATGATTAAATTGGTTCAAGATGGTGGTGGCATGGCTATGGCATCACGTACGATAATGGAGCTGGTGAGTGTGATTTTTTTAAAAAAAATGTGTTGATATTAGTCATTTTTGATTAATTTTTGCAAAAAAAATGTTTTCAAATTCCTCGGTCATTTTGAACCTAGACAAGAGCGGGGAAGGCGTTAATGACCCTTGATGACACTAACACCTAGGCATGAGCATTTGTGACCTACTCCCATATGCCCTAGTCCTACTTCTGGGTGGTGGCATATGAAAAGGCTTGGGTTGAGCACTGCGATGTTGTACATGTTAAAATTTATGTGTGTTAATGTTGTTGGTGGTTGCATTTGCATATGTATAATGTTCTAATGATTGCATTTATTGTTGTTTTTTGGTGTGCAAAGGGATATTCATTTGTGAGAGTTCTGTGGTGGCTGTCATTTGAGTAAATTAATAGGATTTGGGTTGTCAGACGATGAGTGGGATGTTATATATTGTGTCATTCTGTGGCACATAGATATCAAGGATGAGGGATGTGCCTTATAATATGCTATGTGATCATAACTTTGTGTGAGTGGTGGTGTGTGGATACTTTCACCTTTTGGTTACCTACAAGGAGATATGGTAGTTACTCTAGAGGATGTGTATTGCATATTGCTGATTATCTATCGCTGAGTGAGGGGGTTCAAGTTATCGCTCGTGGATGATACATAAAGGTAAGATGAGGGACTGTTAGGTCATATTTTATGGGGACCCGATTTCATATCGAGGTCTATATTAGCCTGGATATGTTATTTTGAGATAAGGGTTTACATGATTGCAAAAAAATTATTGCCATTGTGATTACATCATTGACTAACAGTGGAAGGTGGTGGTGTGGGAATCTTTTATAAGATACATTACTTATGCCATCGGATAGAGGATGATAGTATGAGGTATGTCTGGGTCACAATGTGTATTGGCCCGACCTGTACAAGGATCTATACATATTTATATAGGAGAAGCATCGGAGGTGGTATTGGAGCTACCCCATTGCTACATGTATGGGTCCTATAAGCATATTGTAGTATTAAGGCCAATTGCTGGACCACGAGGAGAGTGGGCTAGGTTGGATATATTTAGCAGGGAGATGGATAGGTGGTTCATGGTAGAAAGATGGATACAAATACCTATAGAAATATGTTAGATTGTATGGGCCCAAATTCCATGATATGGAGGCCATACCAAGACTACAGGGGGGTGGCCAAAGGATGCAATAGAGTTATGATGTGTTCGATAGAATATGTGGCAAGAGGATCGATTTCCAAGGGTGGCTAGAGTTGTTTCATATGGAGTGTGCATATCACGATCAGTTTAGTATGTCCCATGGGATGCACCCCCAGAGCCATATGTATGGTTGAGATCCATTAAGGCACCGAGGAGGGATGGAGTTAGACCAGGGCCCACATGAGTGAGAGCTAGTACCCTCCAAGGACTAGATGAGGCTAATGTGGCGATACAATCCAGTAGATGTGGATGATACAGAGTGTATAGAGGCCTATTGTGCATGGTGAGACATCACATTGGTGGGTGTTTTTGTTTCCCAGTATTTTTCCAGAGGTGGTGGGAGCACTTCCGAGGAGGAGAAATACAGTGGAAATCACATGCCCTCGATAACATAGCGGTAGAAACAACAAAGTATGAGTATTTGTATAGTTATGTTTGATGATTTATTATTTGGTGGATCAATTATTGTTGTTGTTGTCTAATTTTTCTATTCTATGGATGCAGGTGATGCATATAGATTGCTGATTGTGGACACGTATATCGGCAAACATTGACATGAAATGTGCCCATCTAATGTACTCATGGGTGGAGGTATACTATGGATCATGTAGATGATATTACGGGTGAGTATGCCCAATTTGTTCAAGGCCAGTGGCGATAGCAGCAACGATGTGTACCATACTACTGAGTGAGAGGGATGAGGCATATGAGGAGACATGGTGAGCTAAAGAGGCTAGGGGTTGCGGTCCCCTAGCACAAGATCTAGTTACATGCGCAATACATCAGAGTTACAAGGTCGTTTTACATGAGTGAGTCTACTGAGGTGACATTATTGCATGGAGGCAGGTGGAGACATATAGGGGCCACAATCAGTGGCGTAGAGTGAGCGTTGAAGCTTCTAATTCTATAGCTGCTTACAGTGAGCAGATAGCAATAGTAAATGATGACATATGATATATATTGATGTATTGATGTAGAAGTATTTTCCCCCCAGCGATGAGATGTATTTGTAACTATGATTTTGAATGATATATATCTATGGGTATATATATGGACGTATGAGCATTGGCATATGATCATGATTGATGCGATGATGATGTATGATTTATTGATTAATGTTTCTATATGTGATGTGTGATGCATTGAATATTGATTGTATTTTTTGAATTGATTTGTAATGAATAGTTGTTGAGATTAAGTAATGTAATTATAGATAGATAAATGATGATATAGCGCATGTGATAATAGATAATGTATGTAATGTGGTTTTGAAAAAGTGTATGATATGTATGAATAAAGTGGTGATGAAGGATAAATGAAAAATGGATAATGTATAATAATATGAGATGGTCATAATAGTATAAAGAAGCACATGTTAGTATGATGAAGAGGGGGGGAAGGATAATAGTGATGCCCCCATAGTGTATAGATGATAAGGTTCATTTATATAAGACCCCTCAACAGTTAAGAATTAACTATAAAGCAAGAGTGTCGTCATCGAGAAAGTGATTATGATAGTGTGCACCAGATAGATTGATCGATAAGGCATTTAGTGCAAGAGTGAATAGAGTTTCTAATTGTAATATATCAGTCAATAGTCATGTAAGAACCATAAGAACATGAGTGCGTCATCAGAGGGGTAAGGTGATATAATTCACCTACCAAAGACCAAGACTGGTGTGGAGTGGTGGAAGCATGTGGAATGAAAATAACGTGATTTTATGCAGATGAACTTAATTTCATGTGGAATGGTGCCAATGATGGGTGATACAATGGTGGGAAGTGAATATGACAAGGATTATGGAAGTTGGTGTGTAGTTAATAGCATGATGCAGTGGATAAGATGGTGCAGCAGTGGATGGATGATATGGATAGTGCACATGAGTAACCACCTATGGTGGTGGATGAATAATAACCTTAGAACAAGATGAAGGAAATACATAAATTGGGGTAATAACACGTCTATGTGGGGGTTGGAGATGTAGACCACTCGCAAGATAGCGAGAACCAAAGGAAATGACACCCTTATCTCCTAATTGTTGCAAGAGATCATGCAGGGCATAACAATAATTTTCACGATGGCATTGATATGATGATAGTTGTAGTAAGATCTAACATGTTGGTGTTGTAAGTGATGAGGTGGATGATGTTGATTAGAAGGTAAGTAAATCATACACTTGTCAAGTAAAGTACATAACACATCACGAGGTCTAGCGTGATGAGAAAAGTGTAATGTCTCTCATGGAACATGTGTAGAAGTCAAAGGTGTAGCCCGACACGGAGGAGGAGATGAAGGACACTTGATATTTGCTTCACGATTGCTTGATGAAGGATGAATTTTATTATAGATGATGGATTGATTGAGTGATTGAAGATAAAAATGGATGAGTGATAAAAAAATTGGTAGAGCTTTGTTATGAATTTGTGACTTGGCTCTCATGGAGGAGGAGAGGTAGATTTATAGCTGAGGAGTGGAGGTTTCCATGGCTAATATGAGGCCAAGTTGGATTTAGATCAAGGGTGGAGAATTCATTAGAAGAATGGAGAATTCTAGAATTTGAGATAATTATCCATTGAATTAAAAATTCAATGGAGGGAAGGATATATATATTTGAATTTTTAAATATGAAAGAGAGAAATTTTAGAGAGGCTTCTAGAAATATAAGCCTCTAGATTTAAAGGTGTGAGGATGTGATTAGGATTAGAATTCTATTAGGTTAATCAATGATGATTAGGAGTGAGGTTACATGGAAAGGCTAGGTGTAGGGATGTGTAGGGTAGGTGAGTAGGTAGATGTAGGAATATTAAATTCCTATAAAATGTTAATAAGGGGTATGATAGTATAATATGATATAATAATGAAATGAAAGTGATTAATGATAAGATGGGATAAAATAATGAATGAAGAGGATTAATAATGGAATGATGATGATGATAAAATGATGAAGGATAAATATGATAAAAAATGATTAAATAATAATAATTAATCTTACGATTAATTAATATATGGATGATGTTGAGATATTTGTGGGACAATTTATTCGTAATTAATCATGTCGATATTTAAGATGTCTATATTTTTCCCCTCTTTAAATGTTTATTGTGTAGCAATGACCTGTCGACACTAAAATTTTCCTCCGTAATTTCTATTTCATTAATGTATGTATTAGGAATAAGATGTTGTTAAGTATAATTAGTAGTAGCGTCTGATAGAAGATAACGGCGCCGTCAGTACGGTGCCGCCAATAATGTGGAGTACGGTAACAGTCAAAGTACAATAGGAATGTTGTAAAAAGTAAATATTTGTCGTAAGTGGTCCGGTAATGTTAAAATGTCAAAGTTTGGGTAATTAGAGAAGTAGGGTTTACATGATTAGGAATTAGAAATATTATATTGGTAATAAGGACAAGGAGTGAGGTCATAAATATTTTGTGTATTTTATTTGTAAAAAGTCTAAAAATGTGGAACCCATGTAAAATGATAAGGTTTATCTTATCTTAAAAGATAAGCTTACATGTACAGATAAGAGTTAAGGTATTGAATATGATTCATCAGAGTGGATTTCTTATCCTATCTTAGAGATAAGATGGATAAGCCTGGAAGTTCTATAAATAGAGAGGCCCACCCCCCTCATTTAGCATAGAAAGAAGTAGTGAGAAATATTGTATGAAGTGTGTAAAGGAAGCCATCAGTTTAAAGGTGTGTTGAAGAAGTCATTAAGAGGTGTAATTGTAAAGTTTCTCCCATAGTATAGGTGGAAGGCAAGTGAAGTTAATAACACTTGAAGTACCTCGTGGGTGAGATTGTAACAATTTCATGTTAATATTATAATTTACTTTGATATTTCAGATTTGTCATCATTCCATCTTATCATAGTCGATGGTATTCTTGTGTTATGTTTGTTGTTTTGTTTCCAGATTACATCCACCAACTAAAGGCTGTGCATTAGTAAATAATCATAGCACGAGGAGTTCCCAGTGAAGAATTATCATAGTGCCGGATTGGTGATGACATTTTGGTTCTGTTGCCGGGACCATTCCTCATTGGTGGATTTTCTGGAGAGATATTCCCACTTAGTCAAAAATCAATTGGAGGGTAACCTTGTTTTTACTGTGCATAGTAGTTACCATGGTAAAGTCATTTTTGCCATGAATAGTAGTTACTATGGTAAAGTCATTTTTACTATGAAAAGTATTTGCCACAGTAAAGTCACTTTTTACCGTGAATAGTATTTACCGTAGTAACTTCACTTTTTACCGTGAATAGTGTTTACCACAGTAAAGTCAATTTTTACCGCAGTAAGTCAAGTTTTACCATAGTTTATCGTGCTCATTTCTATTTTACTGTAGAAAGGTGTAAAGTCACTTTCTAATATAATGATTCCAATTATTTGTGCACATAAGTCTTGTTGATTGTACTTGTGGGTCGGTATTTCACGGTAGTTACTTTTGAAAATGGGAAAGATTCCTGTTTTTTCAGCTCAATCTAATGAAGATGCTTCCTTTTTCATTTAAGAGTTTAAACGATCTTGTATTTGTAATGGCCTTATAAGAAGGGAACAATGGACTAAATTTTTTCATACCTTTTTGGATGGTTCAGCACTTAGGTGGTTTGAAACACTAGGTGGAAATGTGAAAAATTCATGGGATTTATTAACTGAAAGTTTTCTTGAAGAATTTGGTGAACAACAGAAATATGCAGATCTCATGATCGATATCACAAAGCTAACCCAAGGAGAGAAGGAGAAGATAAGGGATTATCATGCTCGTGTTCTAGAGCTAAGGAGGAAGCTCGATGCCCAGATCCGGAAGGAAGGATTAGCGGATGGGTTGATGAATGGCGTGGATAATCTCCTATGTAAGCACTTCATTCTTGAGATGAAGCCAGAGATCAGACAACGAGTAAAGTATGACCGTCCAGCTACCATTGAACAAGCAAAGGAGATTGCAAGAAAGCAAGAAGAAAGCATGGAAGAGGAGCCCAAAGAAATTGTTGCTAAAGTAGAGCCTACACCAGCACCTTTGGTCCAGAATCCACAACCACTCCTGATGAGCACAAATATTTCTCCTAGTACATCTACTGAGTATGAAGATCTGCTTAGGAAGATGGGCCAGTTAACTATTAATCTTCTTTAAGGAAAGGAATTTAGTTCTCAGGAAGATAGAGGTCCAAAAAGAAATATTTTTGAAGTTGTATGTTATGGTTGTTATAAAAAGGGTCATTATAAGTATAATTGTCCAGATAGAGCTTCTACATCTAGTAAAGGAGATAATGATAAAAGAAAAGCACCTGTGAATTCTCTTGATGTAGTAGATAAGAGCAGAAATAATGAAGTAGATGTGTTTGTAACAAAAAGAAAGAAAGAAAAAGATAATCAAGATGGAAATGATCCTAAGAAGATGAAAGGAGAAACTAATAAGAAACATAGGAGAAGAAAGTTAGGTGTGTAGGATTTTCTGATTTCACAAGGGCAAGGACCATACTCCATCTTGGAAGATCTGTCCAAAAGGCCTGCAAATATTACATATGGTCAACTCTTGGCTATGTCTTCTGAGAAGAGGTGGGAGTTGCGAAGTGGACTCAATGCTTGACGAAGGAAGGAGGGTGAGGTCCCTATTTTGGAGGCAGAGGCGGATCCCTATGCTCCACAAGCTGAGGTATTATGTAATGGTATTTCAATTCATGATGTCTTAGTTGATGGAGGTGATGCAGTTAATGTAATGACCGAGTCTGTAATGAATATGTTGGGTTTAAAAATTGATCACCCTTCAACACTTATGTTAAGGTCATTAAATAAGGGAAAAACTAAACCAGAAGGTGTAGTTTCAAATGTGGCAATATCTGTTATGGGTGTTGTATGTGTGGTAGACTTTCAGGTGATGAAAAATGGTACTGTTGCGTACCCAATGTTGCTGGGAAGACCATGGCTAAGGAGAGTTCATGCAAGAAACTACTGGAATGAAGGCTTATGACACTTGGACATGGTAGAGAGAGGGTGAAGATAAACGTCATCCCTCGACATCATAAAGTAGAACCTGTGGATTCAAGTGATGAAACTGGTGATTGGACATCCTCTGATTACTCTAGTACCAATGAAGTGGACACTGAAGATGAAGAAAGTGAGGTGGATGTTTCAGTCATGGATATCCTTCCAGTCACACTAACTCATGACCCCATAAAATTATCTGAAGAAGAAGTTGATGATTGTCTCCAACAAATAAAGATTGGTGATGCTGTGACAGAGAGTGAGAAGGAATCCTACCTCCAGCTCTTTCGAAGGTACATACACATATTCACTTTTGATTATAAGGAACTCCGTCAAGTAAGTTGGGTAGAACATTCTATTGAGCTGGTAGATGGTGCTAAGCCCATAAAACAAATGCCATATAGAATGAATCCTAATTTTTCCAAGACTATAAAAGAAGAAATAGATAAGTTGCTTGATGCAAGATTCATATTTGCTGTGGAGAATTCAGAATGGGTTTCTCCCATTGTGATCTCAATTAAAAAGAATGGGAAGCTACACATTTGTGTTGATTACAGGAAGCTCAATAAGGCAACAAAGAAGGATCATTACCCTCTTCCATTTTCAAATCAGATCTTGGACGAAGTAGCTGGCCAGGAGTGTTATAGTTTTGCTTGTGGATATAGCGGCTGCAACCAAGTTCGTATAGTAGAGAAAGATCAGCTGAAGACCACATTCACCACTCCTTGGGGAACGTTTGCTTATAGAGTTATGTCTTTTGGGTTGTGTAATGCTCCAGCAACATTCCAGCGTTTGATGAATAGGGTGTTCGAACCCTACATTGGGACCTTCATCAGAGTATTTTTGGATGATTTTTGTATCTATGGGAGCAAGTTAAACCACCTGCACCAGATGGAGACAACATTTTAAAGGTTAGATGAAGCACAAGCCTCACTAAACCCTACAAAGTGTGTCTTTGGATGTTCTAAAGGCGTTTTGTTAGGGCATGTTGTATCCAGAGATGGCATTGGTACTGATCCTGATAAAGTTTCAAAAATCAAAGATTTACCATTTCCTATGAATAGAAGTAAGTTCAGATTATTTTTAGGCCATGTGGGTTACTATAGAAGGTTCATCAAGAATTTCTCAAAGATTACACAGCCACTAACCCAGTTCTTGAAGAATGATGTTACTTATGAACCAGGAAATAAGGCGCATGAAGCTTTTGGACAACTGAAGGAAGCCCTGGTATCTTCACCTGTTTTGAAGAATCCATATGGGAGCAAGCCATTCATTATGTACACTGATGCCTCAGATGCAGCACTAGGAAGTACTTTGAGCCAAAAGGATGAAAATGGGAATGAACATCTAATTTACTTTGGGAGCAGACAAATGAGCAGTGCTGAGGTAAATTATATTGTAATTGAAAAAGAGGCTCTGGCTATCATTTTTGTTGTAAAGAAGTTTAGAAATTACTTGCTAGGGTAAAAATTTCTAGTTGTAACAGATCATCAGGCTCTAAAATATATTGTAAATAAGCCTAACCCATCAAGGAGGATAGCAAGATGGATAATTTTGCTACAAGAATTTGAATTTGATATTATAGATAGGCCAGGAAAGAAGTATGTCAATGCAGATGCACTCTCTCGAGCCTATGATGGTTTAGGATCGTCTTGTGATGATGATGATTTCCTCGATGCAGCCTTGTTATCCCTTGACATAATCCCTAGTGAATACATAGATATTTGGAATTATCTGAATGAATTCAAGTTTCCTGATGGTGCCAATGCAAAGACTAAGAGAAAGATTACTTAAGCCAGTCGTCCATATTCTATTCTGCATGGAGTATTATTTCGAATAGGACCTGATGGACAGTACAAGAGGGCAGTTAGACGTGATCAAGGGAAAGAACTGCTAGAAGAATTCCACAAGGGTACATGTGGAGGGCACTTCTCTGGACAACTTACAACAAGAAGGATCTTGGATGCAGGTTATCACTAGCCCACTCTTTTTAAAGATTGTTATAATTATTGTAAGACATGTGATATTTGTCAAACACATGGTAACTGTAAGACTTCATCAGCTCCATTATGCCCTATTCTTCCACTTGGTCCCTTTGAAAAGTGGGGAATAGACATTGTAGGTCCACTTCCAACTACCTCACACCAAAATAAGTATATTGTAGTTGCCACAGATTATTTAACCAAGTGGGTTGAAGCTAGGCCATTGAAAACAGCTTCCATGGATGAAGTGGCAAGGTTCATATATGAACGCATTGTCACCAGATTTGGTTGTCCATTAGAAATTGTAACAGATCAAGGAAGCCACTTCATTAATGAGGTGGTAGAAGCCCTAGTCAATAAGTTTTCTATTAAGCACAGGAAGGCAACAACATACAAGCCAAGCACAAATGGACAGGTGGAATGAACAAATTTTTTGTTGTGTCAAATTCTAGCAAAAGATGCAGCCTTGCAGGTACATAAGTGGGATAAAAGGATTCATGCAGCATTGTGGGCATATAGGGAAACATCAAAGTCAGCAACAGGATACTCCCCATTTCAGTTGGCTTATGGCATTGATCTAGTTCTTCCTATTGAGTTTGATATTCCCACGGTCAGAGTAATGAAAAATGAAAGAATGGATGAAAATGATTCAGTAAAAGAAAGGTTGGTACATCTTCATTTGTTAGAGGAAATGAGGGAAATAGCTAAGGATACAAGCTATAAGAAGAAAATGAAGCAGAAGGAATACTTTGATCAAAAGATCCAGTGGTCTCCATTTCATGTGAATGACTTGGTTCTAGTATATGATTCCAAATATATAAAAAAAGACAGAGAAAATTTCTTCCAAAATGGATGGGGCCCTACAAAATAGCAGCTGTGCATGAAAATGGTACGTACCGACTGGAGGAATTGGATGGCACTTCCATTACGAAATGGGTCAACCACGACAAGTTGAAGATTTTTCAAGCACCAGAATAATCTACTCCGAGGACGGAGTAGAAGCTAGGAAGGGGGAAGATGTCAACACTAAAATTTTCCTCTGTAATTTCTATTTCATTAATGTATGTATTAGGAATAGGATGTTGTTAAGTATAATTAGTAGTAGCGTCTGATAGAAGATAACGGCGCCGTCAGTACGGTGCCGCCAATAATGTGGAGTACGGTAACAGTTAAAGTACAATAGGAATGTTGTAAAAAGTAAATATTTGTCGTAAGTGGTCCGGTAATGTTAAAATGTCAAAGTTTGGGTAATTAGAGAAGTAGGGTCTACATGATTAGGAATTAGAAATATTATATTGGTAATAAGGACAAGGAGTGAGGTCATAAATATTTTGTGTATTTTATTTGTAAAAAGTCTAAAAATGTGGAACCCATGTAAAATGATAAGGTTTAACTTATCTTAAAAGATAAGCTTACATGTACAGATAAGAGTTAAGGTATTGAATATGATTCGTCAGAGTGGATTTCTTATCCTATCTTAGAGATAAGATGGATAAGCCTGGAAGTTCTATAAATAGAGAGGTCACCCCCCTCATTTAGCATAGAAAAAAGTAGTGAGAAATATTGTATGAAGTGTGTAAAGGAAGCCATCAGTTTAAAGGTGTGTTGAAGAAGTCATTAAGAGGTGTAATTGTAAAGTTTCTCCCATAGTATTGGTGGAAGGCAAGTGAAGTTAATAACACTTGAAGTACCTCATGGGTGAGATTGTAACAATTTCATGTTAATATTATAATTTACTTTGATATTTTAGAGTTTTCATCATTCCGTCTTATCATAGTCAATGGTATTCTTGTGTTATGTTGTTGTTTTGTTTCTAGATTACATCCACCAAACTAAAGGCTGTGCATTAGTAAATAATCATAGCACGAGGAGTTCCCGGTGAAGAATTATCATAGTGCCGGATTGGTGATGACAGACCATTCAAAGAAAAAGAAGAGAATGTGTTAGTATGGTGATATGATGCCCCCTCAAGGGGTTAGGCAAGCATTAACGAATCGGGTAACCACTCGAAAAGAGTAGAGGCCCAAGTAGATGAGAGAGGATTAGAGGATGAGAAGATTTGAGGATTCATAGGATTAGAAGATTTGAGGATTCAGAGGATGCGGATTACAAGATTTGAGGATTTATAGGATGAGAAGATTAGAGGATTAGAAGATTTGAGGTTTAGAGGATGAGGATTTGAGGATTTAGAGGATGAGAAGATTAGAGGATTATAAGATTTGAAGATTCAGAGGAGTAGAATATTATAAGATTATGGGATATTATATTCAGAGTAGAGGATACCCCAATCAATGATGTATGACAGGGGTGAAGATTTAGGATGTTGGATTAGAAGAAGCCTTGGTCAAGGGGTTAGGTATTGAGGATTCTTGATTTAATATTTTAGATTTTGAGATGCCCCAGTCAAAGGGGTAGGGTTTAAAGATTTGACGATGTGTCGATGAAATAATACGGATTGGGTTTGATGATCGGGTTTGACTGATGAGAGGATGTGAGAAGATACCCTAGCGAGGGGTGAGGATTTTGGATGTTCGATGCGAGATAATAAGATTTGGATGTGGATATTGATTGAGAAAGGATTGGTTAGATATGAGGATGAGGAGGCTAAATAGTTGGTTAGATGATGATGAGGATTAGGTATGGATGATGATAAGGCTAAAAGATGATGATATAAGGGGGTGTGCTACCATAAAGAGCCCACTGCTATCATCATTAGCATTGTTATTGATGTGGCATAGAGAAAAATGCATCAAGGTACAAAGACCATGATGATTGCATTGTCAAATTCCCTTGTCCTCATATCATTAGACAAATTAATGAAAAAATATGGTCCTCATATCATTGGACCAGAAAAAGTGGCCTCATATCATTGGCCAGATTAATACAAAAAAGATGGTTCTTATATCATTAGACCACGCAAAAGAAAAAGAAACAAAAGGGGTCGCATATCATTGGCCAAAATGTAAATGCAGACAAACAAGCAAACACACACATTGAATTTTTGTATTTTTTGTGTTTTTTGGTGTAAATTTGTGATCTTTTTATGGATTTTTTTTTTTTTTTTAGATTTTGGATGTTTAGATTAGTTCATGGTGGATGTTGAGATTTTGGATTTGGGATGGGGGGAATAGTTGAGGATATGTAAGATGAAAGGATTTGAGATGGGATAGCTCATGGGTGATGGGAAGGGATGTAAGGTAGTGGATAAAGAGGTACAAGGACAAGAAGTCTACGGTTAATGAGGTTTTGGACATAAGACCTAAATTGCATGCAATGATTGGTCGAATGTCCATGGGTGTGATGGAGGTCACAATAATAGTGTTCCCGATACCAAGATGATTATTGGGGGATAGATGATCATGTTGAAGGTTTTTAGACGATGGAAGATTCTCCTAAAGGAGTGAAGTGGTTTGGGTTAAATGGTTTAGGGGGAGTAGGAAATAAAGGTACGGGATTAGGTTGATAATGATATGTTTTGGTTGATTTGGATTTATGAGTCGGATTAGATTGTTGTGGCTTAGAAGATGAAGGGGGTGGATTAGTCCTAGGGGCCAGACTTAATGGTTTGGGCTTGGAGGCCAAAGTATATTTGGTTGATTTTGGATTTGGTTGGAGTATGTGGTTTTGAGGTAGACGTTTTTGGCTTAGGATTAAATTTTTTGGGATTAGTATATGTAGATGAAGGGGGTGGGGTAGTTTTAGATGATGGGGATAGGTGTAATATGGGGGTCACATTAGATTTGGGTGATGTTGGGGATGAAGGAGATTTGGGAGATGGGTTTGGTGTAGGAACCACATTAGATTTAGTCGATTTAGGGAATGAAGTAGATGAAGGTGGGATAAGAGCCACATTAGATGGTTTAGGATTGGGGGTAGAAGGGGATGAGGGTGACTTAGGAGTCACGGTGGATAAGATAGTTTTGACATGATTGGGTGTATGTGATGGAGGGGATGAAATAGGCTTAGAGGCTGAATTTGATGGTGGATTCGGGGATGTGGGACTATCTAGGAGAAAGTTCATAGGATCGGACTGGGATGATGAAGATGACATGGATGGAGGGCTAAGATGAGATGTGGGGGATGATAATTTTGGGTTAAGTTGTTGGGATTATTATGGATATTTGAATGGGACTGATTATAGGTTTTACAATGATTAGATTTAGGAGCTAATTTTTGGGATGGTGGTGGATTATCTGCTTGAGTTTTAATGGGAGGAAGGTGTAGTTCATGATGATTAATAGAGAATTCGGAGGTTGGAATTTGTGATGGTTGTGTGGGCTTGGGATTGGTGACTATATTAGTAAGGACATAAAGGAGGTCTTCTTGGTCTAGGTCAAAGTTAGTGAGGTTTTCAAAGTTGATGTAATTGTCTTGTGCGGATAGTGGTTTGTGTTGATAAGGTCAGGGTGTGGATTGAGATGATTCAGGTTCCTCAAAGAGGAATTCAATGGGGTGAGGCGTACGGATCTTAGGAAGGGGGAATTGTGGATTGGGTTGGTTGGGAGATGACATTTTAGAAGGTGATTGGTTGATACATGATTTAAGATAGGATATTTGTTGGTTGAGTTATTGGATGGTTTTTAGGATGTTAGGATCAACATGGGATGGTTGATTTAGATGGCAAGGAGGGAGTTGGTTGAGGTATGATGTGAGATTTGATATTTTTTTATTAAGGTGTTAGATAATGTGTGGGATCTTATGATCAAAGTGATATGGTTGACTTTTATGGTTGGTATCGGAGAAGCGCTCAGGATCTACTGGTTCAAATATTACACAGGTGAATGATGCAAGACGTGAATTGTTCCAAGACAAAACAATGCAAGCATACAAAACTACAAAAATACGAAAATGTAAGAGAGATAATTTAAGTAATACAGAAATAGCTCCAACTCAATACAATCAAATAGAATAATGCAAGAGATGTACATATAGGACGTGAATGTGTAACCTTGTCCTAGAATCATGGAAATATCCACCTATAATAGTGGTAACCAACAGCTAGGATGGTGTAGTCAAGTGGCGACTAACACCTAGAATAGTATAATCAAGTGGTAACCAACACCTGGAATAGTGTAGTCAAGTGTACACCTAAGCAAGCATATACCATAAATATAGGGAATCTCCAAGTGATATGGAATATCCCGAGTAGAGTAATATAAATAAAGCAAGGAAAATAAATCCTACACTAACACCCCCCCATAAGCACAACTTAGGTGGGTGGTGAAAAATTAAAGTGGGTCCCGACAACAACCCTTGATGAGGTACCCATGTACAATGTAATCTTTCATAAGATAGACTAAAAGGAGAAAACCCAGTGGGAAAAAAATCCCCCCAAAAGAGAGATAAAGAAGAGAAAGTAGGACTAGAAAGCCCCACTCGAAGCTACAACTACCTGTAACCATCCAGTATCCTACAAAACAACCTCCTAGAGTGACTATGGCTCATAAATAGATCCAGTGAAGAGTGGATCATCATGGAAAAGTGAAGGTAGCTGTCAAGTTTATGATGGATATCCAACCAAGGTGTTGTTCCTATCCAAGGAACTATGCTCCTCATACATGGTAGAAGTTTGAACTAATCCATGATGGAATGATATATATGATGCAAAATCGAGGAAAGAATGTGGAGGGTCCTGTGACTGAGTAGAAGATTACCTAATGTTTGATGAGTCCTGAATCAAGATGTTTACTCCCTAAAAATTATGACGTGGACCAGAAGTAGGTGGATCAAGAAATAACTCCTCTAATAATGGAAGGTGGCAAGGATATGGTGGAGGTGGGTCCCCATCACAACTGTAGCCATCTGTGCTAGAAGATAAGTTCTCATCAGAAATGTGCTCAAGCTCAAAAGTTTCATCTAGTACAAGTGAATGTGGTGAAGAATATAAAGGAGGAACAAAGTGAGAGAAGGAATATAGCTGAGTTTTATGATCAACTACACCCACTGTAATGATAGTGTCATTGTGTAGCTCTCTAACATAGACTGAATCTGGAGTAAACTCAACCCGCATGCCCTGACTAAGATGATTAATATGGTAGATTGAGAAGAGATTATTTGATAGTGAAGGAATACTAAGAACATTATTGAATGTTCCTCCATCCACTTCAACAGACCCTCTCCCAAAAACATGTGAAGAACTGTTGTCACCCAATTGTATAGTAGACATGTCACATGGTTCTAATGAAGTGAACTCCACGTGTGAAGAAGCCATGTGATGTGAAGCACTAGAATCAATAATCCATGTAGGATGTGGTGGTACAACTACAAAAATATCTCTCCCTTTTTTCTCCTTTCCCGATTATTTCTCTTTCCCTTTTCCATTGGTATTTGTATTAGAGGATTCATTAGTTGATGAAGATTGTTTGGAAGGCTCAAGTTCACCTATCTTATTCTCCTCAAGAAGACTTGTGAGGTGGTCAGTCTGCTTCTTCAAACATTTTCTTTCATCATATCTTTCTTTACAATACCCACATTTAATCCTTTCTTTCTTGGACTTTTCACTAGAAGAGGAAATTTCAGAGTTTGGTGTAGATGTGGAAGCATGTTGATATTTTTTTCTTTCTTCATCCTTGTTACTTTGTTTATACTCTTTGTCTAATGAGGCTTTTCTATTTTCCATTCTTGGCAATGAGAGCTTGAGATTTGGATGACTTCAAGGTACCCATTTGAATTAACTTTTCTTGCTCCTTAGTCAAATAAGCAATGAAGTCATCTAAGGATGACATATACCATGTGGCTCCAAGAGCCCTCTTGGTAGCATAAAATGTAGAAACAAAGATAGAGTAGTCAGGACCTAGTTTCGCAAGCATGAAAATAACAAGTTGTTCATCTTTCTTTTCTGTTCCACATTCTTTTAACTGCAATCGTAAGGACTTGATCTTGGTAAATAAATATTTCAAGGTGTCAAAGTTGTTAGGACTTAAGCTGATAAGTTCTATTTCTAGCTCATGACCCCTCATAGTGTCAACTTTTCCAAATAATTTTTCTAAGGTTTTCCACACCTCGTTGGGAGATTTGGCTGACTCTATGTGAAAAAGGAGTTCAGGAGACATTAAAAGACACAAAATACCATATACCACTTAACTTTATTTACAGTTATAGTAGGCTCAGGTTCTAACCCCATTGTGATATGGTACAACCCTTTAGTCCTCATTGTAATGATAATTTTTTATTTCCATTCATGGTAGTTAAAAGGTGTAAGTGGGTTGATTGTACTTATACCCATGACTACAGAAAGAGAATTTGTGGTAGTTGTTGCAAAAACCAAAGAAATGTGTAGAAAGAAAGAAGTTCCCAACAAGAGAGGAATCATATCGTACACCCCCTAGAAACGTTATCAAGAAGCCCCCCATAATTTGGCACTTTATATCTTAGTGTGTTTTACATAATAAATAGGTCCAATGCTTTGGGAAACAAAAAATATTTAACTTTTGTAAAAAATGGCACTCGATATTGAGCTACCAATAAAAAGTTTTACAATAATTATTTCCCGTAAATAATCCTTATTTAAATGAATTTTCCCTAAACTTGAAATGTACTTTTTTCACTAAAAATATAGTTTTAGCAAAAGGATGAGGGTATGATGAACCCAAGCTTAAGCACCTTCGATTTGTATGCGTCGGGCGCCGCCAAAGACCAAAATAAGTCGAGGGTCGCAGAAGGGCTACAACCACATTTTTGCATTGTGGATCTTAAATTTCCACAGATCTGAGTGTAGCAACAACACTACCGTGAGACCCAAAAAACATTGACTCAAGATGGATCTTCAATGCGTGTATGGGGTGTTGGAAATTTTTTTGCAGGTCTAAAAATGCCTCTTGATTAGGAAAATAACCCTTTGCAAGTCTGAATAAGCATGCAAAGCACTACCACAAGTGAAAATGCCCTTCACAGGTCTGAAATCGCTTAGATCTAGATAAATATTCTAGGAATCCTGTAATAATGATTGGCCTACAAAAAGGCTATATATACCCAGAAAACAAGGCAAAACCAACACCAAATAACATCCAAATACTTGCAAATAGTGATCTCAAATGAAAATAAATTTACAGAATATTAATCAGAAAAGCTCAATACCAGCTCAGCTCTGATACCATATCAGAGAAGTGCTCAAGATCTATTGGTTCGAAGATTACACATGTGAATGATGTGAGACATGAATTATTGCAATAAAAAAATGCAAGCATAAAAGACTGCAAAAATACGAAAATGCAAGAGAGATAATTGCAGTAACACATAAATAGCTTCATCTCAATACAACCCAATATAATAATGCAAGAGATGTACATATAGGAGGTGAATGTGTAACCTCCTCCTAGAATCATGGAAATATCCACCTAGAATAGCGATAACCAACATCTAGAATGGTGTAGTCAAGTGGTGACTAACACCTAGAATAGTGTAGTCAAGTGGTAACCAACACTTAGAATAGTGTAGTAAAGTGTACACCTAAGCAATCATATACCATAAGTGTAGGGAAACTCCGAGTGATGTGGAATATCTTGAGAAGGATAATATAAATAAAGTGAGGAAAATAAATCCTACACTAACATGTGGGGGATGGTGGGATAGCTTAGTTGATGGATTTAGAAAATAATTAGGGGTTTGGATGTTAGTTTGGAGAAGATGAGGATTGAGGATCAAAGGCCATGGTTTGATAGGATATGTGGGTGATGAGTTTTGGATTAGGCTTGATGGTGATGGGATTAGGATTTGGATTGTGTGATTAAGAATGATTAATTATGATGATGTTTGATTGATTAAAATTTTAAAATAATGGGATGGTTAAGGGTGTTCACAACAAGCAACAAACATGCAACACACACCCTAACTAGTCAAGTTGGATTATAATCAATCTCTAGCCCACGTTCGAAACCACACACCAAATATGGTGCCACAATTAGCTCTCCACCTATGTGTCAATGTGGTCTTAGCTAGCGAGTGATCTTGGGGAGTGCGGCCTCCTTGCACTATAGCTCGATATGCGGCCAAATGGTTTCCTAATCTAGGATGCACGAGCTCACTAGGTGCATCCCCAATATACCTTACCACAGGTGGGGCCCAAGTCTGTGTTGCAAGGGTTTTGTCTAAGGCCTGGGTATTGGGACATGGAATCCCCTCACTTCACGCCACTCTTAAATTAATCAAGTGTTTAACTAATAACGACAGTTGTCCTAGAATTTATATTCCTTGTTGGAACACGAGGTGTGTCTAAGTGCATGGAGATGAAGCCTATAATAACGAGAACCCTACCACTATGAAAAGTGTGTGGATATCAATTCCATGTAAGGTTTCTGCTGCAAAAGAAAAATGGGAAGGCTAGTTGCTTTTAATCCTCAAATTCATCCTAAGACGCGAGATGAGAGCATATATGGTTTTTCCCTTGTGATGAACAAGCAACAATGAAAAAACACGAGAACCATGATAAATGCAAGTTAAAATATGGTAAAATGAAATGATAAATATTAGTAGTTTGATGCTTGGGCCTTTAAGAGGAGGCCCTACAAAAACAAGGGTTAGTAGTTTGATTTTTGAACCCAATATCTTGGACTAAACGAGCTGCAAAACAAAAGGATTGGTAGTTTTCAATCCTACAATCACAAAAAATGTTTGATAAATATGAAAATGGATAAAATCTCCCCTTGTTTCTATAATAAACCTGTAAAAACAAAATGTTAGACTTGCAAACAATCACCAAGAACACTTGAAAACAAGATTAAACTAATAGTTGTGAGCGAAAATTGTGATTCTACAAAGGCGTTGATTGATAGGGCATAGGCACCAAAGTATGGAAAAGGATCCAAAGTACAAAAGGTTCCACTTTAGGGAATAGGTGCCATTTTGTGGGCAAAGATGCCAATGTATGACAAAATACTGAAAATAAGGTCAAAAACAAGCAAAAAATGAAGTTTTAATTTAAGTTTAGAGTTTCAAAAGCTAAATAAAGGCACTAAAACTTTTGCATATTCTCCAAAGTTTGTGCATAAGCACCAATTTTAGTGCAAAGGTGTCATTCTGTGTTGCATAAGTGCTAATGTGTGGAAAAAGGTTGGAAAATGGTCAAAAACAAGAAAAAAATGAAGTTTTAATGCAATTTCAGAGTTTCAAAAGCTAAACACAGGCACTAAAACTTCTACATAGGTGCCATTTTTAGTGCAAAGGTGCCATTCTATGTTGCATAGGCGCTAATGTGTGGAAAATGGCTGAAAAATGGTCAAAATGGGCAAAAACGAAGTTTTATGGTTAGAACAAAGGCATTGAAAGATCATCAAAGGCATCAAAGTTTGTGCATAGGTGTTGAAACACTACATAGGTGCCACGTTTAGTGCATGGGCACAATTTTGGGCTGGATAGGCACCAATACACAGAGCAAGGGTGTTGTTTCATGTTAAGGATGAAATTTGAGTTTGAAATTTAAAATTTTGAAGGGGTAAACGGTGGCGAAAGCTCTTGAAACTTTGACATCATGTGCAAGGGATCAAACAAGTTTAAAAATGATTTAAAATGGTGGGTAATCCCCATGATGGGTGCCAAAAATGTAATGCAAGAAAATATTAGTGAGTAGAATGTGAAAAAACAAATAAAATTGCTTCCCTAATCTAATTTTCTCAAACAAAACATCAGATATAGTAATAGATTGAAAGCGGGAGAGAGACAAATACCTGCACTTATTTTAGACACAAAATGATGCACTTTGGGTAATTATTTAGTCCTGATTGCATACTATTATTCATATGATTCCAAAGTAAGAAAAGTACCAATTAACCCATGTCTAAGGTCATGTTTTCTTTCTTCATGTTGTTGCTTTTGGTCTTACACCCTTTCTAGCTTAGTCTGTATTTTCATACCTCAGCATTTGTCATTTTGGACACCAACACCCAGCCAGGACACCAGCGTCAGGTGCCCCCATCCCCCTTGGGTGCCACTGACCTCTTTATACTTTGTTCACATCTTTTCGGTCATTTCTATTTGTTTGAGCATCTTATATTTTTGGTAGTCAGACTTTTCAAGGTTAATTACGTAATTCAAGCAAGGGAATCATATAAATATAAAGTTATGTGATCATAATAAAGGACCAAACAATAAGAATTAGCTATCACCACCTAAGGTTGCATCTAAAGGCTATTCAAAAGCATTCAAACATCCATTGTAGCATCCATTTAAGCGTAAGGGACTGCATTATTCTGCATACACTTCATAGGAGGGGAGTCTCTTATATTACATGCACACATCTATTACATTTCTTTACATCTCGCTACTTTTCTCGCTATCAAGTGCGACACACACAAGAGCCACCTAGGGCATGATTTTACACACACATACATAGAAATACATAGGGTTTGAAATGTGGTACATCGCTCAATCGTAAGATTACTTGTTTGAAAATTAAGGATAGTCTGACCCGTCATTTTATATCTTTATTTTTTAGGATTTTATGTCTCTTTGAGGGTTTTGCATGTCATTATTTCATTGCATGTTTCCAACGACCTTAGTAAACATCGTGTGACATACTAGTGAGAAAAGGCGAAGGACAACAAACACCTTACGACTAGTCAAAGATGGTTTTCTAAGAATTTTCACAGTCATAGGCACCCACTGCTAGTCTGTGGTGCCCGCAGGTGCCCCCGCCCCTTTCTGAGCACCCATGTGCAGCGTGTTCCTCCATATCTACATTTTTTTAGCTTCGTTGCGACACTTTGTGCTTCAGATTTTCTATTTTTCCAACTGTATGCACTTTCAAGATTTCTGCAAATTAGCTAAGCTTTTCTACCTCCTCTTTGCACTTAGGGTTTCATGTTTTCTAGCTTAATTTGTTTGGGTTAATTTATGCACTTAATTGATTATTCATATATTGCTACAATAGAAATCAGATTAAGCATTTTCATAACATATTTATTCATATTTTGCTTAATCATTTTCGTGAACCTGATCGATTAAACCCTTCCTTCTGAGCATGCCTTCATCTTATCAAGTTATGAATCAATAGGCTTATCCTTCTTTCACACCCACTAGGGTTTCAAGCATGGTTACTACCATTTGTGATTTCAAGCAAGTTCGTACTAAACATCCTCCTCGCTTTATTACACCTAGGGTTGATCCTTTTATCAATGTAATAACTACTCACCGCACTTTTCTTCCTATGGCTCCACGTGTTTCTATTCCACCACCTATCACTTCTATAGCTCCTCTTATTGCTTCTAAGGGTTATGATATCATTGAACAACTCAATAATACACCAACCAAAATTTCCCTCTATGACTTATTGTGCAATGTGCCTAATTGTTGTCACACATTAGAGTTCGCTCTCCACTCTATTCATATAGAAAGTGATAATTCTTTAGTGGCCTTTACACACCTCATTCAAACCCTCAAATTTTTTTCATATGCTGTATCATTTACTAATGATGACATATCACCATTTTCTAATGATAATCCATGTACACCTTTGCTTATCACCGCTATTATTGGCACCTCTTGCACTAAGCATGTACTTATTGACAATGACTTGGTCATTTACATATGTGACCATTCCCTTCTCAAACAACTGGGCATTAAAGACAGTCTGATTTCTAAGAATTCCACTCTTATTCAGGGCTATGTTTCAACTACTTGCACATGCTTAGGAACTATTTCATTACTTATTCAGGTCGGGCCTAATATTTTCCTCACAGAATTATTTGTTATAAATACTTAATTTCAATTCAATATTTTACTAGGAAGACCTTGGATTCATGCAATGCAAGAAGAAGTTAATCCATTGTTGCCACCAATGCTCAAATTCTTCATGATGGCTAGGAACATACCATTACTGCAGACCCCTAAAATTCAAATTTTGTCGCATGTACCATGTTACCGCCATTCCTATTCCTCCTTCACATCCTATTATGTATAGTATTATTGATACATATGACATTGTTCAATCTAGTGCCTCATAGTCTTCTTCCACCGCTCTAAGAAATTTTGCATTTCTAACTCCATGCCTACTTGCCATATCTACCCACTGTGTCTTCTCCTCCAAGCCTCTGCGCGCCCGTTGAAGTGTCTCTCACGAAGAGTGTAAATGGAGAGATGCTAGAATACACACCTAGCAATATCACTCGATGTTGCTATAAAAATGAACAACACCAACCACCATAACACACAGTGTGGTTCTCATGAGAGATTTGAT